>CM053785.1:637176009-637776009 GCA_028749045.1 Cupressus sempervirens | reverse complement strand
CCAAAGTTCAAAAGGGGTTTTTTTGTACCTTTCTTAACTTGAACTTGGTTCAGTGTATAAACAACAATACTTACATCTTCTCTCCAATACTTTTTTGAAACATTCTTCTCCATCATTAGTGTCCTTGAACAATCCATGATTGATCTATTCCTTCTTTTAGCTATCCCATTTTATGGTGTAGTCCTTGTGCACTTATTTGTCTCTTAATTCCTTTCTCATTAGAGAATATATTGAACTCATTTGATATGAATTCACCTCCTCTGTTTGATGTCAAGAGCTGCAAACTCTTACCTATTTCCTTTTCAAATCTAGCCAAATACCACTTAAGCATTTGAAATGCATCAGATTTTTCTTTAAGACACATCATAGTCATCATTGTAGAGAGATCATCAACAAATATAATAAAGTACTTGTCACCATCGTAACTTTTTACTCCAATAGGACCACATAAACTAGTATAAACCAACTCCAAATATCATTAGAAGAATAGGTCATTCTCTTGAAACTACACTTTGTCATTTTTCCATTTGACATTGTTTGCACATTACTTTATCAGGTTTGCTCAATCTTGGTAACTCTCTTACTCTTTTCATCTTACTAATGCTTACCAAATTATCAAAATTCACATGACATTACCTCTTATATCATAACCAAACATTTTTCAAGTTTTGCAAATAGACAAGTATCTTCAGATAGGTCTAGATAGAACAAGTGACGTTTTGTTTTCTCTCTACTTCCAATTAGTTCACCAGTAGCATCATAAGTATTTTCCTTCGTGTTTTTAAATTCAACTCAGTAGCTTGAACTGTTCAACTATGCCACACTCAACAAGTTATATTTCAAACCATCAACCCAATATGAATTGTCACATCTGATATTATCATTCAATATTATTGATCATTTACCTTTCATATAACATGGTGCATCATTTCCAAACTTAACACTATTCCCATTATAATGTTCCATCTTTTCAAACCTACTTGTATCACCAGTCATATAATATGAACAACCATTATCAATTATCCATTTGTCATTCTTATTCACATGTGAAATTAAAGAAATTTAATCCTCTTCATCATATTCATCTTTCATTGTGACATAAACAACTTCTTCATCATTTTCATCATAATCACTATCAGAACCATCTTCTTCAGAAATGTAACATGATTTCTTACCTTTTCCTTTGTAGTTTTTGTTACCTCAATTATCTCTATTGTCTTTCCTTCCTTAGTACTTCTTATCTTTCCTTTCTTCCTTCTTATCTCTATCAAGACATTTTGTAGCAATATGACCAACTTTGTTACATGTAAAATAGATAATAGGAGGTTTTCCTTTGTATTTTCCCTTTCCACTTGGTAGCCTTCTTGCCAATAACTCTTCAAGATCATCACCTGATTCACTGTCATTTTCCACATGCTTACTCTTTTTTCATTCTTTTAGGCCATTTAGGGTTAGTTGAGACTTGAAAGCATATTGAACAATAGAAGGTGTATAGTTATCAAAATTTGACAATTCAAATGTAGCAAGTCTACCAATTAGACTATCTAGGGTCATATCACTACCAGGTGTACATCTTAGTTCTTGAATTATAGATACTCTAATTGCATAGATAGGAAGTGAAGTCCTCAATACCTTTCTTATCATAGTCTCATTAGATATGTCTCCTTCAACTCCTCTAATTTCATTCACAACCTCCTTGATTTATTCACAATACTGTGCAATAGTCTTTCCTTCTTTCATTCTCATACCATAAAACTTGCCTCTCAAACTTTATGCTTTAGCCCTTAATAGAATTTTGTCCCCTCCATGAATTTGTGCCAAGTTATCCCATATTTTCTTTGTAGTAGCATAATCCTTCACATCATTAAATTCAACATAACTCAGGGAAGATGTTAGATCTATCATCATTTGATTATGCTCTTGCTTCTCCTTTATTTGTTCAACAATCATGGGTCTAGGCACTTCAATATATTCATTTTCTAGGTAGTAAAATACAAAATCTCCAACTCTAGATAGATGCAATCTCATTAATCATTGTCATGCTAGGAAGTTCTATTTATTCAGCTTAGGTACCTCTCTCTTGTAGATCTTGATTTTTACCTTTAAGTCCGTTCAAATTTTCCTTCCAAGCACCAAAGCTTTGATACCAATTGCTAGAATATTCAGACTAAGAGTTGGCAGGGGGGGGGGGGGTGAATTAGTTATCCTCAAGTCCAAATTTACCAATTCAAATTTTAAATACATCACAAAAATTATTCAAATTCATAAAATCACTCGACCAATATAGCAACTCATCAACAACTTAGCTTGTTCATCCCTATTAAAGATTGTAAAGCACACTGTTAGGCATGACCTAGTTAGAGGGTTTAATCACCTCATTAGGAGTGGTATGGTTAGAGGAATTTGGATTGTTCCATTATAATGTCACCTTGATCAAAGGATTTATAAATGACTATTAGGTTAACCTTGATTAAAGGATTTTATTGCCACGATGGTTAGAAAGTAACAACTAGGTTTGATCTGTCAAGATACAACTCACTTTTCCAATTCATATTTCCATTCGACTCCTTTTTTGGTTCTTTGAGTTGACTTCATTATACTCTCCATCTATAACCTACTTGGCAACCCTTCAAGCAATCACACTTCACAAATCTTTTCACTTTTCCTCTGCTACTCTATTCTTCACAATTTCTCCATAAAATCACAAATCAACAATGAACCAACCATAATAAATATCTCTTATGCCTCCTTGAATAGATAGCTTTGATCTTTTGCTACTTAAACATCACTATAGATCTTAGGGCTTGATCAAATTCATTGAATCTGTCCATCACTTTTATCCTTCTTCTCCTTTCTCGATACTTCTAGAAACTTCACTTTGAATCCATGCCTTTAATTGCTTAACAAAGTCAATTCTCTCATTAAATATGCCAGCTCATCAATCCTTATCATCCACATCCTTTGACCAATCCAAAAATTCTACTATGTTGGCCTCAAATCTCAAGTCTTCACAAGTTGTTAAAATGTTGACACTCGGTCATCACTATGTTCTTTTTCCATGTCATCATTGAGTAGCTTGGTCTCTACTATTTTGTCTCACTTGACATACACTAGCTCACTTAGTCTTCACTACGCCTAGTTGCTACTATATTTTTCTTCTTTATCTTGCTTGGCCATAACTAATACTCAACTAATACTATTTTCTTGACAATCTCTTAAGTTCCTTAATCTTCCACTTCATTGACCTAGTAAAATTGTCACTCGATCAAGCTTAGTGTTAAATTACTCAACTTCTTGTCTTCTCTTCTATACATTAACTCAATTGTCTTCTTCACTTCATATAATAATTAAACAACACATTATCTTGTCAAAGACTAATTGATCAAGTTCCCATTGTAATCCCAACATACTTACTCCTCTTTACTCAACAACTTCACTATTTCATCTAGTTATATCTCTTTTCAAATCCTTTTCATCAATCAACTGCTATGGCACTCTACATTGTTAGAAAATGTCTCACCGGTAATATCTAACATTAATGAAAGCATAAAAATTGTTCTAATTATAGTTTCCAACATCAAACATGATTTTTCATAGTTGTCAAAGATTGCAGGCCTAGCTATCTAAGGCTTGAGTATGGGTGCTGGGTCTTTTGGGAATGATTGTGCATCCTCCTCTTGGTTTCTTTTCCTCTCATGACTGGGTGTTGGATGAAAGTTTTAAAGGGATCACTCGGGTCCTTGGTGATTATCTTTGGTTAAATTTACAACTATTATGGGGGCTTGTCCCATAATGATATTTGATAATGTTGACTATGGTTGGTGTTTGAGTCATTTAAGAACCTTTATTTTTGACAAAGGTAGGTGTAGTTAATGTGATGTTAATTGTATCTAGTGTCTTCCAACACCCTCTTGTTGCTTCTTTTATCAAAAACATGATTTTTCTAAGTATCATTATAATAAAAATAAATAAAATCAATCAACTTGTTACCCAATAGATTCTTTTAATAACTATATTTATAATTTCTTAAACTCAAATGTTGCAACAATAGTTTATATTTACCTATACAATTGTTAAAAAAATAAAAAACCTTAATGTTTTTGTTAAGAACTATCCAGTAAAAACCAACCATTTGCTTCTTTTAGTCTGAAACTAGCAATTATGAAGAAATATCTAAAAAGATGTACAAAATCCTAACCCTCCTTATTCTACTAGAAACCAAATTAAACAAGGGAGAAACAAGATGCAAATATAACACAAAAATTATAGTAAATTAAAACAAATAAACAATAATTAATAAAACACCAATAACATTTCAAAAATGTTACACTTAGAAAAATTATCATAAATAAGAAAACTTGTGATAGAGAGACTTAATAAAGGCTTGATAAGCTTGTGAACATAAGCTAGGTTTAATATGTAGATCTAAGTCATCACATAATCAAATGTGGTGCCATGTGTGCTTTAAGTAAAAATAATAATGAAACCAGAGTGACTGATCAATTATAATATGGGCAATGAAAAAACAGGAAACCAATGAATTATATTGCATTACCAGATAATGTCAAAGTTCACCACATTTTTGTAAACCTAATAGAGCACAAGTTAGCAAAGGGGAACAAATTAGGGTGAATATTTTAAATAATAGATATAGATTTTTTTTTGATGAATAGACCTTTTCCATTAATTTATTATTTAAAGATGCATATTCACAAAAAGAAATGGGCTGGGGGATACAAGATCACCCCATAAGTTTAAACAACACAAGGCCGGATTAACAACTATTCTTCAAAAACTATTGTTTAAAGAAAAGCATAAAGCCTTAGGCAGCGAGAGAGTGCCAACCAAAGGAGGGTCTTTATCATTAGAACCCCAAAAGTCCTTAGGGTTAGTGGTTGGCATAGGGGGAGCCCAACCGTTAGTAGCAGCAGCATCAACATCATCATTTGTATCTTCCTTAGGTCCGAATGGGGAGATAGCTAAGTCTAGCCAAGGGAAAGTCTACTTGGGATCATTATGCATAGGCGACCAACCTAGAATAGGGGTAGTAGGGGGAGCCACTGGGGACCATCCTAAGCCTAACCTCCATGGAGGTGAGGCCAAGCGGTGATGACCATCAAAACCACCACTAGAAGAGAGGCAATGTGGCTACAATCAAGGAGTGTGCAAGTGACATGTAGATCTTCTCTAGCCTCATCAGTGACCACGAGGAGGAGTGTGGTCATTAGAAATTGCATAAGGAGGCACATGGGAAATTGACATGGTGTATTTTCCCAATGAGAAAGTAGGTCCTATAGGTAAGCCACCTCTAGCGTGACTTTGTTAGTCTGTATTTGAATCTACATCATGACATTATTACAAATATGTGCTTTAGAGTACATAGCAACATGAATATCAAGAAAGTTGTGAGAGAATAAAGCCACATTTCAGTCCTTCCAAATAGTAAACAAAATTTACATTATGAAAGCATGCCAAATTTGGGCATATCTAAGAGGAAGTCTAGGTGGATTTTCCAACACCACCATATGCCAATTAAACTCCTTCGGATGGAAAGGCTTGAAAAAGTCATGAATTGAGAGCCAATATCTTTGGGCTCACCTGTAGAACCAAAAAATGTGCAAGAAGCTTTTGAGTTGGCTACAAAAGGGGCATCTAGGATCCAAAACTCCCAAATTCTAGAGCTAAGAGCCTAAAGGCAAGCCCTGGAAGAGGAGACACCAGGAAAAGTGAGCAATCTTTGGCTTCGTAATGGCATTCCAGATAGTAGTAAATCTAAGACTCCAAGTCTTATGAGAAGAACGCAAATGCCAATACTGATTGAGGGTATCAACCATCAGAAGATGGGGTACTAGCCACTGATACCCTAGTTTGGGCTTGTAGTTAGCCATAAGAGTGGCAAGATACCACTTCCAATCCTTACACCAAGGGTGAGATGAGTAAATACCAAGCTTGTGTAATAGATTGGGAGGCACCGCAAAAACTAGAAGATCAACTATTTTCCAATCTGCACGGATGAGCTTGAGCTGAACCTGCAGATCCTCCCAAGAGAAAAGTCTCATAGTAACTTTGGAAAATAATTCCTTGGAAGTTTTAATGCCCTTGTGGAATAAACACAGAGCACAAGCTCCCTAAATCTTAGCTAAAGGAACACGTTGAGTGGCAAACAAAGGAGACCACCAAAGGTTTTGTTGGTTCATTGAGAGCCCATCTCTAAACCCATTACTAACCCAAAAAATCCATGGTTTGAAGGCTTCCTAGGATTTCCAAATACTCTTTACAACAAAATTACCCTGAATCTGAATAGGTTCAGGAGTCACAAGAAGGGTCTGAAAACCAATCCCCTTCCAGGTAGGCTGGTTAATTGGGAAGCCTAAAGAAATGCAGTGCCTTAATAGAATTTTCTAGGCCCTCATCTCCAGTGAGAGCCTGAATGACCCACTTGGCACAGAGAGAAATCTCCTATTTTCAAGTTGAGAGCAACCCAAGCCCCCTTGAGGATTTGGGTAAGCAACAATAATCCCATACAACTCTGTAAAAGCCATGATGCATAACATCAAAAACCTAGAGGAAGTCCCAAAGGAGATGCTCTAGCTTGAGATAAGCAGCTCTGGAAGGAGCTCAATAGGAAGAATAGTACACATGGGTGGCAACAAGCACTTTAGAGAAAATTTGAAACTTTCTTGCAAGGGAAAGTGGTTTAGTGATCCAATATTCTAGCTTCTCAATCTTAGCAAGGACAACATTCCACAAATCCATAAGGGAGGCTTGAAAAGTGAAAGGAATGCCCAAGAATTTAAAGATTTCACCGTGCTGGACCCATTTCCACCCATATCATTGAAGCCACTAAGGGCCTAGAAAGAAGGATTGTTGGTAACAAAGGATTTTGTGCCATTGAATAGCAGACCTAGAAGCAAGGCAAATGGTATCCAGGCATCACAAGGCATTGGCTATATTGTCTTCCTCCTTAATCAAAGTAAGGAAGGATTCATCAACAAAATGGCCACTCACAAGCTGTGTAGAGGAATTTGGAAGAGAAATACCATGAACCATACCCTAAGAAATGTTGTTGCCAAGAAGATAGCCAAAGTTTTCAGCCACTAGCATATAGAGCAAAGGCACAAGAGGGAAACCTTGATGGATACATCTGCAAAGCCCAAAAGCTTCAGATTTCCTCCCATTAATGGTGATGCAAGTAGAGGCATCTCCAAAAAGCATCTGCACAAACTGTAGAAAAATTGGCTAAAACCCCAGAGCTTGCAACATAGCTAGAATAAAGGGCCACTCAATCCGGTCATAGGCTTTGGCAAAGTCAATTTTGAGAAATAAGGCCTACTACTTAGATTTCCTATCCTATTCCATGCCTTCCCAAACAACAATGATGTTGTCCAAAATATAGCAGGAATAATTAGAGGAAGCAAATGCCAAATTTTGAGAGAAAGGGCTTTGGCAATGATCTTGTACGAGACATTCAACAAGATGATGGGTCTCCAATAGCAAATTTTCTCATTATCACTAGCTTTAGGTATGAATTTAGTATTGCCCTTATGGATAATGTTTCCTAGGGAATTAGAATTGTAAGCTTCATGGTAAACCTAAAGAAAATCAAGACCAATATCATCCCATAGGATTTTGTATAATTCACAAGGAAAGCCATCACAACTAGGGGCCTTGTCAGAAGCCATGGAAATGATAGTTTCCTGCAAGTCTACAAGCATTAATTTTTTCTCATAAAAGGCATATTGCTTAGGAGCAATCCAATTGGAAGTAAGTGCAAGGAATTATTAAAAAGCTTGGTGATGTGCAACAAAAGGCCCTTGAGCCATGAAAACCTGCTCATAATGGCACACAAAAGCCTAAAGAATATTTGGTAGATCTATAAAGACATGATGGTCTTCATGGATGCACTTGATGCCAAATGAAAATTAGCAAGCTTGCACAACATTAAAAAATTCCTTGGAAGCCTGATCGGCAACCTCCAACCAATGGAGATGGGCCTTGATCTACACTCCTCTAACAACATAGCTATTTGCAACTTGCTTCTGGTATCAAAGATTGACAAACCTAATCTAGAGATTTGTATCAAACAGATTCATGGCAAGAGCTTTTGAAGCCATACATAGATCTTTGGTAGTGGCTTCATAAGATCTTCTATGGTACTTGGCCAACTGTCTACCATAAATGCAAAGAAGCCTCACACTACGAAGAATGACATCATTCCACCGTTGAATCCACCCAACATGGGTGTGGGGTTGAGGCTCAAGATTCCATACTCAAAGAATGTGGGCAATAGTGGGAGGATGGGATATCAATGTGGTGTTAAGGTAAAACTGGGTTTTATAAGGAAAGGGATGAGCTATTTTCTAAGTGATAGAAAAAATAATAGGGGAGTGATCAGACAATGTCATATCTGGTAAAGGAGTGATAGGTAGGGCATACTTGTGGGAAACAGAGAAAAAGGACTACATAGAAATCATAACCCTGTCAAGTCTCTTTAAAACTCTGTCTGACCCAACTCAAAAATTGGACCATGTATGCCAAACCCCATCTGGGTGGCGATGGCTAGCATTGGGATCAAAATTACCTAAGTTGTTTTGCATGTAAAACCAAGCCTCACATTTGCCAACTGCCCATCTAAAAGGTAGAAGTCCCTCCTTGTCAATGGTAAACTCTACCATGTTGAAATCCCCATAAAAGACCCAAGTGGCAGGTGGCAAATTATCTTCCAACCAGCACCATAGGTGTGATCACTCCACAACATCATTAGGAGCATAAAAATTAACAATACCAAAAGAATGATCTTGAAAAGATAGAAAAATTCAAACCACCCTATGTAGTGGGTCAGAACCATGTGAAATAACATAAGAAAGTAAACGAGGAGAGAGAAGAGTAACAACTCCACCTTGACTAGCCTCATGCTAGGAAGTAAATACGGTGCTATTCAACCATATAACAATACAAGCTAAGGTGAGTAAAAACCCATTAACTTTAACTTCTTGAAGACAAATAACATCAATATTACCAAGCCTATGCTTGGTGTCACAATTTATTTTTTCTAGGGAGGTTTGTCAGCCCCCATACATTCCATGAGAGATAATTCATTGTAAACCAACTTGCATGCCATGCTTGTCTCCAAGAGAGGAGAAGCTATTAGACAAATATGTTGGAGCATCAAATGAAGACTTATTAATAGAAATGACTCTTCCAATATTCTCCCCATTATCAAAATACTCATCATGGATGCTTGGGCTGCAAGACCTATGAAGAGTTTGCTATGAGATCATCGAAGCTGCTTGTAGTGCTCAAATCCATGAGGGCCGAGGCTCAAGAGTATGACCTCTCACTATCCCCTATGGTTTGAAATAGGAGGTAGAGGAAGTAGAGGAACTAAAGGCTTTGGTTGAACTAGGCTTGGGCTAGGTCAACCCGTATCCATAGGAAAAAGGCTCACCTTAGCTGTAGCTGAGCCTGTTCCTTTTTTTGCCACCATTCTCCATTCATCTTTTTTGGCAACTACAGTTGGCTTGGCTTCCAAGATTAGTGGGAGGTTGTGGTCCAGCAAAGGGCACTCCCTAATCTTGTGCTTAGTAGATCAGCACCGATAACAAGTATTTAAAAGGTTAAGGTAAAGCACCTTCTGAGTGAAGGTGGTACCACCAATCTAGATATCCACATAATCCTTGAGGTCCCGAGAGAGGTCAACCTCAACACAAACCCTACGTTGGGGCCGAGCATTGAAAAGCTCGTTAGGTTCAAGGCATACAACCTTGTTGATGGTTTGCACAATGACTAACAAGAAGGGTCAACATGAGATAGGAAATCTAGGGAACTCCACCCAAATAGACACCTTAAGCCTGCTATCATCAAAAATAAATCACGTGACTAGCATTTGAAAACCAAGAGGGAGGACCTATTAGTCTAGGGACCTTAAACAAACACATGTTCAACTTGACCTAAAGTGCCAAAGAGAAAAAGGAAAATGCCTTTGGTAAGGCTTTGCACACCTTCAAGGTGGACACCTTGAGGTTGCCAGACCTTGGAAACCCAATCCCACAATATGCTTTCAAAAGGAGTGTGGCCCACAGAATACCTAATAAGGGTTTGTTGCTCTAACCAATTGCATGCACTACCAAAATCCTTGACGTTCAAAACAATATCAGGATAGAAATTACCTCATGGAACACCTTGGGAATGAACTTGTGCGGATGTTTGTTCGACGATGCCATTCTCTCCTACAATATCAACTCTAGCTCCAACATCAACTGCTGAGTGAGAGAAGGTTGAGGCCATTATAAATCAAAACTTATTCCCGCAGTAAATGTGGTATGCCAAGTAAAAAACTAGCAAGGGCTCATACGGAAGCTATCCAAACCCTAGCAAAGCACATTTCTGATATAGAAAATTTTAAACAATAGATATAGAAAATCTAAATGGGAAGAAAGATTTAGGAAAAAGTCTTTAATTTTTTATTGCTAGGTTCGTATTCAAATGTTGATTTGCTAGGCTTACTTGAGACAATTTTAGGAAAAACCTCTACATTTTTGGTTGCTATATTTTCCTTTACACTTCTATTTGCTAGTTTTGCTTACTCAAGACAATTTTAGGGGAAAAAGCCTTACAACATTTTGTTTGGAAAGTTTTCTTACTAGGAAAGTCAAAGAAATCTTAATTAATTATTATTAATGAATTGACTTTAGTTTGGATTTTGTTAATTTTTAAAATGCAAATTATTTAAATAAAAGTTACTAAAATAAAATAAAAACAATTTTTATCTTTAATAATTGAAAATTCTATTTATTCAAAAATTAATAAAATTAAGATTATGATGTAAATTAGAATTAGTATTAGTGAGAATGTGCAGATTTTCCTAAAAGATGCATGCAATCAAATATTATAAATATTTTAATGAAAATGTGGACATTTCCAAAAAAAGCACCCTTATCGATCCAAAATTTTGACAAATTAAATTATAAATAATGAATTATTTTAGTATATTTTGTTAAGAAACAAACATTTATACTTTAATTAAAATAAATATTCTTGAAATATAAAAGATATTGGACTTCTTATTGGTCATAATAGAAATGTTTAATGACTAGTTAAGTTTCTCTCGTTCCCTATAGATCTAGTCTACAGTGGGAACTAACAAGACCAATTGGAACCCCCATCCTATGAAATAAGACACTTGCAAAGGTTGAAAGTATATTTAGTAAGGTGGACCAAGGGTAAGGATTAGATAGAAAGCATTCACATGACACTAATATCATAAACTAACACTTTCCCCAAAAGGAGGTGCAATGATTATGTTGATAGTTAAATATATATTAATTATATTTTAGGGAATAGAAAACAAACTTAGTAAAATTTGAAATTAAAAAAAACTAATTTTCATTTATAGTCAAGTAAAATTAATAAATCTAATAAGAATTGCGTAAAATTATTATCTTCTGACCTAAAATTTCTAAAATTTCATACATTTAAATCAAAAAGTAATTTTAAATGATATATATATATATATATATATATATATATATATATATTCAAATATTTGTTATAAAACATACAAAAGTCAACAACATTTATAAAAGTATGTCTTCAAAACCTATGAAACTAAAGTAGCAAGGTTATTAGAGACTGATATTAGGTGTATTTTTTTTTAATAATTATGTGTTGTGGGGGAGATATGGGCAAGATTTTTTTTACATTGATTTGTTGAGCATCGTGTTTGTACGATGACAATGACATAAATTCGTAACAATCTCTCTCTTGAAAAGTTGAAAAAATACCAACTCCAAGGTTCTGGGAGGCTATTTTTCAACCGATTGGGTAGCTCAGTTGAAGATAAATGTTTGTGTTTAATGAAAAGGCCTTTCTTAGTTTGTAGAAATCCAATTTGCAGCTTTTTGACACTTGGAAAATGATTAGCAAAAAATAATATTTTTGTTATTTTATGAATTTAAAGATGATGCATGCAATCCTAAATTAATATGTTTTTCTAACTTAGCCATTATTCTATGAAAGAAAATTATGAAGATAAGGTAACAAGAAAGATAAAGAAATTGTTGAACATAGGAAACCTAGATGGACATAAGCCACAACAACAATGCATCTACAAATTAAGTCTTTGAAGGAGATGGTAGAAAACTAACAAAATTTAAAGTGGCGTCTCATAATCTCCCTAATGTAATCATTAATGGAACTTCAAAATATTAAATGATTTTCACAATTCATCAAATCACACAGCCATGAAAAGTGCATGCACACGAGACAAATTTCTATGAAATACATATGAGAAAATCCTCTTCTCCAATTAGTCACAACAGAGATATTATGCGACTATATGTGACAAACTCTCAGAAAAATTGAGAGTGCATGATCATTCATATAATAAGACTATTAGCTCCTTCATTATTTGTAAACTACTAATTCAAAAAGAGAATGCACATTCCAACAAGAAACACTACACACTGAATGAGAGCATCAATAGCATACTTCATTGCAAAAACTTCAGTCTTGAATAAATGTTACAATATGCATTTATAGTGTTCTCTCTCCTTCATATGATGCTAGGAGTGAGGTTTCTTCTCATGCAATGAATATGCCAAAAAATAATAAAATAAAGCTAATTATATACAAACTAAATCTTAAAATGGTGCTAAGTAGGCCTCCACCCTTGTTTATCTCTATTAATGGGTGCATGAGCCTTTACATGACATAAAATAATAAAATAAGAAGAAGAGAGGAGATAGATGTCTTTGAGTGTGCACTAGAGCTTTTGGGCCCTCCAAAATAGCTTTTAAACCTTCCTCTAAGCTTAACTACTAGTTAACCATCGTAAATGAACAAAAATTTGTTTCTGGTGCATGAAAGCACTTAAAAATAAGAACTAATAGTTAATTGTCAGTGCAACCACAAGTGCTATGAAATCGACGCACCTTTGCATCTTCGCACATTTAGAGACAAAATTTCTTCTATCAAAACTTCAAAATGTACTTGCACAACTTTGGATGTGACATGACCAAAATTGAAAAGATTTGTCTAAGTCCAAAATCTTAAGTTTTTAGCATCTGGGTCTTGTCGACCTCCTACCAAAATGATGTTTGGATGTGCTTCCTCAAAATTTTGGATGATGATGGTGGTATTCTAAGTATCCAAAAAATCTAGGCCTCATATTTTGTTCTTACTTATCTCTGGAACTCACTGACTTCTTGCCTGACATCTGCAAAATTGTTTAGATTAGATTCCAACTCTCTTAGTGTCTCAGTTTTGAAAATGTGTCTAATGTCATCTTCAGAGGAAACTACTTCAAATGATGCCCAAAACTATTGTTCAATTGTTCCAACTGAGTATATTTGTGAGCTAGAGTCATCTCCAAAAACCTCTAAGCTGACATCGTTGTAATATCTATCTGCTTCCAAAAATTGGTCAAGAGTCATTTTCTTCATATCTTGTATATCCTCATAGACTCTTATCATGGCCCTTTACTGACCACTATCTTCTCTATCCAATCGTCTATCTTATCTAATTGGTCTATAACATATACATCCAACAATATCCCATATCTCTAACCTTTAATGGTCCTTAATGCTTCCAAGTTGTTAGTCTAAGTGGACACTTCATTCACTAATCTAAAATCTATTGAGAATATAGATTGAAAATAGTACAAAGAGGGATATTGTTGAGAACAAAAGTATGATAAATATGTTTTAATCATTGTTTTGTCATTGATGTCAAACCTACTATTTGCTGGTAAGACAACTGCTTATATGATTATCACTTATTTGATTGATGAAGAAGATTTGATTAAAAGATGTAACAATAACACCTAAAGGAAAGGTTGAGTTATGATTATGTAAAGAAGTACAAGAATTAGTTAAGACAATGATAACATGATTTATTGATAATCTTGGTTACACTAAGAAAGTTTAGAAGAACAAGGTACACAAAGTTTGTTTGCCAAGCTTGATAGAGTGGATAGTAGGTGCCGAGAAAAGTTAGTGCAAGCCCAGCAAAAAATCAATTGGAGCTGAGTAAAAGTCTATTCTAGTCTATGCCAAGTAGAACAACAGATGACAAGTAGATTTTAGTTGATTTCGAGCATCGGTAAACTTTAGCTCATGCCAAGTGATTTCACAGAGGATGCCGAGCAATGCAGTATGTGCCAAGCATCAGAAGCAAGATAATGTCGAGTGGCTACATTATTTAAAAGATCATGAATTTGATAGATCTAAGTTGACAAGTTTATTTTCTTAGATTATGTGAACCAGGTGGAAAATAAGATTGATGAGTTAGAGGCACAAAATTCAAGGTAAACCATTTTTAGGAAAATTCAAAAATGATTGAAGGAGAAGTTTCTAGAAGAGATATGGAATATGGGGTAGATTCATTATATCCTACTTAATCTATCCTAACCCTAAATTGGACAATGGAGAATGAGTAGAAAAAGATCTTAATTTCCTATTTATAGGAATGGCTAGTCAGAAGCAAAGGTTGTCATGGGTGAGAACCTAAGGAAGACAAGGAGTCAAGGGTTTTTCTTCATCAAGTGACCTAAGAGAAGAGTTTGCAATGGCATGTTAAGCAAGAAGGCTTAAGGATATGAGTGCTTGAAGGTTGAACAAGCTATCAGAGCTACAATGAGTGAAGACCAAGCAAAATGGAGGACTGAAACAATGATCTTTAATCTACAAATGGAGTTGTAAGTTGTTATTAGATCAAGCCTTACTATTACTCTCTAATAATTGTATCAGTCTAGGGTAAATCTTTTGGATTAAAGTTGACCTAACAATCATTTTAAAATCCTTTAATCCGGTGAAATTCCAAGTGAATGGTCTAAAGTCCTCTAACAAGGCTCACTCCTAACAGGGTGATTGAAATCCTTTAACATGGTCACATTTAACAATGTGTATTGTAACCTTTAATAGGGTTGGCCTTTCATAGGGCATCACTTTAGAAGAGTGAAAAAGAGTAGCATGTTACTAGTATTTTTTCCCAAATTGGGTTTCCACATAAATCATTGTGTCAAGTGTGTTGATGAATCTGTTATGTTTCATGTTTATATTTTTGCAAGTCGATTTAACAGTAACCTACAATATTTAAGTGATTGCATAATCTTATGGATGCATGCATGAAGATAAATGTTTTATGAGTTTAATAAGTTGTGAAACATTTTATTTAGACATCTAGACCTTGGATAACTGATTCACCCTCCCCCCTCTCAGTTATTGTAAATCATTCCAACAAAATCTTGGTCAATCATTGTAGCTAACTTGTCGATGTTCTTCTATATACTATGCAGTAGGTTCATATTTTCCTTTATATTCTATATGCACTTTTCCTAAAAATAGTTGCACCATCTCTTACATGCTTCCAAAAAAGCATTGCTTTGTACAAGGGTTGAAGCTCATTTCTCAAGGGTAGCTATTAAGGTGATCTAAGGAAAATCAAGGTCAAAGAAACCTATAGTATCCTTCACATAATATTGCAATAAATCATTCTATTTTTTCAATCTCAAAATCTCTCCCTCATCCTAGTCTAAGTACTGAAATACTTTCTTGAGGCCCATGGTGGTTAAAAATTTGGTTGTATCTTTGGTGGCCTTCCCCAATACTATTCCCTACATTTGGTAGTATTTGGGGGCGATCTCTTCTACATTGTTAAGAGGAGGAAATATGGAAATGTATGCAATCAAATCTTTATTCTTAATCTTCATCATGAAATCCAATTTCTTAGGATCTTCTTGATTGGGTTTCACTGATCTTATTGCTTCCATTGATGCAGTCAATCCTTCCTATTTGTTGTATTCTACATACTTCCTTTGACAAGTTAGTACTTCTCATTTAAACTATGTTGGAGTAGTTAACATGGGAAATATATATTAACTAGATGACGAGGTCATCTCTAAAGATGGTCCTTTTCCATTATTGCTCCTCTCCAAAGTCTTTTCTACTCGTATTTGTTCCTCCATTAGGGTTCCCATTATAATTCTTAGAGGAGAGGGTCTTGAATCTACAATGGGTTTGTGTATGTTCTCTTAGGCTTTGTAATTGGAGACAACAATGGTGTTGTATCTTTCTCTTGTGGAGGCAGAGGTAGAAATTGTGGCTTCCTTGTAGGTGGAGGAGGTATCCCTAATGGCCCTTGTGGAAGTAGAGTTAATTGATTCCAATAATTTCCTAATGGATCCTAGTGTGGTGTATTCATTATTGCTCCACCCTCCATATGCATTCTTGTTGGCATGAAGTCAAAATCCAAAAGATCAAACACATTTGACCCATCCCCTTCTAGGGGCTCAATCCATCCTTCTTGCTCTTGATCTATAGATTCTTCAATCTAGATTTACTATTCTCGGGTGGTTGGGGGTGTTTATGTTGAACTCCTCCTCTTTTCTTCAATGACCTTAGTTGACTAGGTTTTTTGTTTAAAGGGAAATGATTAATTTCCTCCTCCTATTCTTTCTCCTCCTTAGCCTTGGGTATGTTCTCCAAAATCTGAGGATAAGGTGTACTTTTCCTCTTCAATTTCCTCTTCTTCACCCTGACTACCACCATCTTTGTTCTAATCCTCTTTGGTACTAATTGGGAGGTCTCTATTTGTAATATGGGATCTTTAAGCTAGGCCTTTTCTACCTTAGGTGTCTTTCTTTCCTTCTTCTCCTTGACCTTGTCACCCCTGTGAAAGTATGTCACCTCCCATTCATGCCTATACATAGTCTCAAGTCTAAATGGGGAATCCTCTTGATAGGCAATGATAGTGACATTGGTCCCTTTTCCATTTTCTAGTCTCACATGTCCTGTAGGGTGGGAACATTGGGTATTGGTTCCAAGTAAAAAGGCCTATTCACCCAGTCCTTGGTTAGCTCAATGACATGCCTGGCCTGATGCTATATTTTATCATTTTTTTCTTTTCCTACCTCTGCATTACTTATAAGACACTTGAATATTCTATCCCTATTGTAGAGGGGGTCTTATACAATGGGGTTTTCCTCATTCCAAACCTTTAGGGGTATAGTCAAATTGAATGCCCTTTTAGCAAGTCATAGACTCATCCTACAATAGTTCTAAATTTGAACCTCATAGTCATCTATGCAATTCATTCAGTGATCTTTGAAAGATGCATCAAATATGAAATCCTTTCTTAGGAGATGCTAGACCATCCCAATGTTGTCAAAGAAGTGGTGGGGCACCAGATAATAATCCAAAGGATATTGGTTCAACTCTATCTTGTAGGTGTCAAAATCCTTCTTTTTCTTTAGCTCAAAGGGTCCTAAGGTGATGGGCCACACCCATGTCTTCTTGTGCATCATCCACACTCTATCATAGGTCAAAGCCAATTTTCTAGCAATATCTCACAGTATAAGTCTATCCAATAGATCACATGTAATATTTATATGAAATAGGAAAGTTCTAGCCACTTGGATGTATATGAATGTGTTGAACTTGATGAAATATGCACCCACTTGTATTACTCTGGCTATAGCTTCTATAGATATCCTCATTACATAATCCCCTTCAAGGAACCAGATTATGTAAAAAATGAAGGTTGTTCACCAATCTATATTCTGGGTTATTATTTAGGAGCTTCTTTCATACTAATTGGGGGTACACTATGTAAGGCCATGTATCAGGATCTTGCACATTCCCTCTGCTCAACAAACCTAGATAGTTTGTTAGCCTCGTTGTTAGTAAGTAGACTATATATGAAGTCATGTAGAATTGAGGGTCTTTTTTCACTGAGATGAGCTTTTGATCTAGGGATTTTCTAATAATGGTGCCCTAGTCAATCTATAGGCCTCTTCTTTTAATGGTCTCTATGAAATGGACAATCCAAGTCTCCAAATGACTTACCATAGGAAGCCCCATGACTTTTCTCAAAAGGACAATGCAGTAGTCTATTTCATTTACCATGTATTCATGGGCCATTCTACTTTTCTAGACCTTCTATTAGGAGGAGTCTTGGTGAGAAGGCACTTCTCTTGCACCAATTCTTTAGCTTCTCACTCATACTCCCTATATCACCTATCTAAAATGTCATAGGTGATCTTTTGGTATTGATTTGTGATAGGAAGGTGAAAGACCTTTTCAATGTTATCTGGTCAGATATTAAGGACAAATTCCCCAGTAATACTCTTTACCACCTTCTCCTCGAGGATGTAATGTTGGGCTAGTTTCATAATCAACTCAAAGAAGTGTATTGGCACTAGGTATGATGCTGCATTCACTAGCCCAATTTGAATGAGTGATGAGATCATCTATAATCAACTATGCAACTTGTTGCACCAGACCAAGAATTTGTTCCAATAAATTTGTCATGTTTCTATGTGATGGATCTCTGAATGTTTGTCTATGGTTTGAGACTTCTTTGGTACACCTTTTAATTTAAAGGTTACTTGATTCGAGCTAATCTTTGTTGCTATAGATTATGATGATTCCATTTTGACCTGCACAAAAGACAAACATTAGTGTATTGTTTCTTAGAGATCATAATGATACTTAATGACTAAGTTGGGCTGGCAAATAATTCATGAAAACAAGCAAAACTGACCAAAACTAATGGTTCAAAGATTGCATATTGGTGCACGAGTGCACCTTGTGTAGATGTACAATGTGTCCCTAGTACATAAAATGGCTAGCATTGGGGTCTTGATACTATACACATAGCACAATTGTGCACCCTCATAGGTGTGCAAGGTGCACAATTGTGCTGTGTATTTGTTTGCTTGCTTGATAGTCTTAGTAGTTGGTGCTGGGGCACAAATGACACATCTAGCACACCTACGAGGGTTTACTAGTGCATTGAAGTTTACCTTAGCATTTGATTATAGAGTTAGTGAAAATATGAAGGTGTGAATGTACAACAACTAGAGTCTATGGGTGTTAATTAGCACATAGAACAATTAAATCTCCTATTTATAAGCATGCATATGGGAAAGGGTGCACCTTGTGAGGGTGCATCTCATGCGTAGTTGCAATAAAGGGGAAATGGTTAAGTCAACACACCTATCATACTTTATGAGGGTGCATAGGTGTGGAAGATGTGTTTGTGTGCACCGTGTTTCTTATTGAAAAGATTGATTCTCTAGCCACCTGATTTCAAATGATGTCGATCAACTAAACTTTCTAAAACTAAACTATAAAATTTTCACTTCCCGAGGTACCTTGGAAGATACCCTATTATAAGGAACAAGTTTGTTTGATTTTGCAAACACAAAAAAAAGGGGGTCCCCATTTACAAAGTCAAAAATAGGGTGTGTGTTGTGAAACCACAACAAATAGCCTTGACAAAAGGAAGAAATGACAAAGGCATTTATTCATCAACAAGAAATCTTCAAACCAGTGTCAAGTTTACAAATTGATTCCAGATGTCACAAGTGGCCTTTGAGAACTTCAAACAAGAAAATCAAACTTTTCAACTTTCACACTCAATATGTGTTCAGTGTCTTAATTTTGTTAATGCTCCTAAGTGCCAACCACCATGAGAGTGGACCAACATAGAAACAACCTTTCATAAACTGGTGGGTGTTTTAGAAATCCCCATAAACTAATTTTCTATCACTGAATGTCTAGATGTGAGAATCCACTTAGAGAGCTCTTAACAAGTCATTAATTACTTATGTTTTGTGTTTTTGGTGATCCATTTGTCAACTTTGTAGAGCTCATGTGTGTCCGTCCTTAAAGATTTAGTTCATTTGAAGTGACCCAACAATTATATTGTGATAGCTCCACTTGACCACCTTTTTCATTCATATCCAAGCTTTGGAGTCCTATTTCATGACATCGTCTTTTTTTTTTTCTCTCATTTCCCTTGATAGTGATTAGTGTTAGAAAGGCCAGGGCTACTGTTGCACCAAAAGATCAACTTGTCAATGCCCAATAAAAATAATAGTCTTATAGAACCACATGAGGTGGTTAAGCCATGTTGTAAATCCTATGAGGGATGTTGGTCCACTACCAACAATTCCCCTCCTAGTGTTATTCACCATGGCTTGCAAGATTTGAACCTGTGACCAAGCTTTGATACCATTTATTAGAAAGGCTAGGGCTACTGTTGCACCAAAAGATCAACCTATCATTAATTCTTGATACAACCAATAGTCTTATAGAACCACAGGAGGTGGTTAAGCCATGTCACAAATCTTGCGAGGGATGTTGTCCCACTGCCAGCAAATAGATTATGTGCAAGGTGTTGGTGATTCTTTCTTTTGGACCTTTTCCAGTCTAATGACTCTTGTGTTCCTTCTTTAATGAACTTTGGGAAACTCACATGCCAAAAAATTATCTTGATAAGCCTCAGGGGAAACCCTTTGTTTAAACCAAAAAGTTCTAAACTATCCCTTAGTTCATGTCCACCTAGGTTGAAAGCAACTTGGATGATCAATTCTTTAAATTTATAAAGTATTAAGAGTGATCGATCCAAAATTTGAGCTAGAGGATAAAAGTCTTCTTTTGCCTACAAGTGACACCCATATTTAGTTTTCACAAGAAACAAAGTCTATTCAAATGCTTTGACAAAGAAATACCTCTTCTAGAAATTGGGACTAGTTGGGATGGTTCAGTTATCAAGAGTAAGCCCGACTACACACTAACTCCTTGACTCAAAATAAAAAAAATAAAACACACCACACAACTTAAATATTTTTTAAGAGATGTTTTCTCTTTCAACCTTTGAAACAATGTTTCATAAACTAGCCATTTTTGGGTAATGAAACCAATTCTCCTTCTAAAGTACCCAGCTTGAAAGTATTTTCACCTAAAATCTCTACAATCTGATGAAGACCAATCCACAAGTGTTGAAACTTAGTATGATGCCTAGTTTTTCTTTAGCCTTGTCCCACATAAGAATGAGGTCAGAGCTCTGAATGCTTTAAATGTTTCTTTTTTTCAAACCAATGCTTAATGACAACTTGATGTTTTGATGTGTGCTCCAATGTTGTAGTGTGCTTCTCATCAAATATTAGAAATTTCATCAACTTGACTTGTACTTTGTCTTCATTCTCAAGATACCCTCTCACAAGTTTCAAGATGAGAATTTTTAGTTTCATTGAGAACACATGTTCTTGAATATAGACCAATAGGTAGGGAGATGTTCCCAAATTTCTTGATTCTAACTCTACCAATCGATAATGCACACTTTAACTAAGTGTGCCAACCTTTTTAATTATCATCTAGCAAGTGTTTCACCACAATGATCAAGTTTTTGTTTGTGGGCTCAACAACTCCATTTCCTTGCGTATAGTAGTTTGAAGAGAACTTGACAATTACCTAATTTTCCAAGGTCCACTACATGAGAATTAATGATGAAAAAGCTATCCAATTATCACATACCAAAAAGAATAACATTAAAAATATTGTAAAAATATGTTCTTTGAGAAAACTAGTGACAATTTGTGTAGTAAAATTTCAAAATGTGTCAGCTTTTGTCTACTGAGTGTAATAATCTGTGGCAGTGAGAATGTATATGTGCCTTATAGATGAAGATAAACTCATTGGTCCAATAAATTCCATCCCCCACTTAGCGAAAGGGAATACCTCATACACTAGTTGCAACAACATTATCAAATTCCTTTCTCTGTTCGCACTAGTTTGACATACATAGAAATAATGAATATGGTCTTGTATATCTTTCAAAAGTGTATGCCAATAAGATCTTGACCTTAAAATCTCATGTGCCATATCTTTTACCAAGCTGTGTCATGTACCATATCAATCATGAAACTGCTCCAATATTTCTCTTGCTCCAATAAATCTCATTTTATGACTCCAAATAAATATTTCTTGGGATTGAGAGAAACTCCATACTTGCAACATTTGTTCAATACTTGCTCTATATTAGCAATGTGATCTACTCAATTCTTCAAAAAAATTGTAAGGTCATCCATGTAAATCATGATACATTTTTTTTACTAAATATTTTATTGCTTTGTCCATGGCTCTCTAAAATGTAGCTCCAACATTAATCAATCCATGAGGGCATGTGTTTGTACGCGAATGTTCCCTACTTTGTTGTAAAGGAAGATTTCAATCTATGTTCCTCCTAAACCATGACTTGGTTGTAACTAGAGTAACCATCCAAAAAAGAAATCATTTTGATCCATTCACAATTTGAAGCACCTCATCAAGTGAGGGCACTAGGTAGTTTTCCTTTTGTGATGACTAATTTAGGTTTATGAAATCTACACATAGCCTAACATCTCAACTTTTCTTATACACAGGTACCAAATTAGAAACCCATGTAGAGTGAATAAATGGAAAAATAATCTTAGCATCTAACAACTTTTGTACTTCTTCCATGATCAAAGGACGTATGACTGGATTAATAGGCCTCTATCTTTGTTAGAATGACTTTGCATTACATTAAAGAGATAAATTGTGCACAATTATGTTCAGATCATAAGTTTTGAGACCCTTATAACTTCATGTTATAACATCTTTGTATTAAGCCAAAAGGTGTAATATTTCTTTCTTTCATGTTTTGTGCAAAAATTTCCAACTTTTACCATTTGAGGCTCCTCAATAGAACCTAAATTGAATGAATCACAATCATCATTCCCCTCTTCAAGAGAAGGTCTTATTTATTGTGCAGATTCACATTTTCCAAAAAATTGCTTAAGTTCCACCATTCCCCTAGAAATAGTGTTTCTTTTCAAATTTAGGACTCCATCTTCATCCTCAACTTCCTCCTCTTCAGCTCCTTCAGGTTCATCATCAATTATTTTTCCTTCAAACATTATATTGCTCATGAAAAATTATAAAATATATTGATTATCTTGAAAGATTTGAAAGTTGGTAATATTGTCCAAAATCAAAGGTGTTGCAACTAACTCCACAAAAATATCTAAATCTTGGTTCACTCCATGGGTAGTAGTGTTAGAAATTCTTTAGAATAGTTGAGGTGGGGGTGGTGGGGGGGTGAATAAGTTATTCAAGGTCCAAATGTCCTAATAAAACTTTTTCATCAAGTAAAGTGAGCCCATTAAACTATTCATTCATCCAAGCTTAAACTTTCCTACTTAGCAAGTTACCGTAAATCAACATGCAAGCATAACACATGAAGAATCAACACATAACACAATGATTTATGTGGAAAACCAATTTGGGAAAAACCACCAGTAACTTGCTACTCAATTCTCACTCTTCTGAAGTGATGCCCTATGAAAGGCCTACCCTTTTAAAGGCTACAACACACTATTAAATGTGACCTGGTTAAAGGATTTAACCACCTTGTTAGAAGTGGGTATAGTTAGAGGACTTTAGAACATTCACTTGGAATGCCACCCTATTAAAGGATTTACAAATGGCTGTTAAACCAACCTAGGTCAACAGGATTTTACCCTAGCTGACACAATTGTTAGAGGGTAACACCAACTTGGATCTTATAATTAATTTTCATTCTAACAAATAGTAGGTTTGACATCAGTGACAAAACAATGACTGAAAACATTCTTTATCAACAATCTCATTCTTTGCAATCAATCTCCTTTTGTCATAATGATATTTTCAATCAGATTTCCAACAATCTCCCTCTTTGGCATTGATGGCAAACCAAACTGATCAACCAAGTTATAAAAATGATAACAAGGTTAAAATAGTAAGTTAAATGCCAAAAAGAAATTGTGTTGCCATCAATTTTCACATCTCCCTCTCTACTCTGCTATCTTGATTACTTTGCTTCTACTTCTCCCTCTTAGCTACTATTTCCTTTCTACTATATCTTCCTAAACATCCTTTTTCTCCCTCTTTTCTGTGGCTTACCACTATTTACTTTGATCTTGTACTACTTCTGACTTCCTTTTACATTCTTTCTCCCTTTTTCCATTTGATCCTATAGATTTGATCAGCTTCTTGCTACTTCTCCCTCTATCCAATTAAATGTTGTTGATCAGTTTCTTGCTACTTCTCCCTCTATCCAATTGAATGTTGTTGATCAGTTTCTACTCTTTCTCCCTCTTTGACAACAATGCCAAGTAGATACTATTTTAGCATCTTAACATGCAAGTATAGCATCTATAGGTACTCCAATTTCTCCCTCTATCACCTTGCTGTGACTAATTTGGAACTTCAACACTTTGATTACTTGAGGTAAAAATTGTAAAGTAAGTATCCTCTGCATCAATTCACAACATTTCAACAATCAACTCATTTGATGTAGGGAAATCTTTGCTATTTCTCAAACAACCTTGGATAGCCCCTAACTTACCTCTAAGATGCTCAAATGCATCTTTAGGTAATGCTTTTGTGAAAATGTCAGCAATTTGTTCTTTAGAACTGACATATTCCATTCTCACTTGCTTGTCTTCCACCAATTCTCTTACATAGTGATACTTAATTGCAATATGCTTTGTTTTGGCATGCATCATAAGATTCTTTGATATGTTGATGGCACTTGTGTTATCACAATATAGTATCATAGGTTCAGTTACCTCTTCCTTCATACCTTGCAATAAATGTTTGATCCATACAATATTGGTGCAGTTAATAGCTGTAGCAACATACTTAGCTTCTACTCTAGACTGTGAGATATAACTCTACTTTTTCTGGTCCAAGTAACCAATCTTTTGCCTAAGAAAAGTTCTTCTCCACTGGTGCTCTTTCTGTCATCAATATTACCTCCCTAGTCTGCATCAGTGTAGGCTTTCAACTCAAACTTTTTACTCCTCTTGTAGTATAAGCCAAAATCATCAGTTCCTTTTAAGTACCTCAATATCTTTTTAGTGCCATAAGATGATTTTCCCTTTGATTTGCAAAAAATATGGCCACTATTCCAATAGCTAATGCAACATCTGGTTTACTATGCACAACATACTACAACTTTCCAATTATTGATCTATACAATGTCTAATTTTCTTCAGCTGATTCATCATTCTTGGATAGCTTATGTCATATTACCATTGGTGTATTGATTGGTTTTGAATCTTCTAAGCCAAATTTCTTGAGTATCTCCTTGATATATTTTGATTGGGTCACAAATATACCATGCTTTAGTTGATGTACTTGCAATCCAACAAAGAATTTAATTTCTCCAAACATTGACATCTCAAACTCATGTCTCATCTGATTAGCAAAATCTTTGCGTAGGGAATCTTTACCTCCAAATATTATATCATCAACAAAGATCTCAAATATTAGAATCTCTTTACCTTTTTCTGCCTTGATATACAGGTTGTTGTTGTCATATGTTCTCTCAAATCCTATCTTCACAAGATATTTATGCAGTCTCTCATACCATGCTTTAGGTGCTTGCTTCAAACCATAGAGTGTTTTATGTAGTTTGCAAACCATATCCTTTTTGTTGTCATCAACAAAACCCTCTAGTTGTTCTATGTAGACTTCCTCTTCTAGTATACCATTCAAAAAAGCAGACTTCACATCCATTTGGTAGACTTTAAAACCTTTTTAGGCAGCATATGCAAGTAATGTTCTTATTCCTTCCATTCTTGCAATAGGGGCAAATGTTTTCCCATAATCCAGTCCTTCTTGTGCATAACCTTTGTAGACTAGTCTAGCCTTATTTCTTGTGATCTCACCATTCTCATCAAGCTTGTTCCTAAATACCCATTTGGTACCAATCACATTCTTGTCAGCTAGTCTTGGAACTAAGGTTCAATTTTAGTTCTTCTCAATCTAATCCATCTCTTCTTCCATAGCTTTATGCCAATTATCATCTTCCAGTGCATCTTTCACTATTTTGGGCTCAATCTTACTCATCAGACATGATTCATTTCTTAGTCTATTCCTTCTCATTGGTCTAGCTTCCTTGTCACCAATGATTTTTTCTGCAGGGTGATGTCTTCTCACATATTTGGATAGTCTGGTTCTATCCTTCTTTCCGTGTTTGATCCTTCAGCTTTAGAGTCACTATGCACATCACTATCTGGTATTTCATCATTTCTTCCATGTGTACTATTTTCATAATCAGAGTGTGCATTTTCTTCATTCTGTAACTCAGCTTCTGAATGTAGCTTGACATTCACTAGTTGTGACTCGGTTGATTGTTGTTGATTCCCAACTTGATTGACAGTTTCATCTTTAGTAGGCATTCCTTCATAGAAGTATACAAAAGATCTGTATTCTTAGATTCATCAACTTGGAATTTTGCATGCTCATCAAAATTTACATTTGCACTCTCCACAATCTTATTAGTGTTAGTATTCAAACACTTATATGCTTTGCTTCTAGTGGAGTATCCAAGGAATATGCCTTCATCACTTTTTGCATCAAACTTTCCATTTCTAGTATCTTTAAGAATATAGCATTTACAACCAAATACTTTGAAATGTTTTACATTAGGTGAGTGACCATACCATAATTCAAAAGGTGTTGCATTTGTACCTATCTTGACTTGGACTCGATTTAGGGTGTAAACAATAGTATTTACAGCTTCTCTCCAGTACTTCAGAGCAACATTTTTCTCCATCATCAATGTTCTAGCACAATCTATCACTGATCTATTCCTTCTTTCTACAATTCTATGGGGGAGTTCTTGGTGCTGATGTTTGTCTTTTAATTCCTTTATCATTGCAAAATGTCTCAAATTCTTTTGATGTAAACTCTCCTCCTCTGTCTAATCTTAGACACTTCAAACTCTTTCCTATTTCTTTCTCAACTCTGGACAAATACCACTTGAACATTTGAAATGCATCATATTTTTGCTTCAAGAACATGGCAGTCATCATCCTAGAGTATTCATCCACAAACAACATTATATATCTATCTCCTTGGTAGCTTTGTACTTGTATTGGGCCACATAAGTCTATATGGACTAGCTCTAATACTCCTTTGGAAGTGTAGGCTTTTCTTTTGAAACTTGACTTACTCATCTTTCCTAGTTGACATTGTTTGCACATTGTATTTTTAGGCTTCTTTAATTTTGGTAACTCCCTGACTTTCTTCATTTTGCTGATACTAATAAGATTATTAAAGTTAACATAACATAGTCTTTTATGCCATAGCCACACATCATCAAGTTTTACAATAAGAAAGGTTGCATCTTCCATATTGAAGTAAAACAAATTACTCCTAGTGTGTTCACCTTTTCCTATCAGATTTCCATCAATATCATAGATTTTAACAATTTTGTTTCCAAATTCTACTTTGCAACCTATATTGCCTAGTTGTGACACACTCAACAAATTGTAGTTCAATCCTTCAACATAGTATGCATTATCAGATGAGATTTTCTCTGTAAGTTTAATAGAACCTTTTCCTTTGATTTGACATGGAGCATCATTTCCAAACCTAACACTATTTCCATCATACTAAGTAAAGGTAATAAACTTACTTTTATCTCCTATCATGTGATGTGAGCATCCACTGTCTATGATCCATTTGTCATTTTTGTTCACACAGGTTACCAGTGTTGTCGCCTCATCTTCATTTGATTCATCTTTCATGGCTACATAGATTACTTCATCATCATTCTCATTAGAATCTTCTTCAACAATATAAAATCTTTTTCCTTTGTCCTTATACTCTCTGCCATCATCTTCTCTTTTATTATTGTAGTTACTTCCTTCTTTGTAGTTCTTTTTTTGTGTACACCTTGCAGTAATATGACCTACTTCATTACAATTAAAACAAATGATAGGCAACTTACCTTTGCCTCTGTGATATCTTCTTGCCAATAATGCTTCCAATTGTTCCACATCTTCCTCATTTGTGCTGCTATGACTGGATGCATATTTTCCCTTTTTCTTCTTCTTTAATTTCACCTCCTTAGCGTCTTTCAATGTTAGCTTAGCCTTGAAAGTAGATTCAAAATTTTAAGGTCTGTAGTTATCAAAATTGGACAACTCAAATGCAGTAAGTCTTCCTACTATCCCTTCAAAAGTTAGTGTGTTTCCTGGTACACATCTTAACTCTTGGATGGCTAAAACTCTAATAGCATAGATAGGGAGCAAGGTTCTTAAGTATTTTCTATTAACAATGTCATCTTCCAAATGACCTCCAAAATTTCTTATTGCAATTACCACTTCTTTCATTCTAGAGGCATATTGGGCAACATTCTCACTTCCTCCATTTTCATGTCATTAAATTTTCCTCTGAGACTTTCTCTTTTTGCTCTTTGAACATTTTGATCTCCTCCATTGATATTAGTCAAGGCTTTCCATATCTTGAATGCAGAGTCACATCCCTTGATATCATCAAATTCAACATAGTTGAGGGTAGAGGCAATCTCTAGCATTGCCTAATTATGCTCCTTCCTTCTGTTCAAAGCATCTACAGTAAGGGCTCTAGCTGGATTTACATGTTCCACTGCAATTGAGGTGTTTTGCATAATCACCTATTGATCCAAGGTGCAACTTTATTAGACTTTTCCATGCAACGAAGTTATCTTTGTTGAGCTTGGGAACTTCTCTCTTGGACATCTTGATCTTCCTGCTTCTAGTACCTTTAAACTAAATTAGTAGATGGCTCTGATGCCAATTGTTAGAAGTGCTTTAGAATAACTGAGAGGGGGGGTTGAATTAGTTATTCAAGGTCTAGATGTCCTAATAAAACTTTTTCATCAAGTAAAGTGAGCCCATTAAACTGTTTATTAATCCAAGCTTAAACTTTCCTACTTAGCAAGTTACTGTAATTCAACATGCAAGCATAACACATGAAGAATCAACATATAACACAGTGATTTATGTGGAAAACCAATTTGGGAAAAACCACTAGTAACATGCTACTCAATTCTCACTATTCTAAAGTGATGCCCTGTGAAAGTCATGCCCTGTTAAAGGCTACAACACACTATTAAATGTGACCTGGTTAAAGGATTTAACCACCCTGTTAGAAGTAGGTCTGGTTCGAGAACTTTAGAACATTCACTTGGAATGCCAACCTATTCAAGGATTTACAAATGGTTGTTAAACCAACCTAAATCCATAGGATTTTACCCTAGCTGACATAATTGTTTGAGAGTAACAACAAGGGCTTTTGACCTAATACAACTCACAACTTAACTTGTAGATTTTAGATCACTTTTCAGCCCTTCACAATTTGTCTGGCTTTCAGTCTTTGCAACTCTGATAGCTTATTCACCTTTCAAGCTTTGTCTCCTTGATTCTTCATGCTCGATGTACTAGTACAATCTCCTATATGACCACTTATCAAAGCAAAGTCTCTGTGCTCTATTCTTTCTTCTCCTTGATTCCTTCTTCTTGACACCCCTCAACCACTTTGCAATTTGGCACACCAGCCACTCTTGCTTCTTGACTTGTGACTCCTTAAATAGAAGTCTAGAATTTCTTTTCCCACTTGATTCTTCCCTTCTTTGATTTTAGTTTGAATGGATTAGGTAAGATTCAATGAATCTAACCCATATCTTGTTCCTTCTAGAAGTATCATGAAGAATCCTCCTGAATTTTCCCAAAAATGGTTTATCTAAAATTTTGTACCTCCAGCTCATCATCCTTATCCTCCATCTGGTTCACAAAATTCAAGGTAACAACCTTGTCAGCTTAGATTTGGTGAATCATTGACTTTTCAAATAATGCAGGAGCTCAACATTATTGAAATTTTGATGCTCGACACATGCTATGTTACTCGACACCAACTACATTTTACTGATGCTTGACACCTACTGTGGATTTACTCAGCATGCACTAAGTTTTCTGATGCTCGACACCTATTACTTTGCTCGACTCCTTCTATATCACTTGACACACACTAGATTTTGCATTTGCTCGGCACTAACTAAAAATATGCTCGGCATGAACTAGCTTGCTCGACACTCACTAATGAACTTAGCTAAGCTTTGCAGACAACCTTGTTACAACTTATACTTCTAGAGTTTCTAAGTGTGGCCAACCTCTATATCTTCAAGTATATTATCAATACATCATTTTACCATTGTCTTAACTAATCCTTGTACTTCATTACAAAATCATAACTCAACCTTTCTCTTAGGTGCTTTTGCAACATCTTTTTGATTAAATCCTCTTCATCAATCAACTAAGTGATAGTACTTGGATCTTATAAGCAATTGTCATTCCAACAAATAACAGGTTTGACATCAGTGAAAAAACAATAATTGGTTCTTTATCAACAATCTTGTTCTATGCAATCAATCTCCTTTTGTAATAATGATCTTTTCAATCAGATTTCCAACAAGTAGTGTACTTTTTGATGTAACAAAACAATCTGCGATCACATTCTTTCTTCCAAGGATTGAGCTTATGTTGAAGGCTAGAAAATTTTCCATAAAGTCTTAGACACTTTTCCTCTAAGTTTTCAACCTTTTGTCATTACATGAGTAGATTCCTCTTACTTTTTTGAAAACTAGCTGAGAATCTCTTTCCACTATGAACATCTTGATGTCCTTCTCTATAGCTAGAAAAAGACCTCACACTACAGCCTCATATTCTACAACATTGTTAGTACAAAAAAATTGCAAGTGATAAGTGACATAGTATGACTTACCTCTAGGACTAATTAGTTCCATTCCAACCCTAGCTCCTTGCTTGCATTTGGAACCTGTTGTGGTCTCACAACACATACCCCATTTTGTGACTAAAAATGGGGACCCCCTAGTTAAAAAATTTCCTATGAGGCATCTAGTCCAAAGCTTTGGTCATTTTGGATCCTCCCTTAGGTCTAGGTCAAACCCCAATATTTGATTGAGAAGGGTCAGGTAGTGAGGCATAAGCAAAAAATTAAGATGTAGGACTTTATTTTAGTCAAAGTGTGCATATGCTCACTTGTGCATGTGTACATATGTGCACAAGTGCACTTCACCCTACTCTAGGGATGCACGCATGCACACATTTGCATGTGCGCACCCTCAAAGGTGAGCACAATATAACACCTGAACCCCCCATCTTTCCCTCACTTCTCTTTCATCCTCCTTGCAAGCACACCTCCAAACTCCTAAGACCTCTACAACTATGATGCCCCACATCCCCCCAAAAAACCTAAGGTAAAAGACACCACCAAGAGGTGCAATCAAAGCACAAAACATAAAAAACTAAAACTAAGGCTATACTCCCCCTAGCACCATGCACACCTTGCACACCTTGATTGCATAGGTGTGCTAGTACATACATAACCATTTTGAAGGAAAATAAGGTGCACACTAGAACACCTTGTGCACATGCACTAGTGCGCAAAACTAGCTACTGTGGGGGGAATTCATAGTTTTTCCATGTTGGACCAATCTTGGCTCAATTTTTTAGTAGTCTAAGTCTTGTGGAGTCCTCTTTTGGGTCTTTCAACATAATATTACTAATGTTTGCCTCTTTTATGAAGATAAAATGGCATTATCATCATCTTCCATGGCAGAGAAAGTGGCACCTAAACCAGTTGCATTCAACCCAAGAAATCTAGATTACACGATAGACATGTGGAGAATCAATATAAATAGCTTGGTCACATCGATTGGAATGCCTTTTTGACAATATGTAAAAAATTGAAGAGAGGTCAGCGATGATATCCACACTGATCCAAAGTGGGTTGGTGAATGTTGCTTCACACCTCACATCAGTTCAATCTTCTGAGATGATTATGACATTGGCCAAACACTACATAACATAGGAGAAGGTCATGAAGAGTGTTACAGGAGAAATTTTCCTAGACCTCCAACCATGTAATATAGAGAAAGTATTCCACCTCCCAAGTGCATACAAGTACATTTAGATATCTTACAATGGAGCAGATAGATGGTACAAAAAAAATGAGAAAGAAGCTAAGGAATTGGTGCAAGCCTCATTCTTAATGGACATGACACCTCTAGGAGAAAGAGTAGGCAAAGTAGACATGACTGAAGGGTACATGAAAGCTAACATTTGATACTCAATTTTTCTCCTTTGTAGATAAATGGGCCTCCCTATAGTGAGTCACCTACAAATGTGGACGGTTCACTTTATTGAAACCAGAAGAATCACAAAGATACCTATTGATTGGGCCACCATCCTAACTGACAACTTGAATGAGCAGTTAGTCATGGTCAAGATAGACCCTCACTTCTACAGGGCATCATACATGGTGTACCTATTAGTAGCTAGAACTATTGACTACCTAGGGCTATACAAGAAGGGTAGCATACAAGATGCAAATGGTTGGCCCTATGTGGTATATCCACAACTAGTAAGGAAGAAGTTCCCACTGCAAAGTGTGGAATATAGGGTAGTCAATGATGGATTCATTGTTTCTATCATTAGGTTTATTGAAGGATATTATGCTAAAATAATGTCAGTAGAGGCAGGAGTGAGAAAAAATAAAGTAGGAGCCTACTACACTCAGTTCAAGACATTCACATATCTTCATGTAGCTGGTACTCTTCTAAGCCCAAAAAGCTCACAACCCTTTAGATAGGCTGATACTTTTGGAGATAGCCCACCAACTCACTTCTACATATGACAGAGTGAGAAAACAACATAAGAAAAGCTAGGTATGGCCCATCACCATCAAGGCATTTGAGGTAAAGTAAAACATGATATTACTACCTTTGATTCAAAATTGGATCAATTTCCCTCTAGAATACTATCAGTCTCTTTGCCTGTATTTTGACAATATTGAGATGGCTCAACATCTTGTGGGGAAATAGTTTATCTATGAGAAGCTCTTGAAGACCACTAGATGAATGCAGTAGATGACTATGATTTCCTCATTAGGGACTATTGTAGGATGAGTCTACATCTAGAAAAAAATGTTCTTAAAATGAAGATTCCCCTAAATGCTATAGAGAAGGATGTCCTGAAGGTAATTGATCCTTTGTATAACATGGAAAAAGTCTATTACATGCCAGTTATGAATGCATAAGTAGGGCATGGGGAAAATGTTGACATAGATCATTAGGCTAGACATGTGGTAGAATTGATGAGCAAATGGATCTAGAAGCCATTTTGGATGAATCTAGTTCCCCAGTCCATACCTCTACAAGCTATGACCATGCCTCAGAAAGGTAAAGGTGCTAAGATCACCATACCAACCTACCTAGCTAAATCCCTAGTGAGGAAAAAAATGGTGCATCAACATGAGTGGGAGGTTGAGTATTTTGAGGTGGACAAAGGAAAAGGAAAGAGGAAAAGGGAAGCCCTTAGGGTGAGGAAACTGACAGTACAAGCCCAACAAGCTAAGCTAGAAGAGGAGCAAGGGAAAGCTGAGCCAGAGCTAGTTGACTAGCCTCAATCAAAGAAAGAGGAGGAGGAGGTTTCAAAGGAACAAGGGGTCCCACCACCAAGAACTTCAAAGTAAGAAGCCTCCCCTTTAGTGCCAAAGAGAGAAAGAATGGAAACAACTATGTTGATGTCAAAAGGAGGAGATTGAAGAAGAAAAGTACTCCCTCTCCACACATTCCAGAGACCATCCCTGAAGTAGAGGATGAGGAAGAAGGGGAACAAATATAATTTCCCCCCTTAAGTCAAAGAACCCACTCGACAAAAGTAGTAGAGGATGAGAGAAGGAGAAGCTCTACTCAAACACCTCCATCCACTCTAAGGGAGGCTATCCAAGTAGAAAATTTAGAGGATGAACAATAGAAGTGGATAAATGAGATGGAGGGTGAAGGGATAGATGTTTTCAACCTCTCAGACTTTGATTTTATGCTACTAGGTACTAAGATGGTTAGTGAGAAGATAAGAGATACTCCCATGAATGAGCCATTAGGAGAGGATTGAAATCAAGTGCCTCTTCTACCTTAAGATTCTCTTGGTATCCCATTACCACCACCACAAAATATGGCCACCATATTGCACAAAGGTCAATATTTGAACCTCCTCTGACAATACAAGATGAACCAAAAAGTTAGGAAATTGAGCAAGAATACCAATATCTTCTGATGAAGTATCTGAAGAGGGGAAAATAGAAGAAACTCCACAAACTCCCCTAGATATAGATTCTAAATCCATAGCCCAAAAAAATATATAAACTCCTTTTGAAGATCTTCCTTGACATGAGGATACCTTGGAGAGGAGTAATAAGGAAAAGGAGCTTGCATCAAAACCACCTTCTTTAGCCAATTACATGTCACCAATGGGGACCACATCATCATGGATAAAGAAGGAGGTAATGTTATGACAAAATGAAGAAATTTGATATAATATTAGAGGAGGGAATGAAGGAATTAATAAAAAATATAAATAATTCTAAGCCACCTAAGGGTGATGCTAGAACACTTGCCTTCAATATGAAGGTTTAGGATCAAGACCTTCTTGCCCATACAACCATTCCTCTTCCTCATGCTAACACTAAAGAAATGACTCCTAAGGATTACAAAATGAAGGAGATCATATTGAGAAAGTGCACGGTGGACATGACTAAAGTACTGATCTACATGCCTCTAAGAAGTGTTCAAACACTTAGATCAGGATGAATCAGAGTTAATAACATTGCAAAAGCATAATGATCTACTCAGAGGATTCTTGAATGAAGTAGTGAGACCCATTGAATTGGAAAATCTAGAGATTACTCTTGGAAATTCATTGGGAAGAAAATAGGCAGGGTTACAATAAAATCATTTTTGGAAGCATGTCAGAAATGGCATGATAGTTTGAGAAGAGAGGAGTGCAGATAATACAGGGCAATTTGAACCTATTGCACAACATCCAGTCAAATGTTGACAAGTTGGTTCCATTGTAAACTAAGATTTTGGGCTAAGTGATGAAGTACATACCTGGGAAAATGATCTACAAGAACCTAGATTGATAAAGGATCAAAGGTACTAGATGCTAACGGAAGTATACGTTGTAGAGGAGCTGGATAAGCTCGACAACTGGATAGAGAAGATTTCTATGGGTAATAAAGTAATGGAAGGATTACATGAGGGAATCCAAAAGATAAAGGACAAAGCTCAAGAGAAATTTTTGGAAGTGGAAAGGTACTATGATGCCTCTAGCATTGAGATTTTTGAGGATGAGTCAAAGACCAAGCTCTTTGCAGTGCCATCACTAGTCGAACAATTTAGAGGCACTTTCAAAGATGCTTCATTAGAAGAAGATATAAAACAGGCATTCATAAACAAAGAGGCATTGTTGGAACTAGACATCAAGCTTGAGCATTTTGCAGAGACGAGGATAGAAGCTAGAAACTATTGATAGATAGTAAAGAAGAAATATGATGCATTAGATTTACCAGAAGCCAATGAAGTAGTAGAGATAATAGAGAAATTCAAGAATAAACATCCATACATCATTGTGGTATAAAGGGGAAGAAAACCTAGATGCTAGAAATTTAGTTTTGATAATTGGAAGATTTTTAATTTTTTGGAACCTATCACCAAGGTGCATAGGTGCACTTTTCATATAGGTGCACCAACAGTTTTGAAGAAGAAGCAGTTCACTAAAAATTAACTACCAGTTGCTATTTTAGAGCATTCCATGCACCATAAACACATTTTGATGATAATTCAACTCCAAGAAATTCCTAAAGAAGGTCGAGCTTCCATTTTTAGAGCTTCTAGAGACTATTACACTATCTCACATCTTCCTTCTTCTTATCTTCTTATTTTTTCATTCTTTTGTGTCATGTAAAGGCTCATGCACCCATTAATGGATATAAACAAGGGTGGAGACCTACTTAGCACCATTTAGAGAGTTAGTTTGTATATAATTAGATTTGTATTATTAATTTTTAGCATAAGTTTGCATTTAAAGAGTTCTCACTCTTAAAAACAATGGAGGAGATAATTTCTTATAAATACATGAATGTAATATATAATTTAAGCTGTTATTTTGCTGCAATAACATATGCTATTGGTGCTCCCATTCTAAGTGTAGTTATTCTTGCTAGAGAGTGTTATTTTTGTGAATGTATGTTCATGAATGATAATGGAGCCAATGGTTTTATTGTGTTGTTATGATTTTGAGATCTTTTAGTTCTGGTGTTTGCCTTGTGTTAACAAATTTCACTATTGTGATGAACTGGAGAAAGGATCATCTTTGTTATTTCATAGCATTTTTTCTCGTATGAGCACACTTTCCATGGCCTCACAATTTGATGAAAAGTGAAACATCTTTTGATTATTATTGAAGTTTCCATTGAAGATTGCATCAGTGGAGTTGTTGAAGAGTTGCTTCTAATTTCATTGGTATCCTACCATATCCTTTTGATAATTTAATTTGTAGATGTGTTGTTACTTTGGCTTATGTCTATTAGGAATTTCCCTTATAGTTATTTTCTTTAATCTCTCGTTACTCTATCTTTGTATTTACTTTCAAAACACTTGGTTAAAATAAGAATTCATATAGTTGCATTGATAAATTACATTCATCATAATATATAAATACAAAAAATATTTATCTTTTGTGGTTAAATTTTAGTAATAGGTTGTGTAGATTAGTTTGAAATAGCAAAGGCCTCCTTCTAAACAAACATATTTATCTTCAATTGAGTCACCCAACAGGTTGAAAAACCCATCCAAAACCTTGGAGTTGGTCCTTAATCAAATTTTTGAGAGGGATTTGAAAATCCCTACCACTCAATATCCTGCAAAATGACAACTCAACAAAAGTGGTGCTAGAAGGAGGGCCACAAAACCATTCGGACATAAACCAAGTTGTTGTTTGAAAATTCTATAGTTTTTGGACGTTCATAAAATTTTCCAAGTCTGACACTATCAAAAGGTGCACTTGTGTGCTTTTTGAAGAGGTGTTCTTTTTTGGAATCAACACAAACTAGAAGATCCTGACCCACCATCTCCATTTCAACAAGATTTAAGTTCTTCACCCAGTGGACATGAGTTCCTAGAACTCAGTCATTTTCACAAGCCTCACAGTGATAAAGGGATACCAAGAATTATTTCACTTCCATTCTAAATCTCTTCATCTTCAGTTCCACCTCTGAACTTACCTCCACCTATTGTTCCACCTAATCCTCCACTAGTGACCTTTTTTTCAAATACAATAGATTCTCCAATTAATCTGCAAGGTGTACTCAATGAACTTCCCTAGAATCTTGAGAAATTCTGCCCAAGGTTCATCTACAAAGAAACAAAAACATCTGAGGATCATGTCAAAGTCCTAAAGAAATATGCAATCAAAAAAAAATTCAACAATAGAATGTGATCCTACATTTATTCCCATACACATTGAGAGAGGTTTCTTTTAATTGGTATGTAGATTTGCCACCATGATTTATCTAGAACTGGGTGCCCTTAGAAAAATTATTTTTAGATCAATTCAAAATGTTTGTCAACCCGATAGTGACACACCATCAAATTATATCAATAAAGAGGGATCCAATGGAGACCATTTCACATTTCAATCATCACTTTCATATGGCATATCGCAAGTTGGAAACACCCTACACCATACTAGTTGAAGCTACAATCCAGATCTATCTTAATGCTATGGGCCACCTCATCACTATCTTCCTAAGAATATTTCCTGCTACAGATAATGATAGATTGGATAAAGTCTTAAAAGAAGAAATTACCTTTACTGAGCAGGCCAATCCTAATGGAGGAGAATTGATGGTTCCAACTCAAGCTAGTACAATAGTACCAACATATCCATCTAGAGAACAAGTAATTCCTAGTCAATTCATTCCACTAAATCTAATTCCATTACAATAGGTACCAGGTATACCAACTCTAGCTATAACCTATCCAGGAAATGCACCTCCAAAAGCTACTTTCTTTGAGCATAAGGCAACAACATTTGCTAAGATTGAAAATAACGTCACAACTAAGTTAGGTTAAATGAAAAAACAATGTTTGAGATTACTAACAAGCTAATCCATATGAGATTATCACAAGGGAATAATAATTTTTTTAAGATAATGAATGCAGGCCCTTACAACAACTATGGTCAGAATTACAATGAGAATTTTAGTGAAAACAGCAATGTAAAATTTAACTTCAATCCCCTAAATCATAACAATGGTTTATGTTGGTGTAAATAAGTATTTACTATTTACACTTTACTTAAGTTTACTTAGGTTAATGCATTATTTTATAATTTCTTAGGTGAGACACTTAGGATTTTGCATACTCTTATGAGTTTCCATGTTGACAACACTGGAGTAAGCAACTCTAATTCAACACATGGTGTCTACAACATTGGAGTTTGCATAATTAACTGAGTTGTCATGTAGAAAAAATAGCTATTCATACTCCTATTTTAGCACATGGTGTCTACAACATAAATTTGCATGCTACACTTTTGTAAGCTTATCCTCTCATCATTGCACTTACTTTAGTGCTTAGTGGAGGATAACCCACACTTGGTGGACATGTGCCTGGTTGTATGACTTATCATGTTGCTGATTTCTAAACATTCTAGAAGCCTTTATATACATGCACTCTTAGTGTACTTTCACATGGAATTGAACACATTGTTATTCTAATCATACTCTTTTGGTCTACTATTGTGTTTGTGCTTGAGTTCCTTGATCCTGGGTGAATTTTTTCCTAAGGCAAATTCTTACATGGTATCAGAGCTTTGAAAATTTCTCTTCACATAGCCATTCAAGACCATTGTTGCTTCAACACCTTGACCTAGATCTAGATTATCACAGCCATTAGGAGTGTCTAGAACCAGAACAAACGTCGCCATTGCATCTGAAACATCGATTCGGTAAAAATTGACTATGAATTCGCCTATATTGGGCTAAAGTCAATTTTGAAGCAATTTTTTTTGCAAACCGGCACCCGAAGGCCCAATTTTCAAACCTAGTATGATTGTTCTTTAGATCTACAATTTATTCATTCAGATTGGTATTTATTTTTCTCTGCATTTTCATCAGTATTTTTTTGCAATTTTTGGAAGAATTTTTCGGAATTTTTTTGCCCTTCAAGGCTGTAGAGAAATTTTTTTTGTATAGGCACTGGGCAGTGCCACCCTAACCCTACACAAAATATTCCATCACAACATATTCCTTCAAATAGTGACTCAACTTAGCCCCTACCTGGAAATTGGTGAGAAGATTTCAAATACCGACGGGTAATAGTGACACCATATTTCTGGCCGCAATGAACACACAACCCCAGTGGTCACTTTGTTTGTTTTGGTTCTACGATGAAGTGTTTACAAACACTTTACTAAGCTACACAATAGTCAATGTGGGATTATTTTCTCACTCACTAGTGTTGAAAAATGACCAACAGTCCTTGGAAATTCTGGCCCGTAAAGAACTTCCTAGCCTGCATCACAGTTCTCCGATGTCGGTTCAAACTCCTGCCGCTGGTACCGTGCTTCATCGCCAGGAAAGTTTCTCACCCACTAACTTTCTGTCTGATGCTCTTTTTTGTTGACATGTAGCCACCTATAGGCCCAACCATGTAGCTGCAACCCACATCCGATCCGGTGAGCTCATGTGGTGTAGACTCAGCCTCTGCTACCCTGCAGCTCCCATGTGGAGTGACCGCACAACTCCAGCTCAGTTGCCCAGACTGCGATGCAGTGCCAACTTGGATAGGTACACATCAAAAAATGCCATGGAGGATGATACATCATAGGACACATCATTTTTGCTATACTATTCCATATGAATCTCTACATGCTAACATCATCATCTATACATGACATGTCATTAATGATGTCATCCAAGGGCTGAGTTTTCACTGTTATCAACAATTCACAGTATTAAATTTGATAGCCATCTGACTGTCATTTCTAGGCACTTTTGAATTACTGTGATGACCATTTGACCATCAAATTTAACCTCACATTTTTTGCCCAGATCCCTCTCCAGATGTAATTTTGATTTGACAGTCTGACTTTGGGAGGCCATAACTCAGTCATTCAGACTCCAAATTAGGTGCAATTTTTTTAAATTTTGGGTAGAATTTCCTGAACTTTTTAGTGGTGCTATTATTTTCTAGTTTTGGTGCAAGGATTTGTCAAAAATTTGCATTTTTTGGTGATTGTACTTGACCAATCCTACATTTTGCAATTTGAAACTCTCCGTACAAGCTCATTTGGACTTGAAAATAGGTTTTGCTTTTATTGAAAGTGCTTAATTTTTTTCTTACTTTCTAGATCTATAATCAGACTATAGGGTTGTGTGGAAACAAATATCACTTTCAAACTTAGGGCCTTTTTTGCATTGTATTGCTTTGATTACTTTTCAAAATTGTTGTTCATCTAAGATATAGTGATTAGTGATAGATTTGAGCCTCAAAAGGTAGTTGTAAATACAAAAATCATAAGTCCACTTTGTACATTTTAACAAGTGGCCTATTGTATATGCACTACATATAAAGTGCCAAAAGAATCCTCTTTTTTGGTTAGGGGTGGGGTGGTTCTTTGATTGAGTGGATAGGGGGTGTGTGTATTGTGTTCTTGTGTCTCTCTTTTGTGCTCTTTTACTTTTCTGCATCTTGGTTTTAGCTAAAGACCCACTTCTAACTTCACACAATTATTCTACATGGAAAGATATTGTATGGAGTAGATTAATGGAAAAAGGTCTAAATCTTTATGTTGATGGTACTATCCCCAAACCCACTAATGCTACAACACTCTTTGATTGGAAAATTAAAGACCAATAGGCCTTAGGAATTATCAAGAGTTGTGTACATAAAGATCTCTTCTTCCACATTTCTAGTTTCAAGGAAGCCAAACTTGCTTGGGACAAACTTGAATCATTGTATGGTAAGGTGGATGAGGAAAAGGGATACCAGATTGAGGATGATCTACTTCTCTTGGAGTCTAAAGAATTTTGACACAATTTAAGATTATATCAACAAAGCCAATGAGTTTAGAGCACTACTTAAAGATTGTAGTATTCCCACGAAGGATGATAGGTTGATTCATCACATCTTGAAGAGGCTACCTTCAAAGTATGCTTCCTTTTTTTTGAGTTATAATACTCATAGGTTAACCATGGGATGTGCTTTCCAAAAGCCTACATTTGATGCATTTGTAGAAATGTTGATTTTTGAACAAACCAAGTTGATAGATATGAGACTTCTCATGTCATCAAAGACCAAAGCATTGGTGGCTAGTGATGAGAACCAATCAAGTCAAAGTGGAAAAAGTTCTAACAACAACAAGAAAAAGTTGTGGAAGCAAAAATCTCAATCTGAGACACAACAATCTTCCTCCTTACAACAAGGCGGTTCTCCTTCCAATTGTATGCAAGAAAACTTGACCTGTTGGGAGCAAGAGAAAACAAGCAAACATTAGCTACATGCATATATCAAATATCCAAAATAAAATAAAATAGAACTAACACTATCGATTACTAGACAGGAGACTCAGCAGCTTGGTGAGCCATTTGTATCAGATATAGGCCACCCATCCAGTACATCTCCATAGAGTCTGTGGGATTTTCATATTGGTGCATCGATGAGATCATTATGTTTGACTGGACCCTATACGATGGTGTAGAGCAATGGCGCAGTGGGAGTGGAGGCTGAATTAGAGGATCAAAGGTACCTCCTATATACACAAAAAAACTACTAGCTCATTAGGTGCTCTATGCATGTGATTATGAGATATATGCCTTCTAGGTTGTGGAACAGTTTGGCAAGGTACAGGATGTAGTCTCGGACAGGCTTCTATACCCTGTTGTATCCTGGGAGTATGGCAGGTTATGGGGTCATGGGACCAACCTACGGTTGGCTCGAATTTCCTTAGTATTGATGTAGCTAGTGCCTTGGGTACATGGCTAGGATTAGGGGGATGTTGGGATGACACCAACTTATGCACAATGGTGGACAACACATCAGCTAGTTAGAGCATCAGCATTGGTGCTCTCCTCGCACGAGCTTTGCATCCCTGTGGCCCCTGTTGTGCCCATGTGCTGGTGGTGGCATCACCATTTCCTTTCTCCCATCCCTGGCTTCATCCCCCTCTCCTCGTGCTTGTTCCACTAGAGATTCAGTTGTGTTTATATGGAAGAGCACACCTTAGTTTGATTTTGCAAAAGAGTTTATGCATTATATGCTATAGAAGCATAAATGTCAAGGCTCCTTTGCATGGACTAGACACACAAGACCATAGAATTTAGGAAAATAGGTGTACTTTGCATAGTCATGATGAAAAAAATGTCGTATATGCCATGGAGAGGTCTAGGCACACCCAAAGTCTTTTTAAGGATCTTTGGTGGAAAGTGTACTAACCCGTTGCCCCCATTGCGCAACACATAAACATAACTTGAAACTGACACATATGTATTAAAGCCTCAAAAATATATCATATCGCAAACAACATGTGTAGTCAATGAGAGCCATTCAGGTGTCACCAAAATATGGAAGATCAAGGCACACCATAAAAGGCTTCCACTAATACACAAAATGAAATCTACCAAAAAGAGACCTCATGACCAAGTAGTCATTCATTTCACAGTTCTTGCCAAGAACCTTAAGGTCTAGAGGTGAATGTCATAATGCCAAATATAGGAAGGATTCATCCTATGAAAATGTGTTTTGTTTGTTGTCAATTATCACAAATCATTTATCTTGGCAAGGGCTGTGAAAAGAACCAGTTTCCTGAATCGTTAAGTCTCAAAGATGATTTTTTTAAAAGTTCTATTGTAGTCACTGTTGTGGGAAAAGCTCAGTGTAATGGGATCAGAACAAGAACTTGATGGAAAAATGCCTCATGGACTAGATGTCTTTGGAAAAATGGGAGTGAAATGAAGCCTCACAAACAAGAGGTCTTTTATTGGATGCATGAAAAGCGTAGGAATTTGTACAAATAGGGAGATGAAATTGTGGAATGGGGTGAAGTGAAACGAGCCTTATAGATAATGGACCAAAATGCTTTTTTCAAGAACTTTTTCTTCTTTTTAGTCTTTTTTTAGGAACATTTTATGTTTTTTTTAGGGATTTTTTTGAATTTTTTGAATTTTTGTGGGACTATAAGAATATTGTATAGGAACTGCAAGACTCAAGCATAGAACCACTTGAGATGTTGGATATTTATAGGCTTAGGGAGCGGATCTCCCTTTGGAGTGGCAATCTGATATGCCCCATAACCATATTTGGCTATAATGATAAATGGACCAAGCCAATTAGCTTCAAATTTTCCTTTCTTTTCACAGTTTTGGAGATTCTTCACGTTATGCTACAAAACTAAGTCACCCACCTCAAATTCTCGTGGCTTGAATTTTTTGTGATACTGAAATTGAAGGTGATTTTGATACATGTGGAGTTGGTTTAGGGCATTGAGGCATCTCTCATCGAGGAGTTGTAGCTCTTGCAAGTGAGCAACTTGGTATTCTTCTTCAGACATTAGATTCTTGAGAGAGATTCTAAGGGAAGGGAGCTCAATTTCAATGGGTAAGACTGCCTCAGAACCATAAATAAGGGAAAATGGAGTGGCTCTTATAGGGGTATGGAAGGAGGTACATTAGGCCCAAAGGGTGGGAGCAATTTGGAGGTACCAGTCACAACCAGCTGCGTCAATGGTTTTCTTTAGGATTTTTAAAATGGTTTTGTTGGTAGCTTCAGCTTGGCCATTGCCTTGGGAGTAGTATTTGGTGAAAAAGTGCTAGGTGATACCAAATTTCTTACACAATGTGGCAACTTCCTAATTTTTTAAAGGCATTCCATTATCAGTCATGATGTCTTGAGGTATACAAAAATGATAGATAATGTAGTTCAAGATGAACTTCAAAATCTATTTTCTAGTGATGTAGGTTAATGGGATAGCCTCAAACCACTTTGTGAAGCACTTAGTGGCAGCAATGATATACTTGTGGCCATTTGCAGAATTCAAGTATACTTGACCAACAAGATTGAATCCCCAATAGGAAAAGGACCATGGGGTGATGGTGGGTTAAAGGTCTTGGGATGGGGCATGTATCAAATCACCATGTTGTTGACAAGGAACACATCTCTTCACAAAATTATAGGCATCTGCTTCCATATTAGGCCAATAGTAACCCATTCTAAGAAGATTTTTCACTAATGTAAGGCCATTGGAATGGGCACCACAAATTCCCTGGTGGAACTCTTCTAATGCCATTTTGGCTTCGTCTAAACTGAGACATCAAAGGAGGGTTCCATCAAAGTGTTTTTGGAAAAGTGTGTCACCTAGGATGGTATACCAGGTTGTGTGATTGATGAAGGTTTTGCTTTGATTCAGGGTGAGGGCTATGGGAATGGTTTTGCAATGTAAATAGGCAAAAATTTCAACGTACCATGGAGACTCATAACTGACAATCTCACACACCAACTTTGAATTGGTTTGCTCATAAGTAGGAGTAAAAATATTCTCAACAAGAAACTCACATTTAGGACTATATTTACGCATGACAATCATGGAGGGAATGGTAGCCATAGCATTTGCTACTTTTTTATTAGCCCTTGGGATCTACTAAAAGACTATCTCTGTGAAGTGTTGTTTGAGATCCTCAACTATCCTCCGATATGGCAACAACTTTTGATCCTTTGTGTGAGATTCATCTGTAACCTATTTAATGACCAATTGTGAGTCTCCAAAGGCAAGAAGGCTTTGATATTCCATCTGATAGCTTGACGTAGCCCTATGACTAATCCTTCATACTCAACTATATTATTTATGCAAGGGAATGAAATTTAATAAGACTTAGGAATGAGGTCTCCCTGTGGTGTAAAAACAAAACTCCTGCCCCCAATTCCTTTTGTGTGAAGGAACCATCAAAAAATAACTTCCATGGTGTACTAGGGGGAATAGTCATAATCGTGTCATCTGGGAAGTCTGTTATAATGGGATTGTCTCCTTGAAGAGGAGCTTCAACAAGCTAGTCTACAATTACTTGTCCCTTAATGGCCTTGCAATCTTTATAGACAATGCCGAATTCACTTAAAATCAAGACCCATTTTGTAGCTCGACCAATGAGGGAGGCTTTGATAGCAAATATTTGAGTGGATCTATCTTGGCAATGAGATGTGTAGTATGATTAAGCATATAATGGCATAGTTTTTGTGTGCAAAAGACTACTGCCAAACGAACTTGCTCAATAGTAGTGTAGTTCAACTCATAACCAACTAGTGTTCAACTGAGATAGTATATAGCTTGCTTATTAGCATTGTCATCTAGTTGTGCCAAAAGGGCACCTAAGGTAATTGAAGTGGCTGAAATGTATAAAATAAATGGCTATCCCACAATTGGAGGAACTAGAACTAGAGAATTAGCCAAGTATACCTTAATTTGTTCAAATGCTTTTTGACGTAGGCAATCCCATTGAAACTTATTTCCTTTGCGAAGAAAATGTTGAAGTGGATGAACCTTATCTACCAACTAGGACACAAATCATCTGATGGATTATAATTTTCCTTGAAAATTGTATAGTTGTTTCAATGTGGTAGGTGGAAGCATTTCCATGATGGCTTTCACTTTGGCGGGATCTACCTCAATACCTCTTCTTGACACAATGTAGCCTAATAACTTGCTTGATTTGACCCCAAAAAAACATTTCTTTGGATTAAGGTGCACTTTATATTTCTCCAACCTTTCAAAAATGGTGGTGAGCACATCAATGTGGGAATCATGTGTCTTTGATTTTCCTAGGATGTCATCAACATAGTCCTCCATTATGACATGTAAAAGATAATGGAATATTGCAGTCATTATGTATTGATAAGTGGCACCAACATTCTTCAAGTCAAAAGGCATGACTTGATAACAAAAGGTTCCCCATGGGGTGGTAAATGCCATTTTATGTTGATCTTCTTCTACAATTTTGATTTGGTTTTAACCAGAGAAACCATCCATTAAAGACAACATCTCATGTTCGGTAGTCAAATCCACTATGATGTCTATGTTAGGAAGTGGAAAATCATCCTTAGGACATGCAAGATTTAAATCTCAAAAATTTGAACAGACGCGAATGCCTCCATATGCTTTCCCTATAGGAACAATGTTGGAAACCCACTCAGGATAATCAATAGGGTAGATAAACTTTGCCTCTAACATTTTTTGCAATTCTACTTTGACCAAAAGTGCTACCTTAGGGTGCATTTTGTGCAACTTTTGCTTCACCAGCTTAATCTTGGGATCTCATGTTAAGTGATGCACAACCATATATATGTCTAAACTAGGCATGTCTTTGTATGTCCATGCAAAATTGATTTTACCCTTTTTTAAGAATTCAATCATTGCCTTTTGTTCTTCAAGACTTAAGGTAGCTGCAATGTAAGTGATTTGTGGATTATCCTCTATACCCAAATTGACTAAAAATTGTGTCCTCATTCAAAATAGATGACTTTTTTGGTGGTAAAGATCTAAATCGCAAGTCAACCTATTCCTCTTTTGGTGCCTCTAGGAGGTTTTCACCAGAAGATGCATCCTTTATTTTATTTTCTTCATCCAAAAGTGCCCTAAAAGAGTTTTTACTAGATGGATCCATTTTTATTTTCTTTTTCACTTTTGCGACTAAGAGAGTTGACTTGGCTACCAAAGTAGGCTTCCTCATTGTATTGGATCTCATGTTCATAATCTTGGAGATTCTTAAGGCCAAAGAGTGCCATCACTGCTTCATCAGACTTACAGATATCGAGAGTTGGTGGTGTGTCTTGAAGATCCTAGTCTATCATGTTAGGTTTGGTGAGGGGTAGGTCTGAGGATGAAAGGTCAGCTATGGTGACATCATGAACATGGGTATCTAGGCCATCTTCAATGTATTGGAAGGGTAATTTGAAGAATTCCTCCTCATCAGTCTCAGAATCAGGTTCAACCATACAATAGTTGTCAACAAAGGACACCTTGGGTTTATTGGAGCCCAAACCATGTCCTTTAGGATATCTATTAGCCTTAAGGGGTTGTCTAATTCCATCTTCTTTTGATCCAAGGCTAGTACCATGATATCCCATGTTTTTGATGACGGGAGGGGCCTTAACATATTTATCTTTGGGGAATTCCATAGGTTCATCTTTTCCATCAAAATATAGCCAATCTAGGATATTAGATTCCATGTGTTCATCACTAAATGAACCCCAATGTTCAAATGTTGTTTTGTTAACCTACATAGTATCCTTATTTGTAGAAGGTGGTAGTTGTCAAGGTTTTCCAAAGGAATAGGGGGAGAGTGGTAGTTTTCCAACACACAAGACATTTTCAAACTTATACTCTCCCATTCCTATGTCAGCAAAAGTAACCTTCTTTCTTGTAGTGTTAACCTTAATATCTTCAACCTTCTCTATTCCTTTGCAGGAATTGGAATCATTATTGGATAACTCTGACATTGTTGTGAAAGGTGATTCTATTGTTGTGAGAGGTTTAGGTATAACCTTAGCAAACTCATTGACTAGAGAAAAATTTATTGGTGCACCTTCTAACCTTTTACAAAAGGCAAAAGGTGTAGGATCACCTAGAATTGTGACCTCTCTTCTTTGGTGAGGAAATTTCAAGCATTGATGATATGTAGATGGTACCACTGTGAGTGTGTGTATCCATGGTCAACCAAGCCAAATGTTATATGGGAGGTCCAAGTCTAGGACATGGCATTTAGTATTTATGACGGTTGGCCCAACCTTTAGTGGTAACATGATAACTCCTTTTGATTCTCTTTCTCTTTCATCATATGCTTTGATTTTTATCCTTTTATTGATATCTAGGAGGTCCTCTGGAATTCCCAAGAAATGAATCATCTTCAATGTACAAAGGTTCAAATTGGATCCATTATCTATAAGGACTCTTTTTATCTTATGCTACTATATAAGGACTTCAATGTGGAGTGACATATTGTGGGGTGGACTAGAACATTGGAAATATTTTTCTATGAAGACAAGGTGTTGTTGTGCTACAAGGTTTCCAATCATTGCTATGAATTGGGAGGCATTAGTGTTTTCAGGAACATAAGACTCTAAAAGAGTAGTCTCCAAAATCTCTTTATGGATGGGTGATGTGGTGAGGAGCTCTAGAATGGATATTTGTGTAGGAGTCTTACCTAACTAGGACAACACATCATAGTGAGAAGCGGGCCTTTGTGAGGTGGATAGCGCAATAGGCGCATGTGGAACTAATGGGTTAGTGGGGTTGGGAGTGGCGGCTTGCAAAGTGATTCTTCCTTGTTGAGTGGTTGACAATCTGCTACTTGTAGGACAAGGGTATTCACATGAGTGTCTACCTCTTCAATGCAGCCACACATGGAGTCAAAACCACATATATCATTGGTCTTTATTTTACCACACAAGAAGTCAAACCCTGATATGTGGTTAGTAGAATAGTCATAGTGTAATGCATTTGATGTGGAAGCTCGATTTGCATTATTCATATTGTTGTTTCCATTGTTGTTATTTTCATTGTTGTGGTCAAGAAATGATTTTTGAAATATCTTCAATTTAGCATTTTTAGAGGATGGTCCTCCTACCTTAATTTCTCCATCATCGACAAGATTTTGAATGAAGACCTTGAGCTTGATACACTTGTTTGTGACATGTCCTTTGATGCGGTGGTATTTGTAATATTCATTTTCCCTCTACCATTTTGATTTGGGTTGATTCTCATCAAAGGTCAAAGGGTCACGTGTTGGGAAATACCATCAAATTGTGATCCACTAGTTTTTGGAATATGGCATCCAAGGGTTCACGAAAGTTAGTGAACTTTCTATTGCGATCATAATCATGGTTGTAATTGCTATTGGTATTTTTGTTGTTGCAAGGAAAAAATTGTGTTTGATTGTTAGATTGTTGATTGTTTTAATTTTGATTGTCATTGTTTGAATTGTTGTTGTTTCGGTTACGATAGTTGTTGTTGTTCCCTCCTTGAAGGTTTTGTACACTTTTAACATTAGTGACACCATCCTGTGTGACACCTTTGTTTTTGGACTAGAATTTGGGTTTTTTATTATTTTTTGTGTCATTGTTTGAGGATGATGAGCTATAATTTTTAATGGTGCCTTTGTCTAAAAGTCCATTTTCAATGTTTTTGCCTCTTTTGACCAATTTAGCAAAATCTTCAGGACTAGCCATCTTCATGTGAAAAGACATCTTTGGTATCAAGTTTTTGATAAATATATTGATAAGGTGGGAATCCTCAATTTTATAAGGCATGCGATTAGCAAGATGCCTCCACTATTGTAGAAAGTTGGCAAATGTTTCACCATTTCATTATTTTGTGTTGCATAGATCACTTAATGAGGCATGATGTTCAATATTGTAAGAGTATTATACTACAAAATTTCCTATTAAATCATTGAATGATGTAATGGAACCCTTGGGTAAGTTCATTAGCCACTCTAGTGAGGGGCCTCCAAGACTTCATGTGAAGAGCCTCTTAAGATAATCCTCTCTATAGGCTACTTCTTGACATAAAATAGAGAATATTTGAGATGTGTGACAGGACATGTTTCTCCCGTGTATTTGTCAAATTTAAGAATCTCAATATTTTTTTGGAAATGGGACCATGCTAATAGATTTTTCAAATGGAAAGGGGAAAATTTCTTCAAAAGAAAAATCCTTCACCTCTTTGTTGCTCATGGTATGGACCAAGTTTCAAAATTCATGCAATTTCTAGGCTAGATCTTGGTTTGGTTGCATTTGTGATTGTTGAGAATTTATAAATCCTACTCCCAAGTTGTAAGGAGTCCCACACATATTGTGGGGTGGTAGAAGTACTCCAGTTTGGCCAATTTATTGATATGCAATTGTTGGAATTGGCATAGATTTTTTCACCATACTTGATGGCATTTGCAAATAAGAGGAATACATTAGTTGTGTTCGAATCACCATCAATTGGGTAGGCACTTGCTCAATATTTAAGCATCTTATAGTTGGACCTATCAAGGTGGACTGTGGAATACTAGCATGTGTAGTAGTGTTGGGCATAGCACTAATGATTTGTTGGATGTGTTCCACACTTAATTGGAATGTCCATTGTGTAATGCCACTTGATGTAGATATAGTACTAGTTGTCACTATGGGTTCTTTTCCTTTGTGTGTTTGGCAATACGAGAGCACCACCCTTTGTAATCTATCTAAACAAGGTGCTCTCATCAAAACTTATAGGCACATTAACACCATCTTTGACCAAGTTTAGGAAGAGCCTAGTCTTGTTTGCCCTGATAGATTTTTTCATCATTTCCACATTGTATGGATCTACAAGGAATGTTCAGACATCACTAGGTATATTGTTATTATCAATAGGGTCTTCCTCTTGGTACACTTCTTTTTCATCTTGTGGATTACTTCCTAAAGTGGTATTGCAGAAAGGATCTTTTGGTTCTTGTGTGGATGTTAAGCTAGGCATGCCAAAGTTTGAACTAGAGGGAAATGTACTCCCCAATGAGTTTGGTCGTGGAGGAAAAGGATTCTACATCTCTTTTTTCCTTAATGATTCTAACAAACAAGATATGGGATTAAATGTCAATCTGCCAGATTGTGTATGCACCATACAATAGTGACCAAACCAATGGGTGGAAGACTATGGAAGAAATAGAAGAATGTGTGGGAGAGCTGCTGAACCTTATGTGATAAAAGGGGTAAACAAAAGACCTTGATTTAGAAAATGAAGTGTGATTATAGGATAAAAGTATCTTTCTCCTACCAAAGATGGTCAAGTGATCTTTAGGCAAGATTAGACACCAAATCGATTACTCATTATTTGGAGATGGACTTGTGATCCCAAATAAGTGAGTGCAACTATGATAAATGTTTGCTTATGGGTAAAGGTCTAGTGTTGTAATCTCAAAAGACATTTTATGCCAAAGTTTTAAGGTTCAAATGATCAAGCTCTCTAGAGGAAAATTTGCAAATGGAAGACAAAAAATTTGGGAAATGGAGTAGATGTGGAAAATTAAGGTGTTATGGTCACTTATATGGTTAACTTAATCCTTGCTTACTGGGAACAAAAATCTTGGGTTCACTCCAGGGAAGGCAAACCAATTTCAAAGTTTAGCATTGTATTTGATTCTATCATAACTGTCTTCTTTAGGTTCTTCTTTTTGGATGTCTTTGATAGCTTATCAAAATTGTTTATCACCATGTGCTAGGTTCTTCCTTTCCTTGTAGGCAAATGGTTTGGACAATTTCACCTTCTTATGTTTGACTTTGTCGATCATGGTAGGAACAAAACACGACCTAGTTTCAAGCACAAAAAATTTGTAATAAGTTGTAACTAGACTCAACATTTTTCAAATGCTAGACTCAATATAGAACTTTTGAAAATAATCGTGAGTCAAGAGGACCCACTTATCACTGTTTCACTCACTGAAAGTTTAGCTCACAATTTCACTCATTTTTGAACTTGTTTGATGTTTGATTTTGATTTTGGATGTTTAAACAATCAAGCACGCTGAACACACCAAAAATCATAATAAGGCTACCACTAGGATGTACAAGGATTATCTAGAGGGCGTCCTCGATATACACAAGGTACATGAGGCCCAAATCTATAGATGAAAGAAAATAATGCCACATAGTTGGGGGGAGACAGTAACCCAAATCTTTGCCTTCACTTTCCAAAGGTATAAATTTCTTTGGAACTTAGCCAAGAGTGACAAGATTTTACTTCCAAGAGAGGTGTCTTTCGATTCACCTCCCAATTTTTATACTTTTCTAGAACACTAGAGTTGAGGTCGTCCCAAGGGGTGGTGAAATCCCCAAGTAGGCCTCCTAAAAAAAAGAAATAAGAAAACTTATTTCTTGTGCACTCAAGATCATTCGAAGGTGCGAGAGGACAGAATACATAAGTGGCCTTGGGGTTGAAAGACACTTGTTCTTTTCCAATGAAGCTTTAAGTTTTGTAATCTACTCTTGAAGACACATGTGTTTAAGCATGCATTGTTCTTCCCAACTTGTCAACATAAATATAAGGTGCAGATTCGTCAACAAAAAATAAATCGAGCATACACCTAAGAAAATTTCTAAAAATGAAACCAATTTCCTTTAAGTCATTCAAGAGTGTGTGAGTTCATTTTAAGCACCAAATCCAAATGTTTCATCACAAGCTTCATGAACTTTAGGCATTCAAGAGTGTGTTTGCTATCCTAAACATTCATTCCAATGAAAAGCATGTCAATTTCCTTAAGACATTCAAGATTGAGTTTAACTATCCTAAACATGCATTCCAATGAAAGATTGTTCATTCCTTAATGGCATTCAAGAGTGTGTTTGCTACGTAAACATCCATTCCAATGAAATGTGAGTAAATTTTCCTTAAGACATTCAAGATTGAGTGTAATTTTTTCCCTTAAAGCATTCAAGAATGTGTTTGGATTTTGGATGTTAATTTGCAACATACATTCAAAAGACAAATGGTTATAACATACAAATTCATTAACCTTTTAATCCTACAAGTGATGAAAATCACTACAAATTTTCTAAGTGATAAAAATCACTATGAGTTTATTTTTTAAGTCCTCTGAGGTCTATTTCCTACAATGTAAATTTGTTAGAAATCCTTGCAAAACAACCAGTCAACAAATAATGTATTTAGAACTCAATAAATTTGCCAAAAATTGCAGACAACAAAGGACAGGCGCAGATGACAGAACAACACAGACACTAAAATGCATAGACGAAAAAAAGCATAGATGCTAAAATGTGTAGATGATAGACGAAAATAATGAATGGTTTTTAGTCTAGTTGTACTTTTGTCAGACACAAATGAAAATTCAGGTTCATAGATGCTAAAACATGCAGATGAAAAAAGTTATCCAACACACAATGTAGATGATAGAACTACAACTCACAAATGATAGTTTGTAGACAGAGACGATAGTTTGGGTTCTACAATAGGTCTAAGTATTTTCCCACCATGCAGAAGACAAAGTAAATGATGTTGACACTAAAACTAAGTTTTAATGCAGAATGGGTGGTTCAAAACAATAAGGGCAGAGATGCCGATTTGCACAAATGCTAGTCTACACAGACATTGATTTGTGGAGACAACGGTCGCAGACAATAGTGAATAGGTTTTGGCAACAAGTTACAGTTTTTGATAGATTTTTGAAAGGAAAATAGGGATGTGGGTCCCATAGGGCATGCTAAAATGTATGCAAGAAAACCTGACTTGTTGGGAGCAAGAGAAAACATGCTAACGTTAGCTACATGCATATATCAAATATCCCAAATAAAATGAAATAGAACTAACACTTACTTGAGTTTTCCAACTCAAAGCAACCAAAAGCCAAAGTTCTCATGCAACCTCAAGTAGCTCAACAAAGGCACCCATGAGAGGCCTTGTTGGTGTGCTTTGGATTGGAGGGATGTTGGTGTGCTCTCCCAAAACAAAACTATGTGAATCTCTTGGAATGAAATGCAATATCATAATGAAACTATGCTAAATGAGTGGAGAATACTTCAAACAATGGCTATGAAAGTAGTCATGTTTGAGAGTATTTCAAAAGATACGAAGGTGAATTCAAGAAAGAAACTAATCTAACAATGCAAAATGAGATGAAATATATCAACTACCAAATAGTTAGTAACAATGCAACTCTAAAGAAAATCACCAGAAAGCTCAAATTGACAAATTAGCATGATAACAATGCAAATGAGGGAGATGTCAAATGCTTGAGACAAGGGCTCTATTTATAGGCTTGAGAGAGGCCTTGGTGAAGTGGCATTTATGTGGCATCCACATAGGTGCCACAAGGGAGACATGTAAGCAAGTCATGCATATGGTCAACATTCAAAGTTTGCTCACACATGTGTGAGCAAACTTGAAGAAAGGAGTGGAGGGGAAAAAGGTGTAAGAGGTGTGAGAAATGTGAGGGGTGTGGGAAGTGTGAGTGTTTCTCACACATGTGAGCACACACTTAGGATTAAAAGGGGGTTTAGCAAGGTGATTAGGATAAGTAAGTGAGATTAAGTAGTGGGTAGGCTTAGAAGGATGAAAGTGATGGGTGTAGACTAGATTTTAGGCTAGGCTTAAGATTAAATTAAATAAGATTTAATTTAATCATAGGTTTAGAGAGTTTAATGAGATGAAGGGAATTGAATAAATAATATTTATTTAAAAGGGGATTTACAAAGGATCATGCATTAAATAAATTTAACACATTAGGGATGGAAGTATTTAAATTCAATTTAAATATCTTAGGAAAGTGAACCTATTTAATTAAATAAATAGAAGAATATGAAAAATATAATTAATTAAAAAATAATTAATTATAATGTTAAGGGAAATATTAAATAAATTAATATAGTGTTTGGGATGATTTTAAGCGTCTACACCAACAAGAAGGGAAACAATGAAAAAAAAGATAAAAATTTTTGTGCATATTGCAAGAAACCAAATCATGATGAGCATCATTACAAGACTAAGAGAATCGATGAGTTGGAAAACCTACTCAAGAAGAAAAAAATTAATGTGCCAAATGCTTCCAAGGATTCAGCTCCAACCACTTCAAAGGGAAAAGGGCAAACACTTATGGCTGGTTCAAGTTCTTCATTGGAATGGATTCTTGACTCAGGTGCCTCATATCATATGGGATCTTCAAAAGGAGACTTGTCTTCATTGAAGTAGTCATAGGTACCACACATCTTTGTAGTAGATGATAAAAAAATGGAAGTTGAAGGGAAAGAACATGTGGAGATGGAAAATGGGGAATTCAAAGATGTTCTCTATGTTCAAAACCTTAGCTCTAATCTCCTTTCAATTTACCAAATCACTCGCCTTGGAGATGGCAATAAAGTTAAGTTCCTTCTAGATTCAGTAATGGTGTGCATTCTTAGAGATGATTCATTAGTTGTAGTGGAAAAAGTCAATCATGACAAGATTCTTTATTCCTTCTCCTACTTTGTGCCAAAGTCTCCTTCACATGCCTTGTTAACTCAATCTCATCCGCAAACCAAATTATGGCATGAGCGGTATGGTCATCATGCCTTTCGATATCTTCAACAAATTTTCTCAAAAAACATGGTCAAAGGTCTACCAACAATCAAATTTTCTAAGGGTGAATGTTCAACATGTTCAGTGGATATGCATCTCAAGAAAAAGAATGATAAAGGGAAGTCTTCAAGAGCATCAATTTTTTTTTAGTTGATTCACATGGTTTTAGGAGGTCCTTTTGTAGTGACATTAGTCAGCCAAGGCTTCTACATCCTTACTTTCATTGACAGCTTCTCACACTACACATGGGTCTACTTTCTTCATCACAAGAATGAAGTGGTTGATAAGCTTCAAGCCTTCAAGAGTCATGTTGAACAACAATCAAGGAAAGCCATCAAGGTTCTTAGGATGGACAATAAAAGAAGATATGTGAACATAAGATTTAAAGACTTTTGCAAACTTGAGGGTATTGATCTTTAGAATCCACAACCATTCAGTCTGTACAAGACAAAGTGTTGCAGCATTGAGGATACAAACTCTTAAGTCCATGGCAAGTTGCATGATACAAGCCAAGTCTCTTGATCCTACACTTGAAGTCAAAGCTATTAGTAGTTCCAATCACATACTTAATAGGTCTCCTCATAATGCCTTAGATGGTAAGACTCCTTGAGGCATGGTGTGGTAGAAAACTAGTTGTGAAACACTTCAGATTCTTTGGTTGTCCAACATGGGCAAACATATCTTCCAAGGAATGTAAGGCACCACCACCTAGGCCTTGTACTTTCATTGGATATGAAGAGAGTGTTAAGGCATATAGACTTATGGATCCTGAGACTGATGAGATCTTTATCGAGAGGAATGTTCACTTTGAGGAAAGTTCACCCAACTTATCCTCTAATCCTCTCCACACTTCATACACTATGGAAACTGATAGTGACACTAGAGATAGTGATTTAATAGACTTAGATATGTGGGATCCAATTGATAGTTGCAGCAAGAGGTCACGACATCAACATATTCCACATGCATACATTGCCATAGTGATAGGTCTTGTACAATAGGGTACACCTTTTCTTCCAGCTCCAACAATAGATATTTTAGGTTTGTTTGTGGAGTCATACATAGCATATTTAGGGGACATCATTGATGATATACATCTTCTCTTTGATGACAACGATCGTTCTTTAGTTGTTGTGAGGCCTCACTTTGACCCTCATGTCCATTCTCTACATGATCAATCTTCACAAGTTGATATGATTATGGATCCTTATGTATAGTAGTTGCAGGAGGTCTCTTTATCATTTGAGGAGATAGTAGGTTCTTTGGGATAGGTTCTACATCTATCCTTGCAAGATTTGCACTCATTCTTTTCACCAGTCTTGGAAGGGGCAACCATTAGCATCGACACAAGGATAGTTGAGTAGGTTTTTGAGGCATCATTCATCATTAGGATTCTTTCTACACATAGGGGAAGTATCTCACTTGTACCTTTGCCATTGTTTCTTCCAAAGGGGAGGAACATTATACAACACTCATGGACCAACTTCTTCGTTGGAAAACCTATCATTGATTGACACTCTTCATTTGGGGGGGGAGACAACCTTGTCTCTCTTCCTCTTCTTTCTTATGGGGGGGACTTTTTCCTCTTATGGGGTTTTGTTCTTCTCATACTTCTCTTTTGTATATACTTGATTTATGTTATAATGGGGGGTCTTGATTACTCCATCCATCCATGCATCTTGATTTTTCATCTCTCTTTTTGGGGGAGGGTTTTCCCAGGAGGTTTTCCCTCTTTCTCCACTTTATGAGAGATTACATTTCATTCTGTACATGGGTACCTAACATGGCCTAGTAGCCAGGACCCATTATGCATTTCATCCTAGTTTTTGTGAGCTTAAGAGCATTCCACTATGTCACACTTAAGGGGGCATGTTGGTGTAAATAAGTATTTACCATTTACACTTTACTTAAGTTTACTTAGGTTAATTCATTATATTAGTATTATGCATTATTTTATTATTTCTTAGGTGAGACACTTAGGAGTTTGTGTACTCTTATGAGTTTTCATGTTGACAACACTGGAGTAAGCAACTCTAATTCAACACATGGTGTCTACAACACTGGAGTTTGCATAATTAACTGAGTTTTTCATGTAGACAACATAGTTATTCACACTCCTATTTTAGCACATGGTGTCTACAACATAAATTTGCATGTTATACCTTTGTAGGCTTATCCTCTCATCATTGCACTTACTCCTATGCTTAATGGAGGATAACCCACACCTGGTGGACATGTGCTTGGTTGTATGACTTATCATGTTGCTAATTTCTAGGCATTATAGAAGCATTCAAGATGCCTTTATATATAGGCACTCCTAGTGTACTTTCACATGGAATTGAATACATATTTTTATTCTAATCATACTCTTTTAGTCTACTGTTGTGCTTGTGCTTGAGTTCCTTGATCTTGGGTGAATTTTCCCCTAAGGCAAATTCTTATAGTTTCCAAAGACACAATCAACAATGGAATGCCCATCCAAAAAATGGAAGTATCCCTACAAAAAACACCAAAAATTCTCAATTTTTGGACATCAAACTTGACACTAGTCAAATCATCCCTAATGATGGTGGCTCATATTTCAATGGAAATAAACAAGTGAACCAAAATTGACAATGAACTAACAATGAGCCCCCTATGCAATTCAATACTATGCTACTAGAATCTTATGATTCATCACAAAATTCGGGAATGGGAGAACAAGTCAACAAAGAATATACTTTCCATTTAGTCAAGAATTAGATCTTGAACCAGAAGAGATGTTCAGTTTTTGAAATGAAAATAAAAATACTTACAACTTATGAAATCAGAGGGAACCAATGATAGATGGGATCCCTCTCGCAATGCAACCAACACCTCTAGATCCAAGACCAAATAATAGTCTAATGACTACTAGAGCACCCTATGTTAGACCAAAAAATCAAAACCAAGTAAATATACCTAGGATACTAAAGAATCCTACTTGGTTAACTGAAAAATATAGTGTAGTGGAAGATTAAAAAAGAAAAAAGGCCAATATATCCTTGTTTGATATGCTAAAAATTACCCTAATCAGAGGGAAGCATTGCTAAATACTCTTGATCATACCAAGGTAACACCTACCACAAGCCGTCATAAGACAATATCACAACAAGTTAACACTTTTGAGGCTATGCCTACCATGTATTAAGACAAGGCAAAAGTGTCTCCTTTCTTGTTCAATCTTAGAATTGTTGGAAAAAACCTTCATGATTGTCTCATTGATTTAGGAGCTTCCTAGAATATCATGCCACTTTCGATAGCTCAAAGGTTGGGAATCACTCTGCAACCCACAAATTGAATAGTGATTAAAATTGATAAAGTACAAGTAAAATTTATTGGGTTATTAAAAGATGTTTGAATATAGTTGACTACATACTCCAGGATCCAAGATATCATAGACATATATGTGGTAGAAATTCCAGAAATGTATGGTTTTCTACTAAGTATACAGAATGGACCCAATGTATAAGAGGATGGTTCTCAATTGATTTTACTTAACTATGGTTACCTTGGAAATGGTTGAATAATTAGATCAAGATAGACGTTGAGCCAAAGCTGAAGAAAATGATCACAAAATATAATGCACTAAATGAAGTAGCATTTCTTCAAACAAATTTAGGTTCTTAGCAGTGATGGCTCTTGATATAGCTTTAGCTAAAAAACTAGACAACCCCAATGAAGAATCACTAAACCCTACTCCAAGAAAAGAGACTATGACTCAATTCATAGATAGCATGGTGAAAATTTGCAATTCTTAGGAGAAGAAGTAGACCCAAACATTTTTCTCCTTCCAGGATCTTGCAGGTTGCAGAAAACAAGTCATTCAAAATTTGAGTGCTTAGATTGCCAAGAAGCAATTTCTCGAGTATTTACTTAGATAATGCACTTTAAAAATGATCAAGCTCCAAGTGAGGTACCAAAAGGAAATTTAATTTCCCTGTGCATATATGAAATTTTGGGTACTAATGAAGAAGAAAAGAAAGATTTAAATGCATCATAAAGAGACACCTCTTCATATGGTGGAGCTTTGTCTTACCCTCCACTAGGGATGATTCAAGTCCTAAGGAGAAGATGCTTTGTAAAAGCTCATGGTCAAACCTCAATAGTTTTTCAACCTAAGCCACAAATTGATAAAATCATAGAATCAATGGGCAAATCCAAGATGAACAACATAAAAAAATGATCCCCAGATCAAGGGTAAACAATAATAACACATTGAGTCCACCACGTGAAAGAATCCAATGGATTCTAAAAAAAATCCTTCAAAGTTCAAGTGAAAGAAAAGCTTCAAACAAATAAACACAAGGCAAGAAAGCCAAAATAACAACCAATATGGAAACTTAGGTTTGATGGATTTAAATGAAAATTAGGTGCCAATGTAGCTATTGAACTAATTAATCACAAAGGTAGGTCATTTTATGTTGCATATTATTTACAATTTAGGTGTAATAACACTGTTGTAGAATATGAAGCTTTGATCTACAAACTTCTCTTTGCATTAGAGAAGGACATCAAAGATCTCATAATTAAAGGAGACACTCAATTGGTGATTAGACAGAACAAATCAATCTACTCTTGCAATGATAGAAGACTTCTTGCTTACCAAAAAAGAGTTTGGGACTTGATGGAAGATTTCAAAGCCCTAAACATAAGGTCCATTACAAGGAGAAATATGGTAGCCAATGCCCTTATAATTTTAGAAAATGCATTAAAACCCATTGAAAGAACAAAACTCAAAAGGTTCTCAGTTGAACTAGTGGCTGCTCTGACCATTTTGAACAACATTACCAACTTTCATGTCTTCCAAGATAAATAATATATTCTTGAGTTCATCATGTGTAATGGTCTTTTCAAAGGACAAGAGATTGATGATACTCCTATAGACAAACCTGATGATGATAAATTGGAAGATGAGATGAGATTATAAATTTTAAGACTAATATTATTCCGAATGGGATGGTAAAGTTGGAATGTATCTTTGATTGAGATGAACCAACATGTAATAAGAAAACAATTGAATAAAAAGGGATTGAAGAATGTGATTCTCATAATGTAGGCACAAAAGATGATCCTAAGTTGGTAAGGATTCGAAAGACATGTAATCTTCAATAATAAGAAAGTATGCTTTAGTTACTTACATAATACAAATATGTCATTGCATGGAGTTATGAAGAACTCAAGACATACTATCCTTGCATTATTACTCATGATATCATGTTGAAGCTTGATGCTAAGCCTTTTTGTTAAAGGCATAGAATAGTAAAACCCATTATCAAACAATTAATAATGAAAAAGGTCTAGAAGCTACTTGGAACTAATATTATCATTCCAATCGAACATTCTACATGGGTTTCTAATTTGGCATTAGTAAGGAAAAAGACTGGAGACATTTTCCCTTGTGTAGATTTTCACAATTTGAACCAAGAATCCCATAAAAATAACTACCCTTTTCCTTCACTACATGAAGTACTAAAAATTGTGAATGGGTGTAAAATGATGTCTTTTCTAGATGGATATTCAAGATATAACCAAGTGATGGTAGATGAGGAATATAAGTTAAAGATTGCATTCACAACAAAATGGGGAACCTTTGCATACAAGAGAATGCTTGTTGGATTAATCAATATAGGAGGTACATTTCAAAGAACAATGGATGAAGAATTCAAAGGGATAATTAATAAATGTATAGTTATCTATATGAATGACCTAACCATATTTTCAAAAGATCAGAGTACTCATATTACTGATTTGAGACAAGTTTTAAATTGATGTTGGAGATATGGCATATCCCTTAACCATAAGAAATGTTCATTCAGGTTTACCAAAGGAAAGCTTTTGTGTCACATTATTTTTGAAGTTGGGATATCCATTTATCCTAAGAGGATAGTACAAATTATGAAGTTTTTGTTGTTAGTGTGGAGCTTGATTAGTCCCCAAGTGGGAGATTGTTAGATTGTGGTGACTAATTAGGAAAGTACTGTACATACTTCATAAATTCTTTGAATTTTTTTTTGGGCCCTATTTTATCGAGATTTTGGGCTGACATGTAATTATTAATTATAACCCTAAAGTGGTTAAAATACTTGTATAAAAGTGGTTAGGGTTAGGGATTGTTTCATAAGGTGTGATATAAAATTGGTTCTTGTGGCGGTATTGAGCTGTAAGGGATTATGGATTGTAATCAGGTTGTAATCACTGGATCATTAAAATATTGGACATGTGGTTTGGTGAACATAGCCCAGGGATTGGGTGAACCATGTTAAATCTTGGTGCCTTGTGTTCTTTTTTGTGTGATCTATTATTTTATTTTATTAGTTATATTTGCATGTAATTGTTATTTCTGTCTGTGGTTTAATCCTAACAAGTGGTATCAGAGCTTAGTTGTTTTTCAGTTATCCTCTGCAAGAAAGTTTCATAGTTAAGCGGGAGTCTCACGGTTGAGTGGGAGTAATGGTAGATGAGGGTAAGCTGAGGATTGATAGGTTTAATGGGAAAAACTTCAAGTTATGGAAGATGCAAATGGAAGACTATCTGTATCAGAAGGATTTACGAAAGTTGTTGGAAGACAAAGCCAAGAATTAGGGCTCTATGTCAAATGATGAATGGGATCTTTTGGATAGAAAGGCACTTGGAAGAATTCGATTATGCCTGGCACCATCAGTTGCATTTAATATTACAAAAGCAAAGACAATAGAAGAATTGATGAAAACCCTAGCGACACTATATGAAAAACCCTTCGCTTCAAACAAGGTATTTCTCATGAAGCATTTATTTAATATGAAAATGGTAGAAGGTGGATCTGTTATAGATCATTTAAATGAGTTTAATACTATTACTAGTTAGTTATCTTCTGTGGGTATCAATTTTGAAGAAGAAATTAGGGCTCTCTTGATTTTGTGTTCTTTGCCTGAAACCTAGAATAGCTTGGTAATGGTTGAAAGTAATTCTGTTCTTGGATCTAGTACCCTAAAATATGATGATGTGATCGGTGTTATTTTGAGTGAGGAAACTCGTAGGAAAACCTCAAGTGGATCTACATCAAGAAGTGCTTTCAATGCACAAAGCAGGGGCAAAATGATTGAGAGAGGAAGTAATTCTAGAAATTATGGGAAATCAAGAGGAAAGTTAAAGGGGAGGAGGTCTCAATCGAGAGGACCGAACGATTGTTGGTACTATGGGAAACTAGGGCACAAAAAGAAATATTGCTGGAATCAAAAGAAAAATGAAGGAGATAAATTAGATGGAGGCAAGGAGGCAAATGTGGTAAGTAACAAATCCAAAGAGGATGCTTTGCTTCTGTCTTTAGAAAGTGTTGATGATTCATGGGTTTTAGATTTTGGTGCTTCATTTAATGGTACACCTCATAGAGGTTATTTCATTGATTATGTCCAAGGGGATTTTGGGCTTGTTTATTTGGGGGATAATGAGCCCTGTTAGATTGTTGGAAAGGGAAAAATTAAGATTAAGTTGCAGAATGGGAATCATTGGCTACTAAATGAGGTAAGACATGTTCCAAGGCTGAGTAGGAATTTAATTTTAGCAGGGCAACTCGATGATGAGGGTTGTGTAGTTACTTTTAATGATAAAAATTGGAAGGTTTCAAAAGGTTCCCTTTTAGTAGCAAAAGGTGTGAAAGTAGGCACCTTATATCTTTGTATAAGTCATATTGTTCCTTGTACTTTAATTGTTTCAGAGAAAAATGAATGTTTAGGAACACTTGTTGAAGTTGAGTAGGGAGAACAAATAACTACTGTAGATTTTGATATAGTGCTGTGGCACAATAGACTTGGGCACATGAGTGAGAAAGGTATGAAAGTACTTCATTCAAAGAAAGTTTTACCAGGTCTGAAATGTGTTAATATGGATTCCAATGAAAGTTATGTGTATGGAAAACAAAAGAGAGTGAGTTTTGCAAAGACTGGGAAGGAAAATAAAAGGGAGAAATTAGAGCTTGTGCATACCGATGTATTGGGACCGGCTCAGATATCTTCCCTTGGTGGCTCTCATTACTATGCTACATTTATTGATGATGCAACTAGAAAAGTATGGGTTTATTTCCATAGACAAAAATCATATGTATTTCAAACTTTTAAGAAATGGATATGCTTGGTTGAAAATGAGACTGGTAAAAAATTAAAATATCTCTAATCTGATAATGGTGGTGAGTATTGCAGTCATGAATTTGAAGATTATTGCTCCACTAATAGTATTCATAGATAGAAAATTGTACCAAGGACTCCACAGGAAATTGGAGTGGTAGAACGCATGAACAAGACTATAATGAAACGTTTAAGGAGCATGAGGTTGCATGCTGGGTTGCCCTTACACATGTGGGTGGAGGTTGTCAATACTGTTGTATATTTGATTAATAGAGGTCTCTCTACTCCTTTGGGCTTGGTATTCCAGAGGAGGCATGGATTGGTAAGAAGGCGAGTTGTTCTTTTCTCAAAACCTTTGGTTGTGAAGCATTTGGTAACATAGATTTTGACAATAAAACCAAGCTAGAAGCTAAGTCAAAGAAATGTGTATTTCTTGGATATGGCATTAATGAGTTTGGTTATAGGCTTTGGGATTTTGAAAATCATAAAATTATAAGAAGCAGGTATGTCATATTCAATGAGAAAGTGTTGTACAAAGATTTGTTTCAGGAACATGAGAAAAAAGAAGATGATTATGTAGTGCTGGATGATACTCCAAAAGCTAATGTTCCAGCCATTCCTCATGATGTGCAACAATCGCAACAACAAATACCACACACACTAGTGAATGTTAGATGATCAACAAGGAAAATTAGATCTCCACAAAGATTTTCTCCCTCTTTGTATTCTATTTTACTTACTAATGGATACTAAGATGAAGCTATGCAAGTGGATACTAAGATTTAGTGGGAGTTTGCAATGAAAGATGAAATGGACTCTTTGTTGAAGAATAAGACATGGGATTTGTGCAAGTTGCTTGTAGGTATAAAGGCTTTACAGAATAAGTGGGTTTATAGGTTAAAAGAAGAGGATGGAGGTAAGAAAAGATTTAAAGCTAGGTTAGCTATAAAAAGATTTGCATAGAAAAAGGAAATTGATTTTGATGAGATATTTTCTCCTATTGTTAAAATAACTTCTATTCGTACTATTTTAAGTCCAGTGGCTATTGAAGATTTGTATTTAGAGTAGCTGGATGTTAAAACAATCTTCCTTCATGGTGATTTGGATGAAGAGATCTATATGGCTCAACCACATGGATTTGTAGTCAAAGGTAAGGAGAACTTAGTGTGCAAATTGAAGAAAAGTTTATATGGCTTAAAGCAAGCACCTCGGCAATGGTATCTAAAATTTGACAATTTTATGCATGAGCATGGTTATAGTAAGTGTCATTTAGATCATTGTGTCTACTTTAAGAGGTTAGATGATGATAGCTACATTATTTTATGTTTATATGTTGATGATATACTTCTCTAACATGGATCACGTTAAGGGGCTAAAAAGCCAATTAGCACATGCATTTTCTATGAAGGATTTGGGGGTAGCAAAGCAAATCCTTGGTATGAAGATTTTTAGAGATAGGAAAAATAGAACATTGACACTATCTCAGGCTAATTATGTTGAGAAGGTGTTGCAAAGTTTCTCTATGGAGAATGCTAAAGCTGTCAGCACACCTTTACCTAGTCATTTGAAATTGACTAAGGAGATGTGTCCCAAGACATAAGAAGATGAGAATAAGATGATTGTTAGATTGTGGTGACTGATCGAGAAAGTACTATACATAGTTCAAAAAAATATTTTTTGGGCCCTATTTTATCAAGATTTTGGGCCAACATGTAATTATTAATTATAACCCTAAAGTGGTTAAAATACGTGTATAAAAGGGCTTAGGGTTAGAGATTGTTTCATAAGGCGTGATGCAAAATTGGTTCTCTCGGCAGTATTGAGCTATAAGGGATTATGTATTGTAATCAAGTTGTAATCACTGGATCATAAAAATATTGGACTTGCTATTTGGTGGACGTAGCCCATAGATTGGGTGAACCACGTTAAATCTTGGTGCCTTGTGTTCTTTTCTACGTGATCTATTATTTTTTGTTATTGGTTATATTTTCACGTAATTGTTATTTCTATCTATGGTTTAATCATAATAGTTGTCACCTCCTCATAGTCATAAAGAGCTTAAATCTTTCTTTAGGAAGATTAATTTTGTGCATAAGTTCATTAGTGGGTTTACTGAGATAGTTTTCCTGCTCAATGACTTGCTAAAGAATGGAGTGAAAACTAAATGTGTTCCTAAAATCAAGAAATCTTTCAAAGATATCAAAGTAGCTATCTCCATGGCTCTAGTACTTGTAAGTCCAAATTATGAGTTTCCTTTCAAAATGTATTCTTTTTCTTTAAAACATTCATGTACAGGGATTCTCACACAAAAGAAAGATAAAGAAAATGAGAGACCTATCACGTTCATGAGTTGTATGCTAAAGAATTTTGAATTAAACTATTTCAATCTTGACAAACAATCATTCACCCTGATAAAGTTAGTCAAGAAATCTTGCCATTACATACTCAAGAGCAAGGTATATGCTATTGTGCCAGATCTTGTAGTCAAATCATTATTGATGCAAAATGAATTAGGTGAAAGAAGAGGAAAATGGATGGCCATATTACAAGAGTTCAATTGGGAAATTTAATCAATGAAGCTAGTGAGAGGAAAAGGGATGACTAAGATGATAGCTAACAATGAGATCAAGATTGATAATGAAGAATAAATCATAGTTTCTCAAGTGGACATTGATGAAGGAATAATCATAGATGTTGGTATCAAGATATTGTGTACTACCTCTTGCATAATCAATACCCTCATTGGAGGAATAGTTCTCAATGTAGAGGACTCAAATGTGAATCCTACAAGCTTCAAGATAGGAAAATTTATAAAAGAATCTATGGTGGCATTTATTTGAAATTTTTGGGACATGAAGAAGCAAGAGAGGTATTGGAATAGTATCATGATAAGTATGGCACTAGACATGGATCAGTAGAGGCTATGACCCATATGATTTTAAGATTAGGTTATTTTTGGCCTACAATTTTCAAGGACACATTTGAACATGTATGCTCTGGCCACACTTGTCAAACAAGTGTCAACAAGGAGAGAAACCCAACTATGCCACTACAACCAATGTTTGTGGTACACCCTTTTACCAAGTGGGGGTTGGATTTTATTAGACCAGTAAACCCACCATCATCAATGAGACATATGTTTGTCCTTACAACTATAGATTATTGCACACACTAGACTAAAGTTGAAACTTTCCAAAATTGTACAACAAAAGTGGTAAAAAATTTCTTGGAAGAGCACAATCTCACTAGGTTTTAAATGTCATTCTTCCTAGTGTGTGATAATGGGTCATATTTTGCATCAATTTTCCTTACTCAATGGGAATTGAACAATCAAGTTATAATCAAGTTTTCATCTAATTACTATCCCCAAGGGAATGGTGTGGACAAGTTCACTAATAAAAAATTGATTACAGTCATAAAACACTTGCTTATGAAGAATCCAAAAGATTGGCACACTCAATTGAAGTATGCATTATGGATAGATAGAGTCAGGATTAAGAACACTTTGGGAACATCCCCATATCTACTCATCTACAAACATGAACTAGTTTTTCTACTCAATCTTAATATTCTAGTATTGAAATTTATGAGTCTGTATGCTAAGGATGCTAACATAGTTCATATTAGATTGATGAATCTCTTGGAATTGGATGAGAAAAGGACCACAACTTTAGATCACATGTCAAAACATTAGGATATCATAAAGCGTTGGTTTGACAAGCAAGTCATGATCAAATCTTTCAAAATTTTAGAACTTGCTCTTCTGTAGGTAAAGGCTAAAGAAAAACTAGGCAGTTATACCAAGTTTCAATGCTTGTGGATTAGTCCTTATTATATATTGGAGATTTTGGGAGAAAATACTTTTAGGCTAATTTCTTTACAAGGGGAATCAGTTTCATTGCTAGTTAATGACCAATTTCTAAAACATTAATTTGAAGCCTAAAATAGAAAACATTAAAAAAACTTATATATTTTTTTTGTGAGTTTGTTTATTTTCTGCAAGTGTGTTTTACTTTTAGTCATGTATTTTCTTTTCAAGTTCTGTCTATATTTTCTTTTTAGTCTGGGGGTTAGGTGCAATCAAAATTCTTTATTGATAAATACAATACATCACCCCATTTGGTTTCTACTTTAGGAAAGAGGTATTTCTTTGTCAAAGTGTTCAAATGATTTATTTTTCTTGTACTAACTAAAAAATAGGTATTGCTTGTAGTTGTAGAGGACTCTTAAAATCAAAATCCTAGATCAATAGATCTCAACACTTTAAAAATTTAAGAAATTGATTATCTAGGTTCTTTTTGAATCTAGGTTGACAGTAGCAAGGGATAATTCAGAACTTGTCAGTTCAGACAAAGGGTCTCTTCAAAGAACTATTAAGATCAATATTTGGTGTGAGAGTTTCCTAAAAGTTTATCAAAAGAGGAACGCAAGAGTTATCAATTGAAGTATATGTCTAGAAAAGAACACCAATGCCTTGGCCATATAGTCTAAGCATGATTAGGGTAGAAAAGAAAGAATAAAAATCACAAAAGATGTTACATCTAAATGATTTTAGATGATTTTAAGAGGTAATTAGATAAAGGGATACACACTCCAAAATGGATATCCTATTCTATACAACAATGAAAGCACTTCAAGGAAGAATCAAGTGGAAATGCACGAGATCCATGAAGAATGTTAAAGAAGATTACCAAAGACTCAAAAGGAAAGAATTGATAACTCACCAAAAACCCTTAGAAAAAATTCTCTCATCTGGTCAAATATTGATGGAAAAATAAATTTAAGAGGATTCCTGATGAATGGACTAATGGAGCCAAAAAATTTCTCCAAATTTCTAGATACTCATGATAAATTACACTTTGAGATGTCAAAAGAAATTGATACACTAAGAACACATTGAGCTTGAATATTTGAGGTTTCAAAATTTCAACTTCCAAAGGACTTGAAAGCTTCTTGAAATATTAGAAATCTAGTTGTCACTTGACACATGTTAGAAGAATTCTTGCTGATGAAGAAATGCCTTTATCATTTCTTCCCTTTTGTTGGGACTATTTGTTGTGGTCCCACAATGCACGCCCCATTTTGTGACTGAAAATGGGGATCCCTTAGTTTCAAATTCACTATTAGCCATTTAGTCCAAAGCCTCAATCATTTTGGACCCTCCCCTAGGTCTAGGTCAAACCTTGGTCTTTGACTAAGAAGGGTCAAGCAATCGAGCATAAGCAAAAAATTAAGATGCAAACTTCAAGTGTGCATGTGCACAAACTATGTACAAGAAAAATTCACCTCACTTCAGGGATGTGTACAAGGCTTCCCCCTAGGGCCTATCTAATACCTGACTACCCTCATCTTTCCCTCACTTCTCTTTCATCCTCCTTGCAAGTGCACCTCTGCACTTTTAAGACCTCTGCAATTACAACACTCTACATTCCCCACACACACCTAAGGTAAAATACACCACCAAGAGGTATGCACATGCACACCCCCAAGAGGTATGCATGTGAAAACCAAATCAAAGCACAAAGCATAAAAAACTAAAACTAAGGCTATACCCCCCAACACCATGCACACCTTGCAACCTTGACAAGGTGTGTAGGTGCGCTAGTGCACAACTGCGCACATAGCCATTTTGAAGGCAAAAAAGGTGTAGACTAGCACACCTTGCACACCTACATAGGTGTACTAGGTGTGCTAGTGTGCATGAAATTCATAGTTTTTCTAGATTGGCTAAGTCTTGGCTCAATTTTTTGTTGGTCTGAGTCTTGTGGAGTTCTATTTTGGGTATTTCAATATAAGATTACTAATGTTTGTTTCTTTTTTGCATATAAAAGGACATCATCATCATCTTCCATAGTAGAGAAAATGGCACCCGAATTGGTTGCATTCGAATACCAAGGAGCACCCAAGATATCTAGATTCTAGGATGGACATGCTAAGATTCAAGATGCAGAGCTTTGTTACATCAACTAGAATTCCTTTTTGACAATATGAAACAAAGAAAAGGAGAGGTCAATGATGATATCTACATTAATCCAGAGTGGGTTGGTCAACGCTGCTTCACACCCCACATCAATTCAATCTTTTGAGCTAATTATGACATTGGTTGAACAATACATAATAGAGGAGAAGGTCATGAAGAGTGTTATAGGAGAAATATCCTTGTACCTTTTACCACACAACATAGATAAATTATTCTACCTCTTGAGGATAGATTAGTACCTTCAGATATCTTATGATGGAGAAAATAGGTGGTATAGAGAAAATGACAAAGAAGTAAAGGAATTGGTGCAAACCTCATTCTTAATTGATAGGACACCTTTGGGCCAAAGAGTAGGAAAAGTAGATATGACCCAAGGGTACATGAAAAATGACATCAAATACTCCATTTTTTTCCTCAGTAGAGTAATGGGTCTCCCTATAGTGGGTCACCTACAAACTTTGATGGTTCACTTCATTGAAACCATAAGAACCACAAAGATGGCTATTGATTAGGCCACCATCCTAGGTGACAACTTGGATGTGTAGTTAGTTGTGGTCAAGACATACCCTCACTTTTATACAAAATTATACATGGTGTACCTATTAGCAACTAGAACTATTGACTACCCAGGACTATACAAGAAGGGGAGCACGCAAGATACAAATTCTTGGCCCTATGCAGTATACCCACAACTGGTAAAAAGAAAAGGTCCCATTGAAAAGTGTGGAATACATGGTAGTCAATGATGTATTCATTTTTGTCATCATAAGGTTCATTAAGATATATTATGCTAAAAGAATCTTAGTAGAGGCAATAATGAGAATAACTAAAGTAGGAGCCTACTACATTTAATTCAAGACATTCACATATCTCTAGGTAGCTATTACTATTTTTTGCCCCAAAAATATCCCAAGGTACCCTTCAAATAGGATGATACTTTTGGAGATAGCTGACCATCTCACCTATATATGACAGAGTGAGGAAACAACACTAGAAGACCTGCGTTTGGCCCACCAGCATCAAGCATTCGAGGTAAACCAAAAACATGATATTTCTACCTTTGATTTAGAATGGAATTAGTATCCCCTAGAAGACTATCAAGCTCTTTGCCCATATTTTGACAATATTGGGATTGTTCAACATCTTGTGGGGAAATAGTTCATCTATGAGGAAGCCTTGGAAGACCACTAGATGAATGCAATAGACGATTATGATGTCTACATTAGGGACTATTGTAGGATGAGTCTACATTTGGTAGAAAATGCACTTAAAATGAAGATTCTCCTAAAGGTCAGACATTCCAATTATGAATGCAAAAATAGGGCATGAGGAAAATGATGACATAGATCATTTGACCAGACATGTGGTAGAATTGATGAGGGAATTGATCTAGAAGCCATTTCAGATGGATTCAATTCTTTGGGTTATACCTCTACAAGCTACAACTAGACCTCATAAAGGTAAAGGTGCTAAGGTCACCATATCAACCTACCCAACTAAATCCCTAGTGAGGTGGGAAATAATGCATCAACATGAGAGGGAGGTTGAGTATTTTGAGGTAGACAAGGGAAAGGAAAGAGGAAAAGGGTAGCTTCTGGGGTGAGGAAACCAATAGTACACGTCGAATAAGTCAAGCTAGAAGAGGAGAAAGGGAAAGCTAAGCCAGAGGTAGCTGACTAACCTCAAATAGAGAAAGCTCAACTAAAGAAACAAGAGGAGGAAGTTCTAGAGGAATAAGGAGTCCTACCTCCAAGAACTTTAGAGGAAGAATCCTCCCCTTTAGTACCAAAGAGAGAAAGAATAGAAATGACTATGGTTGATGTCAAAAGGAGGAGATTGAAGAAGAAAAGTACTCCCTCCCCACAAGTTCTAGAAACCATCCCTAAAGTAGAGGATGAGGAAGGAGAAAAAATAGAATTTGTCCCCTTAAGTTAGAGAACCCACTTAGCTAAATTAATAGAGGAAGAGAGCAGTAGAAGCTTTACTCAAAAACCTCCATCTACTCCAAGTGAGCTTATCTAGGAAGAAACTTTAGAGGATGAAAAACAAAATTTGATAGCTGAGATAGAGGATGAAGGGACATATATTTTTGATCTCTTAGAATTTGATATTATGCTAGTGGGCACTAAGATGGTGGATGAGAAGATAAGAGATACTCCCATTAAAGAGTCATTAGGAGAGGATTGGAATCAATTTCCTCCTCTACCTCAAAGACCTCTTGGCATCTCATCACCTCCACCATAGGATATGGTCACCATATTGGACAAAGGGTTAGTAGCTCCACCTCCTCTAGAAACACAAGCTGAACTAGAAAATTAGAAAATCAAGGAGCGAGAATACCAATAGTTTCATGTTGATGAAGTATTTGAAGAGGAGAATATAGAAGAAACTCAACAGACTCCCCTAGATACATAAGCTAGACCCTTAGCCTAACAAAACACATAAGCTCCTTCTAAAGATTTTCCTTGACATGGTAAGACTCTGGAGAGGAGTCATAAGGGAAAGGATCTTGCATCAGAACCACCTTCTTCAACCAAGTACATGTCACCTATGGGGACCATACCATCATGGCTGAAGAAGGAGGTTATGTTTTTATAGAGGAAGAAATTGGAGTTAATAGAAGAGGAGGGAATGAATGAATTAATAAAAGCTATAAAGAAGGCTGAGCCACCTAAGGGTGATGCTAGGACACTTACCTTCATTATGAAGAATTAAGATCATGAACTTCTTGCCCATATAGCCATTCCTTCTCCTCATGTTTACATTGAAGAACTAACTCCTAAATATTACCAAATTATGGAGATCATATTGGAAAAATCCATGATGGACATGACTAAAGTACTAATCACCATAGGCCTCCAAGAAGTGCTCAAATACTTAGATAAGGATGAATAAGAGTTAATAACATTGAGAAAGCAGAATGTGCTACTTAGAGGCTACTTGACTGAAGTGGTGGGACCCATTGACCTGGAAAATCCAAAGATCACTCTTGGAAATGCATTGGGAAGGAAATAGGCAGGGTTACAAATGAACTCATTTTTGGAAGCATGTTAGAAATGGAATGATTGTTTTGAGGAAAGAGGAGTGCATATGATACAAGGCAATTTGAACTTGTTGTACAACATCTAGTCAAAAGTTAACAAGTTGGTTTCCATTGTAAACCAAGATATTGGGCTAATGGATGAAGTACATACCTAGAAAAATGATCTACAAGAACTTAGATCAATAAAGGATCAAAGGTACCAAATGCTAATGAAAGTATACACTATAGAGGAGATGGATATCATCAATGATTAGATAGAGAATATATTTGCGGGTAATATAGTAGTGGAGGGGTTACATGAGGCAATCCAACAGATAAAGGAAAAAGCTCAAGAGCAATTTTTGGAAGTGAAAAGGTACTATAACGTCACTAACCTTGAGATTTTTGAGGATGACTAAAAGACCAAGATTTTTGTGGTGTCATCAGTAGTCCAACAATTAAGAGGAAGTTTCAAAGATGCTTCATTAGAAGATGATATAAGACAAGCATTCAGAACTGAAGAGGCATTGTTGGAACTTCATACCAAGCTTGAGGATTTTGCAGAGACAAGGATAGAAGTTAGCAAATACTAATAGATAGCAAAGAACAAGTATGATGCATTAGATTTACTGGAAGACACTGAAGTAGAAGAGATAATAGAGAAATTCAAGAATAAACATCCAAACATCCTTTTGGTATAAAGGGGAAGAAAACCAAGATGCTGGAAATTTAGTTTTGACAAATGGAAGATTTTTAAGTTTTTTGGAACCTATCACTAAGGTGCACATGTGTACTTTTTGTAGACACCTAAAAAATCCTTTAGAAAATAAAGTATTTTTATTTTCTAAAAAAGTCCCTAATGACATCATCATTAATTAATTATTTATTTAATTAATTAATTTATTTTTATGCCATTAAATCCCTTTATCTTAATTAAAAACATTTAATTAAGGAATCCCTCCCAAAAATGTTTAAATCTTATTTAAACATTATTTCCTTATTTATTAATTATTTAATTAATAAATTGACCAAAAATCCCAAAATAAATAATTTATTTATTTTTTGCCCAAAACTTGGTCAATTTCCTTAAGACACTAACCTCTTCCAAAATCTTCTAATCCTTCTTTAATTTTCATTAAAGGCTAATCCCATCATTTCCTACCCCTAATCCCAACTCAAAATATTTAATTAAGATTAAATATTAATCCTCATGTTTATTAAAAATATTTTAATAAATGTCTCCTCAACCCAAACCCTTGAAATAAATAAAACTTTATTTATTTCCAAAAAACCTTATTTATCCTCATCCTAGGAAGTTCTAGACTCTTCTAGAAAGTCTTCATCCTCATCCAAAGCCTAGACTCTTTTAGAAGATGTCAATCCTTATCTTTGACCCTAATCCTAATCCCCCCCCTAACCTTGTCACATTCCCTAAACATGGGTTAAGACTTGCTAACCCAAGCCAAAGCCAACAAATATCTCCTCCTTCACCCACCCTCATTAAATGCCATCGACTTGCCCATCTCTAACAAGCCTAATCTAATCTTAACCCAAGCCTAATCCAAGTCTTAATCATTTGCACATTCCTAAGTCAAGCTTAAAACTTTCTTAATCCAACCCAAGTCAAAATATCTCAACTCTCTCACAAATATCCCAACCATAAAACTTTATGAATCCCACAAAGGCATAAATGACTCTTACAAGCCCATTCATTTCTCTTACAAGCCATTATGAGGGTCTTTATGAGCTTTGAGCCTCCTTTGTTGACCCCTCAACCCCTCTTGCTCTAACTAATGGCCCTGTGACATGTGTCACTCCCTGATTGGCTGTAAGGAAGCACAATCCATGTGCTCTCCTCTCATTCAAACTAAACCTTCCATAAGCTTTCTCCCATCCTTGCATCCTAGCCCTTGATCCCTCAAGCCCTTTGCCTATTTAAGGAATCCTCTCCCAAGCCATTTTAAGACAATCACCCATAGTAACAAAGTAATGCCATTTTGATAATGAAGTAAAACCATAATGCCATTTTTGAGAAGCCATTTTAAATCAAATCCATTCACCCAAGCCAAAATCCATCAAGAACACCATTGAAGCCTTTGGAGAATCGAGCATACATCCTATCTAATTAGACAAAGCTACTCAACAAGAGAGCTTCTCATTGAGAGAGCCCATTAATGGCTCATATTCTCAATTGAGAGCTCATCTTAGTCTATCTTGAAGTCACGTTTATTTAGTTTTGGGAATACTTTTGATTTGATATTTAGTGTTCTTTGTGTTACTAATCCTCGTATACACTTTTCATAGAGGTGCGTTGACAATTTTGAAGAAGCAGTGCGTCGACAATTAACTACCAATTGCTATTTTAGAGCATTCCATGCATCAAAAACACATTTTAACGATAGTTCAACTCCCATAAATGCCTAAATAAGGTTGAGCTTCCATTTTTAGACCTTCTAGAGACTATTACATCATACTTCTTCTTATCTTCTTATTCTTTCATTATTTTGTGTCATGTAAAGGCTCATGTACCCATTAATGGGTATAAACAAGGGTGGAGACCTACTTAGCACCATTTAGAGAGTTAGTTTGTATATAATTAGATTTATTTTATTAGTTTTTAGCATTAGTTTAAATTTAAAGAGCTCTCACTCCTACTACAAATGGAGGAGATGAATTCTGATAAATACATGGATGTAATGTGTATTCTAGGCCATTATTTTAATGCAATAATATATGCTATTGGTGCTTTCATTCTGAGTGTAGTTATTCTTTCCAGAGTGTGTGAAGTAGTGCATCAACAGTTAACTACCAATTTCTATTTTAGAGCATTCCATGCATCAAAAATACATTTTAATGATAGCTCAACTCCCATAAATGCCTAAATAAGGTTGAGCTTCCATTTTTAGACCTTCTAGAGACTATTACATCACACTTCTTCTTATCTTCTTATTCTTTCATTATTTTGTGTCATGAAAAGGCTCATGTACCCATTAATGGATATAAACAAGGGTAGAGACCTACTTAGCACCATTTAGATAGTCAGTTTGTATATAATTAGATTTATTTTATTAGTTTTCAGCATAAGTTTAAATTTAAAGAGCTCTCACTCCTAACACAAATGGAGGAGATGAATTCTGATAAATAAATGGATGCAATATGTATTCCAGACCATTATTTTAATGTAATAATATATGCTATTAGTGCTCTCATTCTGAGTATAGTTATTCTTTCCAGAGTGTGTTATTTTTGTGAACGTATGTTCATGAATAATAATGGAGCCAATGGTTTTATTTTATTGTTATGATTGTGCAATCTTTTAGTTCTCCAATGTTTTCCTTGTGTTAACGATTCCTACTTTTGTGATGAATTGGAGAAAGGATCATCTTTATTCTTGCATAACATTTTTCCTCGTGTGACTACACTTTCTATGGCCTCATGATTTAATGAAAGGTGAAACATCATATGGTTGTTATTGAGGTTCTCATTGATGATTTCATTAGTGGAGTTGAGGAAGTGTTGCTCCTAATTTTATTGGTTTCCTACCAAATCCTTTTGATAATTTAATTCGCAAACATGTTGTTACTTTGGCTTATGTCTATGAGAAGTTTCCCTTTTAGTTATTTTCTTGAATCTCCTGTTACTCTATCTTTGTATTTACTTTTAAAACACTTGGTTAAAATAGGAATTCATATAGTTGCATTGATAAAATGCATTCATGATAAAATAGAAAATATAAAAAATATATCTCTTTCATGGTTACATTTCAACAACAGGTTGTGTAGATTGGTTTGAACTAGTAAAGGCCTCCTTGTGAACATACACATTTATCTTCAATTGAGTTACCTAGCAAGTTGAAAAACCCACCCAAAACCTTGGAGTTGGTCCTTGATCAAATTTTAAAGAGAGAGATTCAAAAGGATCCCTATCATTCAACATTGTGCAAAAAGACATCTTAATAGAACCATCAAATTGTAAAGTCTGTATCTCATTCATATTCTTGACACTTTTCATCTTTTTCTAGGTCTTTACTCTGACTTTAACTTTTTCTTTAAAAGATGTAGGTCTTCATTCCATTTTTCCTTGGGCAACATTCCTAGTTTCTTTAGCTATATTCCCAGCTTGAGATAATTGTTTTGCACCTTTGTGTTGTTTCCCTTGGACCTCACTTATGAGATCCATGACTTTGAGAGTTTCTTCTTTTGGTTTAACAACAATTAATTTCCAACATTTTCTTCTACAATTGGTTATTATCCCTCCAAATCTTGGTGAAAGTCCTCCTCCATCTGATGAAGTAACACTATATGATATGTTGAGGTCTTACTTAGAGGGGGTTCTTCAGAGAAATTTTTTTTAGTCATCAATTTATTTTCCATCCTCTTGGGATCTACTTCTTTGCTCAACAACTTTAGTGTTATTTTTTGCACTAGTTCCTTTAGTACCATGTGGAATGGATAGTAAGGTGATATTTATGGGTGATTCAATAGTTAATATCATACTCCCTTGTGATGCTAGTTTGGACAACACTCATGAATATCATTTTGGAAACTTGGGTATTCAAATTCTAAATGACTTGCCTGATGGAGATGATAAAAACTTGGTAATAAGAGTATGTTTAGATCATTTATTCCCTAAGGTATTGCATGTTTTAAATCATGTCGTTCGTGAATTTTCTAAATGTGTTATCGCTTAGCGAAAAGACTTGCACTCCTTGTACAGGGATTCTATAAGGAAACTTGCAAGAAGAATATAACTGTTTCCACATAACCCATAATAGATTTGAAATAGATATGTAATTAAAATCTGCATGCAAGAGAATACACAACACACCCACAAAAATGTGACACAAGATATACCCTAGGAAACCCTCATTGAGGGAAAAAACCCAGCCTCCAAAAGCATCCATCGCCATGTATTATTCAGTAAAAAACACCATTACAATACAACCATGGAAGCCTTAAAAGCCATAGCCATAACTAAGCAATCCATGTGAGCAAACATGAATCCACACATCCCATGCCATGCTTCCAACCTTCATAAATGATCCCTTGGCTAACCTATCAAGCTTTGTCCCTATCAACTCTTTCCCTTTTTGCCTTCTATATTTTCACTCAACAACTACCCTTGTGGTTGCTTATATAGTAGTAAGTCCCATAAAACCATCAACTGGTATTACATAAACCATGTGCTACCTAACCCATTGACCCCATATTTAATATTGAACATTTTTTTTTCTTTTCCCCAATATTAAATAATTACATGGAATATTATCACAATATTTCAATGCAACTCATCAAGTATATCCTAAGGGAATCTTTCCATGTTGCACGTTCATCTAGGTGCAACATTATATAATAGAATAAAATAATATATTATAACAATGTTATGCAATGTGTGCAACACCCATTATCGCAACAATCTCCCACTTGTTGTATACATTACATAGGGTCAATCTATAGTCACATAGATGAACAAGGGAACAATCCCTCCTAGTACATCTACCATCATGGATCAAAGTAACCATGTGCTCCATCCTAGTACTTTCAATGAAATCAAAGTATCCAACATTTCAAACATGAATGATGTTACCTCCTATTATGCCACTGCCACCATACATACATAGAAACCATCCAAAGAGAAAGCCACCCAACCTATCCCATTAGAAGATCATAACATCTTGTACCAACTGAGATGCCAAGCACAAAAAACCTGATCCAAATGTAATCACACGTATCTGTAGTTGTCAAATATCCATAGCTGAAATAGCACCCACAACAAGTGCCAAATCCATCCAACTATCCATACCTCCAAAGGTATACCAAGTGAATCTCACATCATCAACATATCCAATCTATAACTTGCAAACACAAGCCTCAAGAGCAATACTTGCCACATATATGCCAAAAAGCTCCCACTACAAAAGATAATGTCAAATCTATGATCAATCCACTCACAACATCTCAAAGAAGTGAATCCATGTAGCCTCAAGGATATCAACAATAAATAAGCCAATAACCTAAAAGAAAAACTCTCATAACAAGTCTCCAACACTCTCCCAAGTTCTCCACAATCAAAAGAGGAAAGAGATAAAGGAATAGACATGTCATCTCTCACATGAAATACATGAGCATAAACTAGTGATCACAAACTCCAACCAATCTCAAATCCAATTTAAGTGAAACTAAACATCCAGGAAGATAACCAAGACCAAAGAGAAACCATGCAAATCATAACCTGTATCATGTCCTTCTACACACACCTCTAGATGTAAACTGTGCAAGTATGCTTTCCTCTAGGAAACTCCAACAAGAAGCCACAACAACATCCAAACCATACCATATAACAAATCATAGATGTAAGCCTCTCACAAGAAGATTAAACTCATAAACCATTCCTAAACCAAGGAATATGCCCAATATAAAACCATCTTCGAAACTCAACTAGCATAACAACATATAAAAATGGAGATAACCAATGCTAAACCATCTCTAAATGAACCCTCCAAAACTAACTTATTTATCATAGCTCAAGATCCATATCCATGAAAGACAAGCATAAACATAATGCACCTAAGAGAAATAATGGTTTATACCTCTCAAGTAGCAAACCACCGAGTAGACCAAGAGTGGGGAATGAGAATACTCATCAAGATATCCAAGTCTCCAACTAAGATTCATCTAAAAAAAACTCCTCTTAAGTCCATATCAGGTGAATGCCCCTCAGACTTCCTGCTAAAACTAAACAACTATCCCAAAAAATACTTCTCTAATCCTAGAGAAATCAGCATCACCACCATCTCTAAGTATCCATGAGCACCTGTAACCAATCAATCCATGTCAACTCCAATTGCAACACAACAATATCATGAAGTATCCAGCTTATGATCAATGTACTCAATACCAAGAAACTAAACCAAGATCAATGTCAAAGTTCCAACCATGGCCTTAGGAACATAAACATGACAACATGATCTAACCATCTCAACCAAAGAGATAAAATGCTCCATATGAACATACTATAACATGTCACAACTCTAAATGTGTATCAAGAGTATATCATGACATAATAATGAAACCATCCTCACTCTAAGGATAATATGTCAAATGAAAGCATAAACCACACCTTTAGCAAGAACCCCATAAGTCCTCAATATGCAACCATCTCCACATGCCATGAAGATAACTAAGAACCCCATGAGTCTTCAAGATCTAACCATCTTCACAAACCATGAAGATAACAAGTGCACCATGCAAATGTCAAAGATGCTTCTACAACAATAGGATCTAAGACAAATCTAAAACATTTGCAAACACTTAATAAATATAGTAATGCCAAAAAATCCCTCTCAACTATGGTATCAAGTCACCCATGGCATCATAAATCCATCTCCTACATGAAGATCCTCCAGATCTACACTAACACAACCAAAGTGTTAGTACCAAGTGAAACCAAGATCTGCAAACCCAAGAAGATACAAACCAAACTAGGAACTACTACTGCACTACCACCTCATCATTGTCACAAGCTCCCACTAAACCATGTATCCAAGCTATCCATGACATCATGATGAAAAACCATCCTCTAATCATGAGAATCAACCAAGGCATCAAACCATCAAATAAATCAAAGTGCACATCATGAGCTCCTCAAAAGAAACCAAATAACCATGATCCTCAACCAAGAAGACATACTACCATAACCAAATCAATAATCCAAATCAATAAGCATCAAGGATACACCTGTATATCAAATTGTTTCATACCAAAACTCATGGCACCATGATCACATCCATGAATTGATCAACTAACTCTCAATATGTCTAACCTGTTAGCATAAAATAATCAACCACAATCCTCCACCATGACTATACCTGGTAACAACATATCATCACTTCTACATGAAGAAAAATTAGAAAATCATGTGACCAAGGGAATAGACAACCAAAATCCCAGCCACAAATATGAATATGCATCAATAATGAAAGATCAATGGGCAAAGACAACCCATAACCAAGCTATAAATGCAACTTGTAAGTATAGACTGCTTACAACATTGCACAACTTGTAGACCCAACAAGTCATCATACATATCCAAACCAAACATTGATAACCATATCACCATGAGACCAATCTTAAATATGAACAGAGTATACAATGACATCAAATCTTGAATCTCCAAACATACAATGTCATAAGCTCACAATGTTACCATAGTCAATATATACCATGAACTATTCAAATCAATATATCACCAAATAAACCATGCCAAACCTATACCAAATCTAAACCAATGTATATAGCTCTCCAAGAGCTTTTTTTTGACTACTCAAAGTCCAAAATATGACTCCGTACGCCAAAGTTATGCTCAAAATAAATAACATCTAACTTTTGGGTTCTTAAAACCTTAAAAAATGTCAAAATCACAGAACCAAACCTGCACCAAATCTGAACCAATGTATATAGCTCTCTAAGAGCTTTTTGTTGACTACTCGAAGTCCAAAATATGACTTTGTATGCCTAAGTTATGCTCAAAATAAACAACATCTAACTTTTGGGCTCTTAAAACTTGACAAAATATCAAAATTATAGAACCAAACTTGTACTAAATTTGAACCAATGTATATAGCTCTCCAAGAGATTTTTGTTGACTACTCGAAGTCCAAAGTATGACTCTGTATGCCCAAGTTATGCCCTAATTTATGCTCAAAATAAACATCTAACTTTTGGGCTTTTAAAACTTGACAAAATGTCAAAATCATAGAACTAAACCTACAGCAAGTTGTAGTGTTCTGAATTATATTTTCAATTCCTATAAGAAGTTTTAAATCTGATATCCTGAGAGAGTTATGGCCTTTTTTTTAAGACAACCTTTTTACCATTTTCACTTCGATATTTTTTTTATAACGAAAATTCTCACTGGATTAAATTTGATAGCCATCACGGGCTAAAATTAAAAAACTCTTTCATTTCCTCTGAACATGGCCAAACTAGGGCATATTATATATCAAAATTTTTGGAAACATCAACCCAAATTCAATGAGGTCTATTTTTACCCAAGAGGTCATTTCTGCAAGCTACCTTTAAAACCCTCATTTAAATGAAATATTTGAAAAAAACCCTTTTGTCCAACAATTTCACATGCCCAAAATATTTCAACATCCTATCATAATAGCAAAATGAAAACCCTCAGATCTACAATAAACAACTCATATAGCTTGTCCTTTATTTTATCCTCTCATGCATTCCCATGGATTTAATCTAGGGTTACAATAATAAAACCATAGCTTTGATACCACTTGTAAGGAAACTTGGAAGAAAGACTATAACTATTTCCATATATCCCATAATAGTTCTTAAATAAATATGTAATTGAAATTCACTTGCAAGAGAATAGACAACATACCCAAACAAATGTGACACAAGATATATCCTGGGAAACCCTCATCGAGGCAAAAAAACCTAGTCTCCAAAAGCATCTATCACCATGTATTATTCAAATAAAAACACCATTGCAATACAACCATGGAAGCCTTCAGATCCATAACCACAACCAAGAAATCCATGTGAACAAGTATGAATCTAGACATCCCATGGCATGCTTCCAACCTTCACAAATGCTCCCTTGGCTAACTTGTCAAGCCTTGTCCCACTCGACTCTTTCCCTTTTTCCCTTCTATCTTCTCACTCAACGACTACCCTTGTGGCTACTTATATAGTAGCAAGTCCCACAAAACCACCAAGTGAAATTACATAAACCATGTGCTACCTAACCTATTGACCCCACATTTCATATTGGAAATTTAATTCTTTTCCCCAATATTAAATAATTACATGAAATATTATCACAATGTCATAGTACAACTCATCAAGTATATCCTATGGGAATCTTTCCATGTTGCACATCCATCTAGGTGCAACATTACATAATTTTAAAAAAAAATACAATATAACAATGTTATGCAATATGTGCAACACCCATTATCTCAACAAATTCCCTCAGATGATTCTTGTAAATCAAATGCCAAAACTTGATATGATCCTAGATCAGATTGGTGGAATAAAAATTTATTGGGAGTATTGTATTTTGTCACCATGGTTTTTAACTTGGGCTCTTCATCAATCTTAATTTAATTATTCAACCCTCTCCAAGGAAACCTGAGTTGGCTGAAATCAGTTGAGAACCATCCTCTTAGACACTTAGTCAATTCCCTGGTTAAAAATACTCCATATGTTTTAGGAATTTCCACCACATGTATATCAATTAAGTCCTGAATTATTGGATCAATAGTGAGTTGAATACACGCCCTTTAGTACTCTAATCACTTTGACTTTGGTGTTTTATAGTTGTATCACCACTTGATTTGTGGGTTGGGGTGTCACTCCTAGCCTTTGAGAAATTCATAATGGCATGACATTACAACTAGCCCATAAGTCTATCAAACAATCGTGTAAGTTTCTCCCAAAAATCTAAAGACTTAGTTGAAAAGGAGGAACTTCTAACTTATCCTTCAACATTATGGACATAGCTTCCTTTGCACTAACCTTTGTAGTGAGCATTTTCTAAGCGGTGGGAGTTGGCATGGACTTTGTGTGATCCAAAGTCCTCAAAAGAGCTCCCCTTTGACTAGTGAAACTTTGTTCCATATTATACATAGAAATATCTACCTTTTCTTTCTTCACTCTTTAATTGTGTTGTATTTCTCTAAAGACCAACCTGGATTCTTCAACATTGTAGGTTGAGTGTTGAAATGGAAACCTCCTTGATATGGTGCTTGTTGTGAGACTAGGTTATTACAAGTTCAGAGATCTGGGGGCATAGGATGTGATCTTGGAGGTATACCATTATTCAATGGTCCCTTTTGGCTTTACAAGTTGTAGGTGTTCCTATTGTTATTGCATAAATAAAACATCTCTTCTACTTTCAGTTCTACTTCTTGGTTGAAACGGAACACAAAATCCTCATTTAGTGAATTATCCTATTCAACATGAGGTCTATTGTGGGATTCCAATACCATCACATTGAATTGAATAGGGTTCATATTTTCAAATTGAGAATGATGATTTTGGCTATTGTTGTCATTGTAGTAATAATAATATTTTTTGTTTTCATTATTTCCATTGGGTCCAACAAAGTGCGCCTCAACATATTTGACTAGGTTAGCATTATTAGTAGGAATACTCCCATTGTTTGGATAGGTATTCCAATGTTAGTTTGGCCTTGGCACCACGATCATTCTATCTTGAACATTGTAGTTGTTCCCACAATTGTTGTTGTAGACGCCATACTTCCTATTAGAATTTTTTGCATAGTTATTGTTGTTTTGAGTAGTGGCTAGGTGTTAGTAATTTTGATTTTCTCCCTTAGACAACTTCACCCTTATCAACTTGCTGGAGAGTTGTGACATCATTTTCTTCATGACTTCAAATTTGGTAGTGATATTATTTCTCTCATATTCCACTTGTTTGGCAAGCTTTTGTTCAAAAAATGTTGTCTTACGGGGCTCATACCCCATATATGTAAGAGATACTGGTGGAGCATCAAGAAATTATTATGTTGGAATAGTATTCTAGTGAGGTACTTCCATATGTGATCCTACTGGATATGGTGGCATAACATCCATAGTATTGACTAGAAAGAGAACCATCATACTTCCTCCTCCATTGGGGTTGGTTTCTTTTGTGAAAGTGAGTACTTCTTGAAAAACCCTTTTGAGGGTATCTATATTTACGGTGAGCAACTTCCTCAGAAATATCATTGTAAGTTGATCCATGGAGTTGAGGTAGACCTGAATTGAAAACTCAAGTGGTACTATATAGGGGGACTCCATCTTTCTATATAGCACATGGAAACAATGATTGAACCTCAAGATATCTGTGTGAGGGTCCCTCATGGAAATGAATTGTTGGTGCACCACAGTTGGGTTTATAGAAGTCTTGGACTGACTCAAAAATATCTTTTCGAATGAGTCCCAATTTGTGACGCATGCTGGAGGAAAATTCACGTACCAATTAAAAGATATCTCTCCAAAGGTACATGGGAAAAAATGGGCAACCACATCTTCCTATTGAATTTTCTTTGGGTTGCACATTTTTCTAAAAATCTTGATACAATCTTCCATTGTCTATGTCTCTTCATGAAGCTACATTGGGGCAAACTTCTCAAGATTTTTAGGAAGGTCAGAGAGTTGGCCTTGTAACTGAATAAGGGAATCCCAAGCATTAGAAAATAAATCCATTTGTGGTGGAGTTGGCTGATTTTTCTACTATGGGGAAGGTGTTGGTTGTGAAGAAATGGGAGACTATGGAGTGAGATTTGGCAATATAAAAGGTAGTGTACTATGAATTTTGGGAAATCCTTTATTACTGTGAGTTTTGTGAAAATGGTCAAGTTCCAAAAACTCGTGCTTGCAAGGTGATGATCTCAACACTCTTTGGAAAGGGGATAATAAATCAAAATTTTCCAGCTTTCTCAAAGTTTCAAACAAACTTTGGCCCTCCTTTTAGAGCTTTTGGGTGTTGTGTTTGCATAATGATAATGACAAAAATTAGCAAGATTCTCTCTCTTGAAAAGTCAATTAAATACCAGCTCCAAGGTTCCAAGAGGCTATCTTTCAACCAACTGGGAAGTGCAATTGAATATAAATGTTTCTATTTGATGAGGAGGCCTTTGCTAGTTCATAGAAATCCAATCTTTAGCTTTGTAACACTAGGAAAATGATTAGCAAAAAAAATATTTTTGTTTTTTTTATGAATTTTAAGATGATGCATTCGAACCTAAATTAATATGATTTTCTAACCAAGACATTATTCTATGAAAATAAATTACAAAGATAAGGTAACAAGAAGGATAAAAAAAATGCTGAACATGGGAAACCTGGACGAATATAAGTCATAGTGGCAATGCATTTGGAAATTAAATCTTTGAAGGGGATGGTAGAAAACCAATGAAATTCAAAATGACACCTCTTAAACTCCTTGATGTAATTGTCAATGGAACTTCAAAAGATTAATTGATTGTTCACAATTCATAAAATCATGCAGCCATGAAAAGTGCATGCACATGAGACAAATTTCTATGAAATGCACGTGAGAAAATCCCATTCTCTAATTAGTCACAATAGAGGTATCACGCTGCTATACATGAAAAACTCTTAGAAACACTAAAATTACTCGATTATTCATACACTATAACCTCCTTCATTTTTTGTAAATGATTAATTCAAAAAGAGAATGCACATTCCAACAAGAAATACTACACACAAAATGAGAACACCAATAGCATACTTTATTGCAAAAATGTTGACCTTGAATACATGTTACAATGTTGTATTTTATAGTGCTCCCTTTCCTTCATGTGGTGCTAGTAGTGAGGGTTATTCTCATGCAAAGAGTGTTCTAAAAACTAATAATACAAAGGTAATTATATATAATTGACCATTAAAATGGTGTTAAGTAGGCCTCCACCCTTGTTTACATTTATTAATGGGTGCATGAACCTTTTGATGTAGGAGCATCCTAAGGAAGTCAACAATCATGTATGTAGGGGCTTCAAGCTCAAATTTGTGGAGTTATGGTTTACATGGTTGGGGGTGTGTTCAAGAGATATTGGGCAACCTTTTCCTAAGTATGCGTGGAGTTAGGAGTGATTTTTTTGGAGTTAGAGCTATTTTGGTGATTGTTGGTTGCTCATGATTTACTAGTAGACCTTGGAGATTATTTTTGCGAGCTTTGATTCGAGGGAGTCGGCATATGTGCTCTTGGATTTGGATCATTGGATGGCACATGGACCTATGCCTAAGGGTGCATCTTTCTATGTTATAATATGAGTTAGTTATGCATTGTAAAGTTGGGGCTTGTCCTAAGTATTTAATTTATTTTATGTATTTAATGTTTGTTGCAAAGCCAACTTGTGTCTTGAGGGCATATTTAATAGAACTTTGTAGGTTGACTTATGGATTGGTTTAGTATAAGTAGAGAGTCTTGTGAAGTCTAGATCAACATTCATTCAAAATGGAGTAGCTGAGAGGAGAGAAGTTGAGAAGAGCTAGTAGCTAAGTGTGGGCTTAGGAAACAAGAAGGTTGCTTGGTGGATTTCAAGTACAAGTTTATATTTTTCTTGAGGTTTTCTACTAGATTGTAGATGTGGGCTAGCTAGAGTTTGGATCTTGTGAGGACTTTTAGAATTTTTATTGTAATTGTTGATGTATTTTGTCATAACCTGGAAGGCCTTGAAATTGGGCATGTTGGATCTAAACCTTATGATTCTATTATGAGAATTGGCATTGTTGTAGATCTAAATATTTGTGTTATTTTTATAATTTTGTTGTGTGTTTATTTTCTAGGGGCTAGGAAATATCCTTTCGGGATTCTCCTACCTTGTACTAAGTCAAGTGGTATCAAAGCGAAGGTTGGATCTGGTTGATCTTGTGGTGCTAGTTGATCTTTTGGATTTATCTCTTTATGTTTGCAAAGATCTTAGAAGATGCCTTAGATAAGTTTGGAACCTAGGGTGATTGATGATCTTTTTGATGTTGTGGAGACTAGGATATCAAAGAAGGTTAGATTATATTCTAGATATAACATGGAGTCAATGAAGAATGAGATCATAAGAGTTGTTGTTGGTGTACCTAGGAATGTGGGTACTGAAGATGGTTAAGAGGAAGCTACTAAAGACATTAAAGTTGTTGGATCTAGTGGTGAAGATATATAGATCACATAGAGAGACCTATGGAAGATAGGGTAGGTTAGTTTGATAGCTCTGGAGCTCACTTGAAGTTGAAAAACAAGAAGAATTTATCTAATTTCTCAGGTACTTTAAATGTTGAAGACTTGATTGATTAGATTAGTGATTTGGAAGACTAGTTTGAGTTAGAGGATTTTGGAGATCCATTTAGAGTGAGGTTGACATAGACTAATTTTAAGGGACATGCTATTTTATGGTGGAAATAATTGCAACGACATATAGAAGAAGAAGGTAAAATGAAGATCACTAGATGAAGATTGATGGTTACAAAATTGAAGGTTAAGTTCATTCCTGCTGATTATGAACTTGAATTGTTTAAGAGGTTACATAATATAAAGTATAAGCATATGTCTATGAAGGATTACACTGGGGAGTTTTATAAGTTTACTATTTAGTCTAGACATAGGGAGTTATCCGAAGAAAATGTGGGTAGATATATTAATGGCTTGAGATTCAATATTCATGATGAGATTGGTATGTTGAATATTGCTTTAGTTGAGAATGCTTGTCAATATGCTCTGAGAGTAGAAGAAAAGTTGAAAAGAAGACATCAAGGTAATTCTAAAAGTAAGGAAAAGAAGAAAGACTCTAAGAAGGATATATAGATTGCTAAAGATGAACCAAAACCTGTTGGATAGAGAAAGAGAATAGACAAAGGTGCATTTAAGGGTATTTTCTATAGATGTGGTGAAGAAGTTCATAGATCTTTTGAATGTTCCCAATGGGTTGGTGATAGAAGAACTGGTGTTGTGAATGAGAATGTTGATTCAGTGAATGAACCTAAGGTGGAAGGGGATGATTTTCCAATTCAGCGAGTGTTGCTTAGTAAGAAGATGTTGGGACCTTATCAGAGGTGTAATTTGTTTAGGACTGATTGCAAGTCTAGAGGTAAATGTTGGAATGTGATTGTGGATGGTGGTAGTACTGATAACTTATTTGTTCAGGAGATGGTTCAAAAACTTGATTTGAAGAGACTGAGACATCCTTGTCCTTATATGATTAGTTGGTTGCAAGTAGGGTGTTTTTTGTGGTGAATATTTGTAATTTTGTGAATTTTAGAAATCTTTTGCTAGTAATTTGACTAATGATTTAAGATTTAATGCAACCTAAATTGCCACATTTTTATTAAATTTAGTTCTAAACTATTTAAAATCGCTCAATAATTTATTTTATTAAAAAGTTTAAAATCAATTTTTTTCCACAATATTGATACATTCTTAGATTTGATTCATATAAATATTATATATTATCGAAGAAATTAAAATTAATTCACCAATAATTATCAATTACTATAGGGATATATTACCAATATTTAGTTTTCACTATTGATTTAAAATATAATGTAATATCCTCATAGTTTCCATGAGATAAAACATGTTCAATTTTGATTTGTAATATTCTGTGACGATTAGAGACTTTATATTATTAATGAGATTCACCAATATTTTCTACTCAAAAATTATGATTCCAAAATAATTACCAATGTAAATAATATTTAAAATTAAAAAATTAAGAGATTCGTCAATAAAAATAATTTGGTTTTTCAAAATAATGAAGGATTCTCCAATAATTTATATGTTTTTTCTGGAGCGGGTTTCTTGAAGTTTACCCTAGTTGCAAGATGAACATGCTTTGGAAGTGAAGGATCAATGCCTTGTTAATTTTCATATTAGAAAATATGTTGATCAAGTGTTGTGTGATATTGTGGACATGAGTTCTTATCGCATATTACTTGGTAGACCTTGGTAGTATGATTGCAGAAAAATGCATGATTCTGTCAAGATTTTTTTTACTATTGAGAAGGGTGGTAGGAAGAATTCTCTAATTCCTTTACAAAATATAGAAATTAGTAGGAGGAACTTGAGTTTTGGTTTCTGAAAGGGTTAGATGTCAGTGTGGAAAGTAGATCTATTGTACACTGAAGATAGTTGTGGAAATGGCATTTGTCAAAAAGGATTTGTAGGAGTGAAACAAAGAAAAAGTGTACACTTGAAGGAAATGAATGTGAAGAACCAGTTTGGGGTTTATGTGTTGAAACTTGAAAGACGTTCTTCTATCCATTAAGAACATCTTTTCTTTGCACCTAGGGCATCTGATGCAAGAGCATCCTAGGGAAGCCAATAATTTTGTATATAGGAGTTTTAAGCCCAATTTGTGGAGTCATGATTTGTGCAATTGGGGGTGTTTTTGAGGCATATTGGAAAACTTTATCCTAAGTGTGCATGGAGTTTGGAGTAACCATCTTGGAGTTAGAGCTATTTTGGTGAGCTTTGATCTGAGGGAGTTGGAATGTGCATTCTTGGATTTGGATCATGGTATGGTACATGTATCTATTTCTAAGGGTACATATTTCTATGTTTTCAAATGAGTTAGTTATACATTTTAAACTTGGGGCTTGTCTTAACTATTTAATTTATTTTATGTATTTAATGTTTGTTTCCAAGCTGACTTGTGGCTTGAGGGTTTATTCAATGTAAGGGTTTTTATTTAATGTAACTTTATAGTCCCACTTCTAGCTTGGTTTAGTATAAGTAGAGGGTATTGTGAAGTCTAGAGTGACATTCATTCATCATGGAGTAGCTAAGAGGAGAAAAATTGAGTAGAGCTAGTAGCTAAGTGTGGGCTTGGGAAACAAGAAGGTTGATTGGTGGTTTGCAAGAACAAGTATAGATTATTCTTAATATTTTTTACTAGATTGTGGATCTGGGATAACTAGAGTTTAGATCTTGTGAGGTCTTGTAGAAATTTTATTGTAATTGTTTATGTATTTGGTCGTAACCTAAAAGGCCTTACAATTGGACATGTTGGACGTAAACCTTATGATTCTATTATGAGAATTGACATTGTTGTGGATCTAAGTATCTATGTTATTATTTTTGATTAGATAAACAGGTTTTATAGGGACCCTGAAACCCAAGAGTTAAAACATTAACAAGGCTGAAAATAAGCGTGAAAAGCCCAACCAAAAGAGTTCAAGTTCAAAGGTTGATAATAAGCACAAGGCCCAGCCGAAAACCAAAGAACATAGAAAAGACCAGGAATAGAAACAACATGAACCGACAAAGGAAAAAGCCTTGACAAAAAGCCAAAAAAAGGCCCTGAAAGAAACAAAAGAACATGTAGTGGATTAGTCCTCGTTCTTTCTCTCCAGCTCTTGCATGACTTGAGCAGCCTCATAGGCCATCTGGTTCTCCTCAGCCTCCTACTGGTGCACCTTTTGATCCTCCTAGTCCTGACCATTGTTGATGTTATCCTTTTTAGGGTTGACCACCAGTCTAGCTTTTTCCCTATCTTTTCCTTCCTCATCTTCTTTCATTACGTTGTCTTTGATCCATCCAGTTAAAGATATGATGTTGTTGTTAATGGAGCTTAGCAGCAAAATCATCTGGTTTGAGAGTTTGTGATTGTAGATCTCGAGGTTGTTAATCCTTCTCATCGCTAGACTGAGCCTCCCACCGTGGCCATCTCTAATATTAGAATCCACTCCATTCCTGTATTCCTCCATATGACCCACCTACTCTTTGACCTCCTCCAGCTCATGGAAAAGCCACTTGATTGATCTGAAGTTATCAATCATACTATTGTGGGCATTGTTCAAGAGGTTCATCCCAGTTTCCCTTGCTTTATCTGAAATAGCCACAATTGTTGGGTCTATGAGTTCTTCAAGCTATGGCCCTTCTTGGTTTTCCACGAGGACATGTGGGATCATGGCCTCTTTAAAAATGCCCATTTTTGAGGTCCTAAAATTAAAGTTTTTCCAAGCTTTCCTCCCATCTTTGACTTGCACCTCCCCTCCCTTGGTCTCAGAATCCATTTTTTGCTCCTCAGGTTGGGCTTGAATATGGATAGGAGAAAGAGGCAGTGAAGACATATCTTGATCTTGCTGCATTCTCTCATCCTCTTGACCCTCCCTCTTGCATTTCTTCCCTTGTTGGGCTTCCTTATTTTCCTCCTACATCTCCTTTTCCTCCTCTTTCATCTCCACATCCTCCTCATCATCGTTGTCAACCTTCTCATTCTTTACAGGTTGCTTCTAGCCATGAACCCTAGGGCTTTTTCTATTAGGAGTTATGGAAGAAGGCAAATTCTTGACCTGATGGGTGATTTTTTAACTAGCAGAAGAAATCCTGCCCTCCTCAGACTTAAGCTCTAAATGTCATATGAATCTGAAGAGATGCTGGAACTTCAAGAGGTCACATTCTTAGTCTAAGGGGAGGCATTGCTTATTGTCTAAGCCTTAAAGTGCTCATAAATAAGTAGCAAAAGCCCCTCATGTAGAGCGAAGTTATCAATGGGATTCTTTTTGAAGCTATCCACTACCTTACTCATGGAGGTTAATAGGTAAAAAGGAAAAGAAATTGTACAGCTGTGCCAGAAATGATTCAAAAGAACAAAGTGGTGGGTATGAGCCCGATCAAACCTAGGGTCCAGAGTAATATACTCAATTATAGCTCTCAGAACATACCTCCACAGTTTCTTCATTGTGTCAAGAACATAGTATGCCTCAATCTTCTTGAGGGATTTCAGTTCCTTTGCATCCTTCACAAAATCCTGCACAGCGTTAGCCGAGAGCTTCTTGTCCTTGAAGAACTTAAAACCCTCAATCGGTTTTTAGAAATGGTTGATATCACCTCCTCAGTGATCATGAAAGAAACCCCATTCACCTTTACTCTACCATTCTTTCATGAACCAACCATACTGTTGGTCATCTCTTGATCAAATCCATGCAATTTCATAATGTATCTAGTAATCCTGCCCTGATCCAGCTGCTCCCAAACTTTGTCCCTGCTCCTCCATTTCTCTATTACACCAACTAGCTCCTTTCTGCACCTTTTGCCTACCATATCTACACTCTGCACACCATAAATTCTCATATGCACCTCACACTATAACTGATAGGAACCTCTGTGTATGAGCAAAATGTAGAAAGAATTAACCTTTTTTTTGCTCCTATTACAAATGCAAAAAATGACCCAAAAAGCATGTCGAATAGTCTATAATAAATTATAGCAATTATGATTTCCCATGCTTTCTTTTTGGGAAGTACCCTTTCTCCTTAATCCATTCATGCTCATAATTACACATTGATCTTCTCCATACTTCCTTGGATCTTGTATAGTTCAATCATGCTTTTGATGCCATGTCATTATTTGGTTTGTGTCGACCCCTATATTAGAAAACCTATCGACTACTAGGTTAGCTTCCCAAAATATATGAGTGACGTGGACTCTACTGAATTTGGCAAGAGTCTCACGTGTCTCATCAATAAGATTTGCAATCGACCATGATGGCTGAGAGTTGCCTTTAATACATTTTATAATTTAGTTCGAACCCCTTCAAGCCAAAGGTTAGTAACTCTGATTTCAAAAGCCAGATTGACAGCATTACACACTGCATTCACGTCTGCAAAGTGGTTGGTTTGAAATCCCAACGAGAGGGAAAAAGCTACAATACCATCGCCATTTTCATTCCTTATTATGCCTCCACTTCCTGAGGAGCAAGGATTTCCCTTAGAAGCTCCGTCGAAGTTGGCTTTATGCTATCCTTCTGGGGGGAGAAGCCATTTGGCTTCCTATCTTCTCATCATTCTGTCTTTTGCCTTCTCCTTTTTTCTGCCACCTAATTCTATATCTCCCCCTTTCTTCACTAAATAGTTTTCCTTAATGTTAGAAAATATTTTCTTCCCTATCACTATAGTCAGCTCCTCTTTATCTCTAAAGATTTTGTTGTTTCTCTCCTTCCAAATGCTCCAATAGAAATGAGGCAGGATCCAAGAACTTAATTCTTGAAGATCAGACCTTTTGAACATGCATTTCCATTGGCAGAAGAGATCTAGAAGGTTAAAAGGCACACACCAGCTGAAGCCCAAGTCCTGAGTGAGGAAAACCCAAACCTCCTTGGAGAAGGAGCAGTGAATGGACAGATGATTGCCAATCTCCATCTGATCTTTACATAACACACATCTGTTGGGCATAATATGACCTCTTTTAATGAGGTTATCCTGAGTGAGGATTTTGTCCTATAGAGCTAGCCAATAGAACATATTAATTTTTGGAGTGAGGCCAGGGAGCCAAGCCCTCAACCAAGGAGGAACCTCATTTAATCTCCAAGAGGCTGAATACCTAGAGGCAATAGTATATAGCCCATTGGCATTATCTCCCTAGGGCCCAGACCAATCCATCCTTATTGTTATTTAGGGCCATAGAGTTTGGCATTATTATAATTGGATTAAGATCTTCAGATATGACAAAAAGGTCTATCCATCCTTGTTCATTCCTATAGATACTAACTTTTTGCCCAAAATGGTTGATGCAATCATTCACCCATACCTCATAGCTAGGGTTGCTCATAAGAGGGCCCTGAATAAGCCAGCTATCAGACTAGAACTAGATATCCTCCCCATTTCCCAATTTCCAAGAAACTCTAGAATTTTCCAAGTCCCTGGCTTTTACGAAACCATTCCAAACAACGGATCCTCTTGGGATATCTTCACTGAAGAGGGTAAACTATTTAGAGGGCCTCTTTATGTACTTGTTTACTAGAATGTCTCTCCACTCCCCTGTGCTGCTAAAGATATGCCATATTTTCTTAGCCAAAAGAGCCTTGTTGAGGTGAGTTAGCTTCTTGATGCCAAGACCACCATTTCTCTTTGGGAGGTAGAATTTTTTCCAAGCAACTAGAGGATACCTTTTATTCTTTTTAGCTCTCATCCATAAGAAGTCTCTTTGAATTTTTTCCATCCTCTTAGAAAATTTCATAGGGATCACAAAAAGGCTCAAAGCATAAACAGGCAAGTTCTGAAGAGTGGATTTAACTATTTGACATTTTCTAGCTTGGCTTAGAGAGGTCCCTTTCCAACCAACTAGCTTCTTACTAAATCTGTCCATAATGTCATTCCAGAAAGAATCAAGAGGATTCGTGCCCAAAGAGAGCCCAAGATAGGTAGAGGGAAGCTTCCCCACACTACATCCTAGAATTTTGGAGATTTTCTTCTGTCTGTCCTCAGGAGTGTTGATAAAGAAAACATAACTCTTATTCCAGTTGATGAGCTGTCCTGACCCTTTGGGGTAGGTATCCAAGATGTCCTTCATTTCCTTTGCCTCCTTAACATAAGCCTCCCCTCCCATTATAATATCATCAAAAAAATGCTGATGTGTAAGGGGCACTTTTAGAAGAAGGTTTAATACCTTTGATTCTCCCTTCCTTCTTATTCTTCTCAATAAGTTTGCCTATGCATTCTACCAAGATTATGAAGAGAATAGGTGAAAGAGGACCCCCCTGACGAAGACCATGAGAAGGTTTGAAGAAATCAGAGGGGGATCCATTAACTAAAACAACAAGTGAGGAAGTAGTTACTAGCTGAGAAATAAGCTTACATGTTTTGTCATCAAACCAAAAAGCCTTAATCACCATATCCAGGAAAGACCAGTCAACCCGGTCATAGGCTTTTGAAAGGTACAATTTAAGTAACATCCCTTCCCTTTTTCTAGCTTCCATAGAGTGAATCACTTCATGTACCATCATTATCGAGTCTAAAATTTGTCTGCCTGGGACAAAACTAGTTTGTTGCTGAGATATTATCAAAGGGAGGAGCTTGAGAAACCTAGAAGTAAGAACCTTCAAAATGATCTTGTAAAAAGAATTGCATAGGCTAATTGGTCTAAACTTGTCCAAGGAATTGGCTCCAGGAACTTTAGGAATGAGAACTAAAAAAGTAGAGTTAATCTCTTTTAGAATGCTTCTGGCCCAAAAGAATTCTTGGATAGCCTTCATCACATCCTTCATCAAAACTAGAAAAAATAATTGGAAAAAGAAAGTAGGGAAATCATTTGGGTTAGGAGATTTATCTGCTGGTAGAGAGAAGAGAGCTTCTCTAACTTTAGAATCAGAGGGAATGGCCTGAAGCAGTTTATTATGGTGAGGATGGATGATTTGAGGGATGCAGGAAACAATGTCATCCTGATCCACTTTGGATAGCATAGGATCCCAAGACAATAGGGAGGAGAAGAAAGAAACAACTTCAACTGAGATTTCATCATCCTTGGTCAACATACCCTGTCCTTTCTTTAAACCTGAGAATATGTTATTAGCTTGGTGTTTTAGAAGATGAGTATCTATGTTATTGTTATAATTGTTTTGTGTAGTTATTTGCTAGGGGCTAGGACATCTCCTTTGGGGATTCTCCTACCTTGTACTAAATCACCTTTACATGGCATAAAATAATAAAAGAAGAAGAAGAAGAGAGAAGATAGATCTTTGTGTGTGAATCAGAGCTTTTGGGCCTTCCAAAAACATATTCTTCACCTTCCTTTGATATTAAATACTAGTTAACCACTATAGGGAACAAAGAATGCATTTTTGGTGCATGAGAATGCTTAAAGCTAGGAATTGGCAGTTAACTATTGGTGCAACCAAAATGTTCTAAAATTGGTGCACCTACACACTTTGCACACCTTTGCACTTGCACACATTTAGAGACAAATTAACTTCTGCCAAAACTTCAAAACTGCACCTATGCAACTAGTGCACCTTCACACCTTTGGAGGTGATAGGACCAAAATTGGTTGGATTTGTCTAAGTCCAAAATATTTAGTTTCCAACATCTGGGTCTTGTTGACCTTCTACCAAAATGATGTTGGGATGTACATCCTTTAACTTTTAGATGATGATGATGATCTCTTGAGTATTTGACAAATCAAAGGCCTCATATTTGGTTCTCACTTCTCTCTAGAACTCACAGACTTCTTTCTTAACTTCTATAAAATCATCTAGCTCAGAGTCCAACTCTCTTAGTGTCTCCTTAGTTTTGAAAATGTGTCTGATGTCAAATTTAGAGGAAAATACTTCAAATTATTCCAAAAACTTCTATAGAACTATTTTGATTGAGAATAATTGCAATTTAGAGTCATCTCCAAAAATCTCTAAATTGGTGGCACTATAATATCTACCTTCTTCCAAAAATTGGTTGAGAGTCATTTTCTTTATATTTTGAATATCCTTATAGACCCCTATCATGAACCTATTAATGGCCACTATCTTCTCTATCCAATCATATATCTTAACTAATTCCTTTGCTACATGTATACCCAACAACATCCTATACCTCTAATCCTTAATGGTTAGTAATGCTTCCAAGTTGTTAGTCCAAGTGGACACTTCATCCAGTAACTAAAAATATTGGTTAATCATTATAACTAATTTGTCAACATTATTTTGTATACTATGCAATAGGTTCGTATTTTCCTCAACTATCTATATACTTCAAAATAGTGATGCTATCTCTTACACACATCCAGAGATGAATCACTTTACACAGGGGATAAAGCTCATTTCTTGAAGGAAACCACTAAGGTGATATCAAGATGATCAATGTCAATGGGACCTAAAATATACCTTACATACTCCCACAATAGATCATTATATTTCCTCAATATCTAAATCTCTTCCTTATCCTAGTATTAATGTTGAAACACTTTCTTGAGGCCCATGGTGGTCAAAAAATTGGTTGTATCTTTAGTGGTCTTCCTTAATACTATTTCCTACATTTGGTAGTCTTTTGGTAAATGTCTTATACATCAATAAGAGGAGGGATGGAAATGTGTGCAATAAAATCTTCATTCTTATTCTTCATCACAAAATTCAATTCCTTAAGATATTCCTAATTGGGTTTTGGCAATCTTACTACTTCCATTAATGTAGTCAATCCTTCCTCTTCATTGTATTCTAAATATCTCCTCTAATGAGTTAGTAAATATGATTTCAACCACACTGGAGTAGTATCCATGGGAGACATACATTGAAAAGATGAGGAGATCATTTATGAAGCTGGTCCTTTTCCCTTATTGCTCCTCTTTGAGGTCTTTTGTACTTGTGGCTTTTCCTCTGCTAGTGTGGTCATTACAATTTTTAGAAAGGAGGATCTTGACTCTACTGTGGGCGGTGTCTATTCTCTTGCCCCAATAATCTATCCTTTCTTTGAAATTTCCTTTGTATGTAGTTGAACATACTCCTTCCCTTCTACTATTTGGCTCTTAGGCTCTGTGATTGGAGGAGGCAAAAATGTAATATCTTTCTCCTATAGAGGTGAAGGCAGTGACTGTGATTTCCCTAGAGGTAGAGGAGGTATCCCTAATATCCCTTGTGGAAGTGGAGGTAATTGATTCTAATAATCTACTAATAGCTCCTGGTGTGGTGTATTCCTTATTTCTCCATCCTCCATATATGTACCTATAGGCATGAATTCAAAAGTTGAAAGATTGAACACGTATGACCCATCCCCTTCTATGGACTCAATCCATCATTCTTTCTCTTAATATGTAGATTCTTCAATCTAGATTGATTATTCTCAGGTGTCTGGATGTATTTCTATTGAACTCCTCTCTTCTTCAACAAGTCTGGACAATTACATCCTTTTGTTCAACGGGAGATCTTCAATTTCCTCCTCTCATTCTTTGTCCTTCTCAACCTCAAGTATGGTCTCCAAAATTTGAGTGCTTTTCCTCTTCAATTTCCTCTTCTTTACCATGACTACCACCATCTATAGTCTACTCCTCTTTAGAACCAATGGGGAGGCCTCTCTTTGTACCATTAGCTCTTCAGGTTAATCCTCTTCTACCTTAGTACACTTCTTTTCTTCTTCTCCTTGACCTTGTAACCCTCACATAAGTATGTCACCTCTTGTTCATGTCTATACATGATCTCAAGCCTAACTGGGGACTTCTCTTGATAGGTGGGGATAGTGACCTTGGTCCCCTTTCCCTTTTTTGGCCTCTCAGGTGCCTATAGGGTTGGAACATTGGGTACTAGTTCCAAGTGAAATGGCTTCTTTACACAGTCCTTGGTTATCCCAATGACATGCCTAGCTTGATGTTGGATGTCTTTATTTTCTTCTTTTCCTACCTTTGCATTTACTATGGGATGCTTAAAAATTATATCCCTATTATAGAGGGGGTTTAGTACATTGTGGTTCTCTTTGTTCCACACCTTTAGGGGTATACTGAAATTGAGTTCCCTTTCAACAAGTGGTAGACTCATCCTACAATAGTTCTTAATTTGAACCTCATATTCATCTATGTAGTTCATCCAATGATCTTCAACAATTCCATCAGGTATGAACTCCTTTCCCACAAGATGATGCACCATCCCAATGTTTTCAAAGTAGGGGTGAGGCACCGAATAATCATCCAAAGGATATTGGTCCTATTCTATCTCATAGGTGGAAATTTCCTTCTTCTTCTTTACCTTGAAAGGTCCTATCTTGATGGGCCATACCCATGTCTTCATGTGCATCTTCTACACTCTATCATAGGGAAATGCCAATTGTCCAGCAATATCTAACAATATATGTCTATATAATGGATAACATGGAATATGTTTAAAGCATAGAAGATTTAAAGCCAATGGGATGTACATGAACGTTGAATTGGATGAAATATGCACCCACTTGTGTTACCTTGGAAAGAACTTCTAAAAATATCCCCTTTGTATAATCCTCTTCAAGGAACCAAATTATGGAAAAAATGAAGGCATTGTTCACCAATCTATATTCTAGATTGTTATTCAGGATCTCCCTTCATATCAATTGGGAGTACACTATGTAAGGTGATGCATTAGGATCTTGCACACTCTCTCTCCTCACCAAAACTAGATAGTTTTTTGGCCTCACTACTAGTAAGTAGACTACATATGAAATCATGTAGAACTGAGGGTTTATTTTCACTAAGATGAGCTGCTCATCTAGGGAGTTGCTAATGATGGTGCCCTAGTCAATCTGTAGGGCTCTTCTCTTAATGGTCTCTATGAAATGGACCATCCAAGTCTCCAAATGACTCACTGTAGGAAGCCCCATGGCTATTCTCAAAATTACTATGCAACAACCTATGCCATCTATTATGTATCCATGAGTCATATCTACTTTTCTAGATCATCTATTAGGAGAGGTCCTAGTGAGAAGGTACTTCCCTTACACTAGTTCTTTGGCTTCTCACTCATGCTCCCTATACCACCTATTTGTTATATCATCAATGATATTTTGGTATTGATCTATGAGAGGAAGGTGAAAGACCTTTTCAATATTATCAAGGAAGATTTACCTAGTAATACTCTTTACTACCTTCTCCTCAAGTATATAACATTGTGAAAGTGTCATAATCAACTCAGAGAACTGTATTGACACTAGGTGCAATTTCTATGTTCACTAGCTCACTTAGAATGAGTGATGAGATCATCTCTAATCTCTCACATAGCTTGTTTTACAAGACCAAGAATTCATTCAAATCAATGTGTCCCAATTCTATGTCATGGATCTCTAAATGTTTGTCTATGAATCATGGCTTCTTGGATACACATCAAAATTTAAATGTTACCAGATTTAGTTTAATCTTTGATCCTATGAATGATGATGATGCCATTTTGACCTGCAAAAAAGAAAAACATTAGTGTACTACTGGTTGGAGATCATAATGAAGCTTAACTACTAAGACGGGCTGGCAAAAATTTAAAGAAAATAAGCAATACTGGCCAAAATCAACAAAGGGTAAAAATTGGTACACTAGCGCACTTGCACATCATGTTTCTCATACATAGAAGGGCTAGCATGGACGTCTTAATACTATGCACATTGCATAATTTTTCACCCTCATAGGTATGCAAGGTACACATGTGTGTTGTATATTTGTGTGATTTCTTTATAGTCTTAGTAGTTGGCACTAGCGCATAGGTGGTGCATCTAGCACACCTAGAACATGTGTGAGGGTGCGCTACTATGCTAAAAGCTTACCTTAGTAGTTGATCAAGGAGTTTGCATAGATATGAAGGTGCAAATGTGCACCAAACTAGAGTCTATGGGTGTTAATGAACACATCAAATAGGGGAATCTCTTATTTATTAGTGCACATGTGAAAAGGAGTGCACCTAGCGCACCTTGTAAGGGTGCGTAGGTGCATTGAAGGGGAAATGGCTAAGGAAACACACCTAGCACATTCCTGATGAGGGGTGAATATGTATGCAACTTGTTTCCTTAGTGGAAAGATTGATTCCCCAACCACTTGATTTTAAATGACGCTGATTGGCTAGACTTCCTAAGACTAAACCAAAAAAGTTTCACTCTGTGAGCTACCTCAGAAGATATTCTATTTTGAGGAATGATCTACGAGTTAGAAAATAAAAGAATGTGGTCCCCATTTCTAAATTAAAAAAATGAATCGTGTATTGTGAAATCACAACATGATTTATTAAAGATAAATCCTTTACAATTATTCTTCCTCTTTCATCCTCATGATTGTGTAAAATGATTTTTCGTTTTAGAATATCTCTTGAAGGTGAACATTGGTTGAATGTGAAGGTTGTTCAATGATCAAACTCTGACTATGGTGATGAAAGTCAAGCCTTGCTCGTCTAGTTTTGAAATGGTAATTATCATTTTTCTTCTATCAATATGTAGGTGTGTATGGCTATAGCCAAGTCCATTATGAGTGGTATTTTCCTTCAGCTTTCCAATGATACATGAACTATCATTATAATTTTGGAGTCAATTTGGTTCCATGGTGGCCCTTTTTAATTTCCAATCCTCACTACAACATACATTGAAACATCATGTAGCCTAGATCCATAGCTATAAATAATGTCAATCACTTCACTAGCTCCATTTGCAAGCCCTCCTTGTGTCCATATGTTAATTGTGAGCATGACACACTATCCTTTGCAAAGCATTAGTTTTTTTTCAAGTCTTTCATCACCAACTACAGTGTCTACTATGCTACAAGCCTTGGTTGCAATACTTATCATAACTGCACTTAACATTCTTTTATTATGTAGCTTCACCAAACCATTGGTAGAAAATAGGTGCGTAAAGTTGTCAAATTCTTCCTTCTCACTTTATTTAACATATTTTTATATGTGAGCTATCAAGAGTTGTCAACCTTCTTGGTTTGGCTTTGTATTTCATATGTTCTACAATACATGAAAAAAATTGTGTTTGTGTTGTATTTTCACCATTTTTTTGAAACATTGCTTCAAAGATGATAATTGTTGTGGATTGCTCCCACAATGTTCTAATACATGATTATGATGTGTAGATAGGGTTTTCCATTACAGACAATAACTATGCAAGGTCTCCTTCCAAGATTTTGGAGGCACCATTGGAGCGTAGGTTTTTATTTTGTAGAAACAATTGACACAATATACTATCTATTTTTAATCATAGCTTTACTCCTATATTAAAACACATTTGATTCCTTTTACTTCCTTTTAAATGTTGTTGATGCTTTTCCATGTAGTGGATGTATTTTTCTAATAGGAATCCTAAGCACTAAATGTGTTGTTGTTGCATGTATGTTGAATACAACAACCCCTTTGGAGCTAGTGTGAGAAGATGACTTTTTTTTTTCCATAGTATCTTGATGTTGAGTGCATTTATTATGCATTCTATTAAGTAAGATTTTCCTACACTTATTGTTCCTTGTATGATCATGTAAATTAGTTTAGTAGAAGTGTATTTTCTATGGTTTTTTATTACTTTGAGTGCTCAATCTTTCTTTTTTGCCAATATATAGCTTGGAATGTCAAAGTTGGACATTATGGTTTTATTCTAACTAAATGCCTTTGTATTAATGAACTGTTTTGCAATTTCATGTAAGTGTTGGGGTATTTTATTTTGATCCCATTTTTGGATGGTATCAAACTCATTCTTTCCAAGAATGTCAAGTTTATTTATGCTGATATTATTTGAGGGGCCCATTTGTGAAAACAACTCCCATTCATTCATCTCTAATGTGTTCCCCATGTTTGTGCCATTGGTCTCTCTTCTTCTTCTTCTTCTTCCAAATTTTTCCTTCTTCTTGGCTAATGTGATTGATGTGCCATACATTTTATTTGGTTGCATTTATTTTCTTCCAATTAGTAATTATTGACTCTTTATTAAATAATGTGTCATTCTCTATATGGAAAATGCTTTTGTATAAGAGTAGTTCGATCCAATAGAATAATGCAAAGTGTTTTAGGTCCTCATTAGGGATACCATATAATTTAGGGTAAATGTTGACAATGACTTTCACTTTTCTTTGTTTCCATTTACAATGCTTACAATTCAAAAAATAAGAGAAAGATCTTACATATTCAAGTAGTATTATTGCCTCAAGCTCTAGAGGTTACTCTATATAGGTGTATAAGTAGTAAATATGGATTTGGTTTTCATCTATTATCCTTGTTATCTAGTGGAACATTTTTCTTCCAACATTCAAGATTTGAAAGGGTGGTTACAAATAATAAGAGACATTTTTGGAGCATGTGGCATGTTTCTTGTGCTCCTATATTGCACTCTTCCACAATCTCATTCATGGATTTTTGTTATGTTTTAAGGTTTGAACTATCTACTTGTTGCATTTCATATATTATTTTTAACATATTGATGAAATCTTTAGATGTTATCTCTACTTTTGATGCATACTTGGCAATTTATTTGAGAACAAGTGTGTATGAGACCACAAGACAACAATCTATGTTGGCTCTCTGTATGTGCAAAATTTCTTGATTGTGTATGTTTATCTTATCATCATTTCTTGCAGGTTCATGTTTTCTATTCTCTTCACTATTAAAAGATGGGGTAGAGCCATTATGTTCTTTCCACAAAGATTTGTATTGATACTCTATTGTTTTCCCTTTCATCTGTAAGCATGTCCCCTCTATGCACTTTGTGTGCCCTTCGACACGACTTACTATCTCTTTATAGTAATTAGAAAGATTTACAATAAATATATCAGTTGTTTCTAGAAAGCATGGATCATCTAGTGGAGGCTTGAACATTGTGTTATTTCTATGTCCCACATCATGAGGATTCCAAGAACCAACATACATGTCAAAAAACTTTCTTTCTCTTTCAATCTCTACATATTTTCGAATCAATCTTGTCCATATCAATTCCATTTGGCAGCCAAATAAATTTGTGCACATTTTTAATATCTCTATGTTTCCACTCATATATGTATTAATAATCTTTTGTACCGAGGAGATTTTCCATTACTTCTCCCTAAAATATTGTGAATCATTAATGCAAGTATAATGTTATAGTATAAGGGTTATTGATTATATTTTCTAGATTTTCCTACTTGATTACATTTTAATTAGAAGATAATTTGACAATAATCGATGTAGATATGACCACTTTGTATCCATTGCACTTAAAGTGAAGAAGTGAGTGGGTTATTTGGTTGATCATGTCTTTTAAATATACTTGAGACATGTTCCAATATGGTCTTGTACCTCTGATAGAAGATTGAAAGTGCATGAAATCCCCCACAATTTGTGTTTCAAGGAGATTTTTTAGGTGTGCATGAAGTTATTCAATAGTTTGTGGCATGTTTTCTTCTTCATTTCTTTGAATGAATGTGATTTTAAGGCTTTGGGTGTCATGATAGATAATGTGATTGTAGATAAAATATCAAAATTAGAGGTTCCTTCCAAATATAAGGTCATGAAACTTCATCAATTTTAATGTGAACTAACAAATTTGCACTTCCCTAGGCCTTGGTTGCATGTGTTGTGTAGAAATATTCAGATAAAGAGTGGTAAATGTTATATCAAGTAAGCCCTATGTATTTTATTCATTTATTGGCTCTACTACATTGTTATATGAGGAAATAGACAAGAATGCCAAGCCCTTCGACAATTATGAGGTAGCCAAGATCAAAATGCTAATGAAAACTAAAGTGCCCAAGATAGATAGAAAATGAAAGAAGATGATTGAAGATCTTGAGGGAAAGATTAGCACATGAAAACTTTAGATAATTGAGGGAAAAGGTGAGGATGAAGAATCTAATGAAGGAGAATAAGAAAAAAGAGTCAAAAGGAAAAGATCTATTTCTTGCAGAGCCCAAGGAAACTAAACAAAAGAAAGTGGTGATTCTTGATCCTAAGGCGAAGGAGGAATTGAAGAAAAATGTGAAGAAAGAAGTCATGCCTCTTGAACCTGAGTCGAAGAGGAGGATGATTACTAGATCCAAGGAAACTCAATCCCCAACTACAAAGTCAAAAGGAAGTTCAATGAAGAAGAAACAAACCACCAAAGAAGTTGAGCATAGCCTAGCCAAGAGGTTGAGAAGAAAACTAGTCATTACACCTGATGAGGAGGAGGAAGATGAAGAAGAAATAGAGTCTAATGATTTGAGAAAACTTTAAATTGTACCCAAACTACCTCCAATGACCATTGAATAGGTATGTGAGAAGATTAGAGAATTAACTAGTATGGAAGATTTTAAGAAGATTAATTATGATTCTTTAAATAAAGATATTCTGAAAGAGACTTGAGCAAATTTTTTTGGAGAAAGTCTCAATTGAACTTGCAATCAGGAAAGTTGAGCTTTCTAACCTAGTAACAAGTTTAGAAGGAAATTTGTCAATTATTCATTCTTTATACATGAAAATTTGTGATGTTGATTTCTTCACATTAGAGAATCAACACTCTATTAATAAAATACAAGCATATATGAAGGTGCGTATTGTTTCTTTGGGCAAGAACACAAGTTCAAGCTCACATCCTTATAATAAATTGGTAAATGATCAAGGAAGATAAGCCAACTTGATAGTTAAGGAAAATAGCATTAGAGAAAAATTGATTTCAATTCAAGTCATGATATTAGCTCATTTAGAGATAATTCAGAAGTTATTTGTGGCTCAAAATCTAACAAGTAGATATAAAAATTTCTCAACAAAAAAGAGCCTAATTGATCTAGCTACTCAGCTAGAAATTCAAATTCAAATCATGGAATCAACAATATCTAGATGGTATCAAGGACTAGAATAAATTTTGGCTTCTCACAAATCATTTTTGAATAAATATCTGCTGACCCCTGCAAACCCCGAGCCATAAGTGCAAAAAATAAGGGGGGAATTGTTATTATTACAAGATAAAGGGGGGGACAATTTTATGGAGAAGTCAGAAGATCAGATCAAAGTTATTAGATGATTCAACATCAGTGTTTGCAAACATCTATATGTATTGTATAGCAGAATTAAAGTTTTTAAAGACCATATCACAGTCTCAAAGGGAGTGTTATTTTTTATTTTGTATGGATTGCTAAGTCATGAAAAAGTGTTTTTGCCACTAATTTCAAAGGGGGAGATTTTTTTTTTGTCTCTAAGCCTTGTTTCCTATTAGTGTCCAACACTTAAGTCATTTTCTAGGAAATGTTGGTCAGTCATCATTGTGACCGAGCCATCTAGAGAAGGCCAAGAACATGGAGTTTTCTACATGTCGAATAAGTTAGAGGTTGTTGAGCACCCAAGTAGATACCAAGCCAGTATACATGCCAAATAAAATAATTAAGACCAAGGAATGTAAAGTTAACTTGTGTTGAGAAAGTCATTTTCTGTCAAGCCTATAGAAGTTGAGTGACAGTATGAATATTAGTTATGACTGAGTGCCTGAACATTCAATTGCCGAGTAAACCAATTTTGGAATATGTCTTTGTAATGGCATAAATACTTATGTAAATAATTTTAGTCAACTTCTATATGATATTTAAGGATTGTAGAGATAGATAATGAGTGAATTACACATTTTGTCAGAAGAAATTAATCCCAAGAAAGGGAGATTAACCAATCAGAAAATTAGAAGGGATAAATGACAAAAGGATGAATTATGGATCATTGATTATGATCTATAACTTTCCATGATTGTCTATTTAAGAAGGGATCTAATCCTAAATCATTATGGGAGAGTTATGGGAGTGAGATTTAAGTGTGAAGGAGTGAACAAGCTAAGTATAGAGCAAGGAAGGCTAAGTTTGATAAGGAGCTAAGACAAAGCAACCTAGCAGTAAAGGGGTAGAACATAGCAGGTTAGATAAGGAAATCTATTTTAAATATTGAAGAGAGGAGATCCATAGGAATCTTTAAGAGAAAACCAAAGGATCAAGAACTAAGACATTCTAACAAGTACTATGAATCAGGGCAAATCTCTTAACAGAGTGGTTTTAACAAACCTTGTTCAAATCTCCTAACAGAGTGATTGCTCCATTGTAAGTTTAAATCCTTTAATGAAGGTAGAATTAGTAGTCTTATATTTCTTTTAACTAAGTAGACTCCTCATAGGGTAGATCATCATAAGCGATCAAATTGTAGCCCTAATAGGAGTAGATTTGTGGGTTTCATTCCCACCCCAGCTTTACCTTCACCTTGGAGGGTTTATGGGTTACCAAAATCTTTGTGCTATGTGTTTATATTTTCATGGATGGTATGTTTAGATAGATTTAATTTCAAAATTATAGTTTATAATTATATGGTATGAGATAGATTATGAGTGAATTAAGTTAATCTTTTTTCCCAATAAGGATTCCAACTTCTTTTAGATATCTTAGTATTCTTTTCACTTCCATCATGTGATTCTCCTTAGGATTTTTAGAACATCTTGGAACAATCCCAACTGCTAATGTAATATCTAGTCTATTGTGAATAATATATTGTAGCTTTCCAACCATTGATCTATACAATGTTTGGTTCACATCAATAGAATCATCATTCCTAGAGAGCTTATGTCTAGTAGCCATAGGGATGCTAACTAGTCTTGAACCTTCCATCCCAAAGGTTTCAATATCTCCTTGATGTATTTGGATTGGGTAATGTAGATACCTTTCTTTATCTAATATACTTGCAAACCAACAATGAATTTGATTTCTCGGAACATAATTTTTTTAATTTCCTCTGGCATCTCATTAGAAAATGAGTTGCATAATGCATCTTTTCCTCCAAATATGATATCATCCACAAATATTTTAGCTAAAAGTATCCCTTTACACCTTCATTTTTCAAGTAATATTACTATTGTCATTTATCTTTGCAAAACCAATCTTTACCAAATAGTTGTGCAACCTTTTATACCTTACGCTAGGAGCTTATTTTAGTCCATATTATTCTTTATGCAGTTTACATACCATATTATTCTTGCTTGGATCAACAAATCCCTCTGGTTGTTCAATGTAAACCTCTTCTTCTAGTATTCCGTTCAGAAATATAGATTTGACATCCATCTAATATAATTTAAATCCTTTGTAAGAAGAATATGCAAGTAGAGTTCTAACTCCTTCCAATCTTGCAACTGGGGCAAATTTTTCTCCATAGTCAATGGCTTCTTCTTGTGCATATCTTTTGCATATGAATCTAGCTTTGTTCCTTATGTCTTGTCCTTTTTCATTCAACTTGTTCTCGAATGCCCACTTTGTTCCAATAACATTCTTGTCCTTTGTTTTAGGTACAAGTGACCAAGTTTTTTTCTTCTCTATTTGTTCAATTTCTTCATTCATTTCTTGAATCAAATCTTCATTTTCTAGGACATCCTTTGCAGTTTTAGGTTCAAAATCACAAAATAAACATGTGTCACTTCTTAGTCTTTTCCTTGTCATGACTCCAGAGTCTTTGTTTCCAAAGCTTGTCTCATGTGCATGATGTCTTCTCACATATTTTGCTAATGTAGGCTCTTTTTTTCTTTCTTCTTCTTCAGGTTCATCTTGCATATTTACTTCAGGTACGGATTCATGTATCTCTTCTTGTGCTTCAAGTTTCTTTGCATTGGCTTCTGAGTGTTCAAAAGTCTCTTCTTGTTTCCCAATATCATTATGCTAATAGTCCACACCTACAATTTTTTTTTTGATAACTTTCTACTACAAGTTGGCATTCATAGTTGGTTATTGCTCGGTAGCCTTGTTCTCTGGCTCAGGTAAGGTGCAGGGCACACCTTTATTGACATTTATTAATGTGTTGTAATATTCAAGTTCTGCATTACATTAAACTTCATTCTTTTAGTCATATTTATCAAATTCACATTTGCACTTTCCAAAACTTTGATAGTGTTAGAATTCAAACACTTATAAACTTTTCTCTTAGTGCAATATCCTAGAAATATGCCTTCATTACTTTTAGCATCAAGTTTTCCATTTTTATTGTCCTTCAATATATAATATTTACTTCCAAAGACTTTAAAGTATTTCACATTAGGTGCATACCATACCATAACTCAAAGGGTATAATATTTGTAACTTTCTTGACTTGTACTCGATTCAAAGTATAAAATGTTGTACTTACAATATCTCTCCAATATTTTTGTGATATATTCTTCTCCATTATCAATGTTCTAACATAATCCATGACTGATATGCTCCTCCTTTTAACTATCCCATTATGTTGAGGGGTTTTGGATGCTGACATCTATCACTTGATTCCTCTATCATTGCACAATATGTTGAATTCATTAGAGATAAATTCTCCTCCTCTATCATATCTAAAGAACTTTATACTTTTACCGATTTCCTTTTCAACTCTTGTCAAATAGCACTTCAATAATTGAAAAGCATCAAAATTTTCTTTTAAAAACATCACAATCATCATTCTAGAGTAGTCAAATAAACAAATAGAATTAAATATTTATCACCATAATAGCTTTCCACTCCAATAGGTCCATAAAGGTTAATATGAACCAATTCCAAAATATCATCAGATGAATATGTTTTTCCTTTGAAACTATACTTTGTCATTTTACCTAACTAACATTGTTTACACATAGCATTATTTGGTTTCCTCAATTTTAGTAATCCTCTTACTCTTTTCACCTTACTAATGCTTACCAAATTATCAAAGTTCACATGACATAACCTCTTATTGCATAGCCATATATCATAAAATTGTGCAAACAAGCAAGTCTCGTTAGCTAAATTTGATAGAGAAAGTTTCCTCTTGTATGTTGTCACTTCCAATTAGTTCACCATTTGCATCAATTATCTTGGCCTTCTTGTGATGAAATTCAACTCTGTATCTTGATTTGTTCAGGTATGAAACACTTAACAATTTATACTTAAGTCCTTCAACCCAATAAACATTTTCAGACTTGATCTTATCATTTTTATTGACCCTTTACCTTTCACAAGACTTGGTGTGTCATTACCAAACTTGATAGCACTACCTTTATATTGTTCCAAGGTTTCAAACTTACTTTTATTGCCTTTCATGTGATTTGAGCAACCACTGTCAATTATCCATCTATCACCTTTAATCACATATGAAATTAATGTAGTTTTCTCATCTTCATCAGAATCTTCTTTCATAGCAATATAGACAAATTCTTCATCATTACTATCAGACTCATTGTCAATTTCTTCTTCAACAACATAACAAGATTCCTTACCTTTATCTTTGTGGTCCTTGTTTCTTCTATTATCATTATTTTCTCTTCTGTCTTTATTCTTTATTTTCTTCCTTTCATCCTTGTCTTCTCTGTCAGGACATCTTGCAACAATGTGACCAATCTTGTTACATGAAAAGCATATTATAGGAAGTTTACCTTTGAATTTTGCTTTGTCTCTTGGAAGTATTCTAGCTATTAATGCTTCAAGCTCATAAAGATCATCATAATATATATCACTATAACTATTCACACATTTTCCTTTTCCTTTTTCATTAAGAACCAATTAAGATTTGAAAGCCAATTCAATAGTAGTAGGAGTAAAATTATCAAAGTTTGACAATTCAAAAGTAGTAAATCTACCAACTATTCCTTCCAAATTTAGATTGTTACTAGGAGAACATCTCAGTTCTTATATTATAGAAACTCTACTACCATAAATAGGAAGTAGGGTTCTCAGTACCTTACTAATCATAGTTTCATCATCAATCTTTCCATTGGATCTTCTTATAGCATTTACTTCCTCTTCGACTCATCCATAATATTGAGCAATGGTTTCACCTTCTATCAGTTTCATCTCATCAAATTTGCCTCTCAAGCTTTCTAATTCTTCTCTTAAAACATTTGTGTCTCCGCTATAGATAGTTTTCAATGTATCCCACATTTGCTTGGTAGCAGTGCACTCCTTTATGTCATAAAATTGGGTATAGCTCATAATTGATGCAATCTCCAACATTTCCTGATTATGTTATTATTTCTCTTTCATTTGTTGAGTTGTCAGAGGTCTTGATATCTCTGTACATTTTCCACATAGTGTATTGCTCCTTCTCCAATTCTTGCCAGGTGTAACTTCATCAGACTCTGCCATGCAAGGAAGTTCTCCTTGTTCACCCTTGGAACTTTATTTTTGTACATATTGATCTTTAGCTTCAAGTAGCTTTAAAAATTTTTTGTACAAGCATGAATGCAATGATACAAATTGTTAGAATAATTTAGAATAAATGGGGGAGGTGGTGAATAAGTTATCCTTAGGTCTAGATGTACCAATTCAACTTTTAATCACTTCAAATACTTCAGATCTAATTATTAAGTAGCTTAGTCTCTATAGAAAATAATCAACAACATTAAACTTGCACTCCACTATCCTAGTAGTAGAAAACTTTGTAGAATGTAAAACATTAATAGTAAAACATCTCAACTAACATCCACACAAGTATGAAACTAGGATTTAATGTGGAAACCCAATTGGAAAAAATCACAAGTAACATGCTACCAATTTTCATTCTTCTAAAGTGAGCTCTATGAGGAGCCAACCTCAATAAAGGTTACAAAACACACTATTAAATGTGACCTTGTTAAAATATTTAATCACCCTATTAGGAATGGCTTGGTTGGAGGGCTTTAGAACACTCTATTAGAATGCCACCTCAATTAAAGGATTTACAAATGACTGTTAGGTCAACCTTGATTAAAGGATTTTAGTATTGATACAATGGTTAGAATGTAATAATATATTGATCTTATAAATACAAATCACTTTGCAAATACATATCACAATGTAGCTCATATGTTGACCCATTGACTAACCTTCATTATCATCTCTATCTCTAATCTACTTGGCAATCCTTTAAGCGATTACACTTCTTCATAATTCTCCTTAGCCTACTACTTAAGTTTGACAATCAATAACATCAACAAGCATCTACTTGTTCACCTTTTCATTTAGGTTAGCCTTATGCCTCCTTAAATAGCTAGCTCTGATCTTTTGCTGCTTAAACACTACCATTGATCTTAGGGTTAGGTTAGATTCATTGAATCCTTCCATCTTTTTGTTTCCTCTTTTCTCTTCTAGAAAATTCTCAAAACTTCTCTTTGAATCCATATTTAGAAACTCTCAAACATAGTTTCCCTTGCATTAACTACGCTGGTTTATTCATCCTTATCTTCAACACATTTTACATATTCCAAGAATTCAATTGTGTTGACTCAAAATCAATATTTTCACACAAACTGTCAAATGATGTCACTCAGTCAACACAACCTTTTGATGCTTGGTCATCACTGAATTTTTTGATCAATACTAACTTTTTTGTTCAACACACTTTTTGATACTTAGTTGATACTAATGCTCAATTGGTACTATATTCTACTCGGCTTATACTGTCATTCAATTAACACTAGCATCACTCGACATATACTTCTAGTTCCTAAATCTTATGCTCTTTGTTCAATCAAGCCTATGCATTTAGTCTTTTGTTGATTATTACTTCTAGGCTTCAATACAATTGTCTTATCCACTTAGGTTATGATCAAACAATCACATTATCTTGTCACAGTCTAACTAGTTAAATGCCCATTATAGTTTGACATAACTCAACCTTTCCTCTAGGTCCTTTTGTTATCTCTTCTTCTCAAGTCCTCTTCATCAGTCATCTTGATATGATACTCTACTTAGATAGAAACTATCTTACCAATAAGGTTTGACATTAATGACAACTTAATAATTATTTCAATTGTAGTTTCAAGAAATAAGATGCATGTCAACCCCTGGGTTGGCTAGCTTATCAACTAATACATTCCCTTCTTTATAAATATGACCTATTTTAACATTTCTAAAGAATTTTAAAAGTTCAAGAGCAATTTATAATTTACAATTTAGAATCCAATTTGGAGTTTCTTTTTCTCATATTGCATTGATAATAATGAGTGAGTCACCTTCTATTTCTAGATTAGGAAACTCTTTATTACTATAAATCTTGAGGCCTTATATAAGAGATTAAATTTCAACTATGTTGTTAGATGATAGTCCTAAAGGTTTGGAAATTTTTACTAAAATATTTCCCTGACTATCATGTATAATGAATCCACACCCAACTATACCTAGATTTCCTCTCAATGCCCCATCAAAGTTTAATTTAATCCAACCTTTTTGAGGGGAAGCCCATTTATAATTTTCCCTAGGAGTTTTTCTTGTTTTACCACCTTTTCCTACCAATCTTAGGACTTTAAGCCCAAAGCATTCTTTCTTGATTTGTTCACTCCACCGAGAAAAGCATCCTTCAAAATTTGTTTATTAATTACCCTATTGTTCATTTCTTCTAGCATGTTTTCTTCCATTTTATTGATAAGAACATGAATTCCCATCCTTGTTCCTTTAAATAATTTTTGATTTCTTTCTTTCCATAATTTCTAGGCCACTATTGAGGGAGCTATTCTCCAAAGGGTATTATACAAATGATTACTATGTGGATTGGGCCATGTTATTAGGAAGTTAGTGAGTTGATATGAATTTGCTAATATCTATCCTAATTTTTGTTGAAGCCACTACCAATATTTTTGTGAGAAGGGACACTACCAAAGAAGATGGTCCACATCTTATTCACTATTCTCACATAATAAACATATTTATGGCCCTTCAAAACCAACCTTTTTGAGTTAGTATGTTATTAAAATCCTATTTTATATTATTTCCCATAGGATGAAGCCTGCCTTTGGAAAACAACTTTTATACCAATAGAGATGCAAAGGGAGTTTTGGGTTATAAGGAGCATGATTAGATTAATTAGATTATAGCCTTCTTTTACCACTTATTCTCCTATTTTAGATTTAACCCATTTGATATTATATTCTCTATCCTTAATCAAAATATTTCTACGTTTAATGATCTCTTGAATGTCTTCTCTTTCTTTTGGGTTTAAAGGTATACCTTCTAAAAATTTCTAACTCCATCCCATAATTTTTTTGCCCATAGGTATTTATATGTAATGATTAAGAGTGTCCACAAGAGTCTTCCCAAGATAGTGTTGAATCACCCATTCCTATGTTCCAAATTAAATTTTATGATATAATATTTTGACATTCCAACATGAATCTCCACATCTTGAAGATCTTAGGAGGATTGTTATAAATATACTTGTTGGATCATTAGGATACAAATATTTATTGTAGATAATCCTTTCCCATTTCCTATTATGTTCCTTATATAATATCCATACTAGTTTGGCCCCTAGTTCCAAGTTTTGTAGACCTATATCCTTTATCCCTGTCCCTCCTTGGTTATGTGGTTGGAAAATTCTATCCCATCTGATAAAAGAAAATTTACATTGGTCTGAGGTAGCTTTCCAAAAGAAGGTCCTTAGTTAATTTAGTTTTAGTCATTTCAAATAGAGGGAGAAAATATATTTGATTGATAGGGACAACTAACAAAACTACCTTAATCATTGTTGCTCATCTTGTGCTAGAGATCCACCTCCCTTTCTAGCTATTTTTCCTCTAATCTAATTTACATCATATTGTATCCCAAGATTTAGAGAAATACACCTCTTTTTCTGTAGTTATATCTAGATATTTATAGGGGAACGTACCTTTATTAAATGTGAATTTTTTGTATTCCTTGGCTTTTGAAAAAGTATTCTTGGTTAGGAGTATAGTGTCCTTTGAAAATTATTGATGAGTTATATTATCTACTCCATCTGTAACCTTAATTCCTAATATTCTTCCTTTTGAATGTGTCTTTTTTCAATACTTCCTCCAAATTCCTCAACCATGATGACAAATAGAAAGGATGAGATATGGTCACCATGCCTCAATCCCCTTTAAATGACAAAGTATCCTTCTGGTGTCCCATTTATCAATACAGATATTTTTGGTGTGGAAATAGAACAAAAGATTAGATTAATTCATCTCTTAGAGAAATCAAAGGTTTCCAAACATTACATACAAATATGCAATCCACCCTATCATATACTTTTTAAATATTAAGTTTAATTATATTACTTCCCTTTTAGAATCAACAATATGAATCATTTCTTGTGCAATGACTATATTATCCAAAATAAACCTACCAAGCACAAAACTTATTTTTTCTTTGAAGATTATCTTACTTAGGAGGGTTTTTTATTCTATTTTCCATTGCTTTAGACAAAATCTTATAAATGGTGTCACATAGAGCTATAGGATTGAAATATCCTACTACTTCCGAGGATTAATTTTTGGGTATGAGGGCAAAAAAGGAGGTATTAATTTCTTTAATAAAACACCCTACTCTTCAAGAATTCTCCAATTCTCCCCATAATTCATAGCCTAAAAGTCCCAATATTTCTTGAAAAATGAGGCTTGGAATCCATCCTTTCCTAGTGCTTTATCAATGTGGAGATTGAAAAGGGCTTTTCTAATTTCTTTAATAGAAAATATTTTATTTAGAAAATTATTATCTTCTTCTATTATAATCTTGGGGATATTTCTCAAAAGATGTCTTTGCACTTCCAGATTTGAGTGTAGGGATTCATTGAAGGACTTGTGAAAATATTCTACAAATACCCTTTTTAGTTCTTTTTGATTATCTATAATTTCTCTTTTTTCATCTTTGACTTGGGTTATCCTATTCACTATTCTACTTACTTTAGTGTTGTCATGATTTTGTTTTGTGTTTTTATCACATTTAGACAACCATGTTTCATGAAATCTTAGTCGCTAAAAGATCTCTTCCTTAGGCAACAAGTTTTCATGCTTTTATAACAACTCCTTTTCTTGAGAGTATCATACCTTCTCTCATAATTTTTTCTTTATTCTCTACTATCTCCATTATGTTTCCAATGTGTTTAAGAAATTATTACCAAAATGTTCCTTATTAAATTCTAAGATTCTTTATTTGGTGTGTTTTAGTTTCGACACAAAGAAATTAAATTTGATCCTTCAAAACTCCTTTCTTTCCACCATATCCAAGAATCTCTCATGTTGGAACCATATTTTTTCAAATTTGAAAGGATAATATTGAGGCTTATTGTCTTCTTCAATTTCAAGTGCTATTGGGAGATGATATGATTCTCCTATCATGAGGATTGAGGCAGACAAAGAATAATTTAATGAGGCTAGAGTTCTTTTATATAAGAATCTATCTAAATTTTTTGCTATAAAGTATGATCCTTCTCATTTATTATTCTAGGTATGTGTCTCATTCTTTATTGGAATGTCCATCATACTATTATTTTGCACCCATTCTCTAAAGTCTCTTAATGATTGCAACTCATAGTTCACACCTCCCCTTTTTTCATTCCTATTAAGAATTTCATTGAAATATCCTCCTAAATTTTATTTTATTTTGTTTATTCGGTTAAAAATATCATTGATTTCATTCCATACTTCTTATTTCCCAGTAGTAGAAATGGGTCCATATATGTTGATAAGAAAGAACTTCAAAGAACTTTGTGTTGTTCTCACCCAACCACCTTGCCAATTATGGTTATTGATCTAGGTTTCAAAGCTTACTTTCCTATGACCCCATAGAATAGAGATTCCTCTAGAGCCCCCACACCCCCCCGCCCCGCCTGATTGATTTAAATCTCCTTTCCATAACAAAAGTTTCCTTTTTAGATTGATTGCCTCTTCCTTTGACAATTTTATTTCTTGTAAGGGTATAATATTTAATTGAATTATTTTTAGTGAACATTTTAGTAAGCGTTGTTTTTTGGGTGCATTTATGCCCTTAATATTCCATGTTGTAATCTTCATGGTTTATTGGGAAGCCACTTTGTCCTTCCTACATGGAATAATGAAGTCATATTGGCTTGATTTTTACCCTAATTGGCTTGAGAAACTAATTGTACTATAGATTTCCTTCCCCTTCTCTTTGTTGAATTTCCAATGTTTAGTTTCTCCTTGTTGTATATCTTTTCCAAACCTAGGCTAGAACCATAATTTTTAATCTCATTCCTAGGTTATTCACTTTCTCCTACATTATTGTTCTCGTCTTTGAAGAATTCTTGATCTATTTCTTCTTGTAGTTCTATGATTACATCTTCTAATGCAAGATTCTTGTCTACATTTCTTCATTGGCCTCTATTGCCTCACAAATTATTTCTACCTCTAGAGGAACTAGAATTCATCTACCATTTTTCTTGTCTTGAGAGGACTCATTTGGTGATTTTTTACTCTCTTGATCATCCTTTAATCTTTCTTTTGATGTTAAAATCATCAAACATTCTTCCTCCTTATTCTTATTACTCTGTACTTGAAGTTTTTTTTCAATTTCTATATTTTTATTACTTTTTTGTTGTTTTTTTTTTAGCTCATACCACAATTGAATTTCCTCCCTTATTTTGTCATGTGTCTCTATGATGGCTTTACTAGGTCTACGATTTAAGATATATTTGCTTCAATTTCATTAACTATCTTTTCCTTGTTTGGATCCAATTTCAAAGTCTTAGATATGTTAATGTGTCTAGTGATACCTTCTTGGATATTTGGCATAATTTTTCCCATGTTTCTTGATTTTGGGTTTATATGTATGAAGCCTCCCCCAATTTCTTTAAGAGTTTTATTGAGCCTTGGATTAACAAGGTTTTTTGGCTTATCTAGTAAACATATGATGTTCTCAAGATATCTTTAGGGGATCACAAGCTTTTAGATTTAACTACCCTAGGATCATTGATTGGGCCTAGATTTTTTTGGAAATATTTCATTGTTTGACACCTCTATTGATAATTTAATGGATTTTCTTTTATAGATCAAACTACTTTATATAAGGAAATGAACTTCTCCTGTATTGTATCTAGGTTTCTTGAAACCAAAAAATCCTCCCATGGTATTTCCAATACCTTCAAGATTTTCCTAGTTCATTAACTCTAGAGGAATATGCCCTAGACTACATTGGTTAGGAACTATCAATGAAAAAAGTAGAGAAATAAAAAATTTGGTACTGTTGGCATTTTTTGCCTTCATTCAACCCATCATTGATAACCAATCTAAGAAAAAAAAATGGGTTTTATCCTTCAACAATGGGCTAACATGCCACAAAATTGTGGTTAACTTTTTTTGTTCACTATTTTGCAGTGCCATTTTCATGCCCTTTGCAAAATAGTGAAGTTTGTTATTTCAAAAAGTTCCCTTCATTGTACTCTTTGCTAAATAGTGACATCGGTTCATTTTGAATGTTTTACATGTTCCCTTTCTATTGGATTGGCAGGTTGTACCATGTGGTGGAAGGTTAATCTTCATGTTAACACATTGTGCTATTTTGAAAGGGTCATTTTTGGTAGCTTGCAAAATAGCAGAATCCTTTGTTGCTTCTTCCACTATTCATCGAGAAATGTGTCCACCTTCAGATTAAAATGTTTCTCATCAACGATGGTGTTTCAATAATTCATTGGGAGATTTTTTGCAGCATTTGGGTTGTCCATTTCAAATGGAAGATCTTAATCAATGGTCCACCTTGCTTCTAAGAAACTTAGATATTTTCAATGCAAGTCAATTTCATAGGTGTATGCGGGTCGGTTAAACTATGTGTTATCCCATCCCACATTTTTGACAGTAACACGAATTGACTTGTTACAACCACAACATGTTATAAGGACTATTGATTTAATAGAAAATATCTTCTTGAACCTTGTAACACTAACATTAATGCTTCTCCATGTTCATTTAATGTTTTTTTGCAAAGACATGATAGTCCTTTCAACCACCAAATGCATTCTTTGGCCCTTTATATCACTTCCATAAATCAAGTGATAATGGAGATAATATTTCCATCTCATTCTTCATTTTTTTTAATTTGTAACCTCAACTTCGTTATGGTTGGAGTTTAGACTCAAATTCATATCTAGATTATACCTGCACCCATAAAGGAAAGTTTTTTAGTTTTTCTCAGGATCTCTTTTAATGTTCTTTTATAGATTTATCCTTTATAGATGCCTTTGCATTTCTTTTGATAGAAATTACTGTTATTATATCCAATTTCAGCCAGTTGAATTTGTGCAATATTTTATGCCTCATTTTCTAGATGTATTTTGGCACTTACAACACTCTATGATTACACTTATTTCAATTAACTAATCTATTAAGTGAATATTTTGTATTCCTTGCATGGTTGTGTTGATTTGTGATTTTTCTATGATGCTATGGTTGATGAATATAGACAATGGTATGTTTTTAAAGTTCTATTGAATCTTAGTACAAATATTAGAAGGAGTAGATCAAAAATCTATTTTGGTGCATCACTATGTTTCCCTTTCATCATTTAATTTTAGTTCTTTTTCTCCCTTTTCTTTCCAAGTCTTAGTTTAGGTGCACCCTGATAGTAAGGAAGTCAGCCTTCTCCAAAGATTCAATCTCTGATCTTAAGACCCACACTTTTAAGATTGTTTCCATATTACACAAGGTCGCTTGAGGGTCATAGTGTAAGCATGGGTGTATACTTTTGTGTCAACAGTTAATACTTTAGTAGCTTGGGCAATACTATACTCCTTTTATTGTGTAGAATATTTAGTTAGTGTAACTCGTGTAGCATGGTGAATACAAGAACATCATCACAACACTACTTAATTGCAAAAAAATTAAACAAACATTACACTATTAGGGTTCAATTCATTCAAGTGTCCATTGAAAACCAATACTCAAAAACTCTATCATCATTATACTTTATTCAAACCATCTAGATCAATCAAATAATAGGACACTCTACTAAATTAGCATAATGTCTAACCAACTAACACTTGACATTAATGACAATATAACAAATTATATGACTCTTTTACATACAATAATAGCATTCTCAGTTACATTACTAGTTGGGGCTAACATTAAATGTTAGTTTTAGTGCATGCATGACTATCTCTGTAGTGAAAATGAAGTAAATAGTAGTGCATTCACCCATGTTTTATTAAATGTTATATATGAACAAAAATTTACAACATGCAACATATTATTTTTTAAAAATTGCAAAAAAACAAAAATTAGTCTTGTATAAAAGTATTGAGATTTACTTCACTAAACTTTGAATTCCATTTTTATGAACTTAGTGAGAGACCATTTTTTCCCTCTAAGATATAACATTAAGGATTTAACCCAAGGTAGGAAAAAACAAAAAGAAATTGAGAGAAAACTTGACTAAAGTAAATATTACTGAAGAATTATTTTCTTACAAAGCCGAAGACATTCCCTTTGTAGAGTCTTAAAACTCAAAAGCACATCTATGATCAAAAGTTCACTAGAAGAAAATGTAGGATGATTGAAATTAATTTGAACGTCCATCACTTTTCACTCTATTTTACCTTATTATTGATGTTTTCATAATGCTAAAACCACCAATATTTCTATGATTAATTGTCCTACCAACCATTCACATTGTGTTCCTTCTTCGTAGTTTGTTGTTTCATACTTTATCTATTTTGTGGTTATTGTTGTCATTGCAATCTTGTCAAAATTCTCTCCTTAATTTTTTTTCTCTCAACTTTCCTCTTTAGCATTGTTGGCACTCAACACAAATTGAAATTTTCCAAGGATGGACACACATGCTTGTTAGAAATAGATAATACTGAGGAGGGTGGGGGGGAGGGTTGAATCAGTATTCTATAAACTTTTGCCCATAATTGAATATTGTTAATTACTTTATAACTTGCATATGAAAGTAAACCAAAAATGCTAAACAATAAATATAACCATACACATAGAGAATTCATAACACCATTGTTTGTTAACTAGGGAAAACCCTAGTGGAGATGATACCCACAAGATGATTCAGTAAACCAAAGAAACATGTTAAGGATATCGGCCCTATTAGGAGTTTATGAAGTACATATAGTGTCTTGAGTCCTTGTTAGAGGACTAGGCCTTGTCAAAAGCCCCAACCTTGTTAGGAGTTGCTTCAACCTTATTAGGAGTTGGTAGATCAAAAAAAAAGTATGCAAGAAGAGCCCACTGCCCTAACATGCAATTATACAATTTAGTTCTCCACAAAAATAAATACACATACAATACTTTCTGTCTATTGTAATTTGCACCTTGCTTCTTTCATACATCAGATGTAGTTTGCATAACATCTCATTGACTTCACATCAATCACAAATATCACATAGATCATACATATGTCACACACTTATCTTCACAATATAAGATCTTTACTTATACCTTGCACATTCATAATTCATTGCTTAGTCGACTTTCATGCTTTCAAATGCTTGGAATAATATAGAATAACTTATAAAATAATATCCACATAGCTGGCTCATCATGAATTACTAATTATTTTGTCACCAAAATAATTCCTCAAGTCGTAAAATCCAATTCTCCACTATGCTTTGTTAAATACCTGTACTAGTATTTCAATCATAACTCATGCCATATTGTCTATACTCATCTATGCATTGGTATACATCATCATGATATTGTCATAGAATTTTCCTCAAATATGCATTATCTAACTCTTAATGTGTTGTCCATACACATCACATTTACTCTTTGTGCTTCTGCAAAGTGTCTATCACAGACAATTTTCTATCTCTAAATGCATAAATGAAATGCTAAATATATATTGCCATAAATGATAACTCTCAAAACATCTATTTGACCATATTTCCAACAATCTCCCCATTTTTCATTGATGGAAACATTTGGGAAAATTGGCTAAGTTCCAAAATGATGTCATACATAAGAAAAACAAATAAAGGTAACTATACAAAATTGTCTTCAAAACATAACAATTTTATTCATGTTTTGATGGATCATTACATTCCTTATCACTCTTTTATATTGACACATAAGTATATAAGTGTACTCCCCCTTACATATACAGTAAATATAGTTTCCCTTTATCCTTTACATATTACTCCCCCTTTGACATCAATGGAAAAGGTGTTAAAAATTGTATCCAAAACTGTGTAGCCTATTGCTAATCAACTTGTCATTTTGAAAAAACAATTTGTATAAACAAGTTTTATCTTGTCCACTTCTTTCTTCTAGTTTTTCTTTACTGAATAAGAAATATTTATTAGGGTGCATAGTGCATAGGATTCCACTTCAATTGTGCTCAAGTCAGTATATGCAAACTTGTCATAGGAAGTCTTAGCTGCAAGACATTCCTCCAATTGCCTCTGCAAAGTTCTTATCTTTGGTGATAAAATTTCTCTAAGAAGAGAGAATCTCTTTGTTGCCTTCTCCTTGTCAGATTCCAATCCCTTGATTACACCATGGATCTTCTCCACTTTTGTTCCATAATCTTCAATGTTGGTCTTTGGGAGCTGTAATTTCATAGTGAGTGCTTCAAGATCACTCAACTTACCCTTTATTTGACTCTTAAAGTTAGAAAAATACTTGTATGACAATGTGTTCTATCCGTCCAACTTCTTCCCTTCATCAATATATTTTCTTAGTTCTTGAATGCTTCCATCAAGTGCCTTTAAGTAATTTCTCACATTAGTGCATATTGTATCAAATAATGATGTATCATGCTTCACCTATGCTTGTGTTGAAGCTATCTCTACTAAACTTGTTGAATCTTTATCAAATATCTTCACCAATTCTTTGGCCTTTACCTATAAGTTTGGATTGGCTACAATTATGGTAACTATCCTCTACATTCTGTCCAATACTTCAGTAAGAGTCTTCTCCAAAGACTTTATAGATTTATTCTTTTCAAACAACTTACTCAGTGAGCTCATTAATCATTTTTTATTATCATTATCATCTAATGGCACTGATACTACTGCTACTACTATGAATGGACTTATTGTAGGAATAGGTGTAACTACTTTCAATTCTACCTTCTTCTTCTCTTCCTCATCTTTCTTCTTCTTGTCTTCCAATATTTCTACTTCTTTCCTTTTGTTCTCCTCTTCTTTTTTTTTGTTGTCTCTTTCTTCTTTCCTTTTCTTCTCCTCCTCTTCCTTTTTATTTTCTTCCTCTATGCTTTTTGCCCCTTCTATCCTCTCCATTTCTTTATTCTTCTCTTGTTCTCCTTAGCTTGTTTATTCTTGACTTCGTCTCATTTCTTATTTTCATCTTCTTCTTCTTCATCAAAGCTAGAGTATGTTGGTATATTATTGATATTACCAAAATTATTTCCTCCATAACCTACAAAAGGGTTCTCCTTTACATCTACAATTATGTGTGTACTATCCACTTGCATGGATTTAGTAACCATACCATGTGTGGTGGTGAGAGTGGTTGTTGTTGCTATTCTACTTCTCCCTCATCACTGGATGGTGTGTTTGCTTCCACATACATCGGGCTCTCAGGTTTGGACCATGCACTTAACTTTGGAACTATAGTCATGAATTCGATAATTACCTCCTCTTTCTCCTTCTTGACATCCTCACAGCTGCCTCCCATCAGAAGAATTTCTCTTCTTTTGTTCCTTAGCAAGGCCTCAATACCCTTCAAATTTTTGTTTGAGTCCTCCTTAGATTCAACTTCACACAATTTATTTATCCTTGTAATCCTAAAATTCATATCTTCTTCCAATACTCTCTTCTTCCTCTTTATTATTGTATTATATAGGTCTTTAGGTATCTTCTTCTGAATATTCTCAAACTTCTTATACCTCAAAATCATTTTTCTTACAATGGAATTTTCCAATTGTCTTCTATCTGTATTATTGTACAAGCTATAATACTTATTTAATTAAAAAAAATTATCTTCATTTATTATCTACATGTTAAGGTTCTCTACCTTTGGTTTCCATGCTCTCTTTCTACTTGACATTTTGCCTTCTGATGAATCTTGCACTACTAATCTGTCTCCACCTTCATCCTCAAAACTTTTAGATTCACTTGCATTATTTTCCTTCTCTTTCCTGGTCTACTAGTGGTCTACTTGACCCTTTTCTTAGTGGATGGTGTAGGTTCTTTCTTAACCTTTACCAATATCACCAACTTTCTCTTCACAACAAGTGCTTCCACCTCTTGTTGCCTCTTAGGTTGATCACCTCTTGTTCTAACTAGTTACACTAGTGTCACACCTTTTGAAGGTCCTACAACAAAAATAGGAGTTATTGCTATCACTTTAGACTATCCACTTTCTTTCATTTCTAGTGCAATGCCTTCGACTTTATTAAAATCTTCTTTGGTCATGCTCGATTCCTTAACAATGGAATCTATCACCTTTTCCACTTTCTTGCTATGAAGTTTAGAGTGAACTATTCTTATTTTCTCATCATAGGTTCCCCATCTAGGGTACTCTATGTCCCTCTATGATTGGAGTATGATCTGCGCATACCCTTCTATGAGATCTGCGCTCATCTCATATCCTATGGGTTCAATGAACTTAACCCTTGGTACCACAGCTTCATACAGGTGTTTTCTATCTCGACCATGGAGTATATCTCATTCTTATATTTCTCCACCATGGATGGAGTTATTCTATACCTTTGTTTCATTTTTTATTGGAAAATTTTCATTATTCTGTCAATGTCATCATCCCTAACATTCTCCAACTTTTATCTATAACATTGAGTCACCATCTTCATTACACACTCATTTCTATCCCAATTTGTTACTCCAAGAAACTTCCTTGTAGAATAGCAAAATAAATGAGTGAGTATGAACTCAAATATGAAAATTTCACTCTTTGTTTTCTTTACTTTGGCAATGCTATCCAACAATTGTAGTATGACAATCTCACATAGATTAACTTTTCTCCCTTGAATTTCCATTACATAAGCCACATGTAAAAATCTAGCTGGTGTAGAGTTAACCCTTGATCTATGGTTGAACTTGTATCCTAATAATTTTCTTAATAACTTAAATCCTTTGTCTTGAATGGATTCTACCTTCATGTTTCTTCCATCAAACCTTGTATTCAGGTTTATTTCAACCATTTTTCTTACATTCTTCTCATTGATAGGATTAAATCCCTCATTACTCAATCCTGTGACCTTATGAATTAGGTTGTTGTCAATAATTGTTTGGGCATCACTTAGCCACAAAAAATCATCATATACCCTACTTTGAATAATTTGGGTCCAATCATGATTATCAAACACTGAATAAAACATATATTTTACTACATTCAACTCGCTTAGGTGCACATACTCAGATTTCAAGGATAGGTAACTATTACACATGATTCCCAAATCTTTGTGAATATCTTCATCTCCTATGCTTTCAATCTTAAAATGGATATAACTTCTAATATCCTCAACATGAAGCAAATTCTCTGGAACTTGCAAAAATGTACCCAATAGGTTATCCAAAAGTGGATTCAAACTTCAAGCACTTAAAAAATGGATTCAAACTTCATAAAATATCTTAAAAATACATTTTAGGGCTTCTATAAATTTGTGCTTCACAAACTTCTCTTCACACTTCAATTCACTATCAAATTGCTCTTCAATTCACTCAAGACACTTCACATGAAAAAATGGTACACACAATATTAATTTCAATCCTTAAATCATTTCAAATCAAACTGTGCATTAAATGTGTATCTATCACAAATTTAAATGTTATCTTTGTTAACTAGTAAACTTTCTTTTGAATTTCTACTCACTGAGATCATATCTAAACTTGTGAACTTGACCATAGCTTTCTCTCTATGTCCTTTACCTTCTATTAACTGTGCAGCATCCAACTCTCTCTCTAACATTAGTTTTGACCAACCGATGCACCACCTCTTCTAAAATTTCTTAATTCAGGCAGGATGAGTCTCAAACAACCAGTGACTTGAATTTCTCATCAGGTTCATCGAATATTGTTCCTCCAAAAATGTATAAGAGTTTTCTAAATCCTTAGCTATCACAAATTCTTATTTGAATTCATCAACATGTTCTTTGACTACTTCCTTTTGACTATTATTATTGTCATTGTCATTTCTTTTTTCATTTCTATTGTTGTTTGTTTTGTAGTTGGGATTTCGATTAAAGCTTTTGTTGTCCATTGGTGCACAAGCACCTAAGGATTCTTAGATTTTTTTGGATTTTAATGATTCTAGCCACATAACTACATGAATAAGAGGACTAACTTGGTCCTAAGGTGAGGATAGGTGGGTTGGAAGAGCCCAAAATTGTAATGTTGCTCCTAATTGCTCCAAAAGTGCTCATTTTGGCTTTATAGAGTATTTTTAGGTTTTGGTGGCTAAAAAGGTCAAGTAAGTGTTTTAAGGACCTTATTAGGTTTTTAGTAATCATCTAATTCCATTTTCATAGTTTGGTATCAATTGGAGCAAGTTTGAGGAGCAGAGGCTCAAAATTACAAAATTGCTCAAACTTGCAAAAGTTGTCATTGAAAACTTTTTGACAATTTCTTGCAATGCAGGCAAATTTTCAGTTAAAGCTTTCCAACTATCTAAAGCAGTTGTGAGCACTCATGTGAAGCCTTTATAAGGCCTTTCTCAACCTAAGCATGGGGTTGAAGAATTGAGTTCTTACACTGTACGGCCTAGAGATCAGGATATGAACAATAATTTATTGTTTTTGTGTGTTCTTGGCATGTATATAGATTAGATTTAGTATCTTTTGTGTTGGAAGTGTTAGTACTAATTGTTTTGAAGTTTTGTACATATATTTTATATTATTTTATAGAGTTTGGAATGCTTAGGTTAATTATCTTGGTATTCACTAGTTTGTTGGTCTAAACAAAGGTGTGAGTGCAAGATGGAGCCCTAGGGCCACTTCCCACCATTTTATTTGTATGGTTTCTTGGGATTTGGAACTAGAATCCATGTACAATATAGATGGGCCCATGGAAAGAACAACTTTACTTTTTAAAGGTGATGCCCTAGGCAAGTCATTTCAACTTGGTTAGGGATCATAGAGCAGAGAAAGAGCTACAGAGAGTATTGAACATTTTGGTACTTCAATCCAATCATGTGGAGAGTGAGGAAGTGTTGTGGAATAGCCCCAATCCAAAGGAGAAGTTTTAGTGTGTACCCCAAGGAATGCAAAACAAGTTTTTGTATCAAGCTACATGCAAACCCTTGAAACCCTAATTTCTAGGCTAAAATTGTGCCCATACAGTAAGGATAAGCTGAGAACCCAAGTCTTTCAAAATCTTCAAGATCACTGAAAAGGGTATTGGTAATGGTAATTTTTTTGGGTACTTGTTAAGGATTTTTGCAAGATATCCCTGTCTTTGTGTAATTGGAGGGCTAATCCTTGTAGCCTTTTTCCAAGCATTTGAGTGCATCTACACTTGTGGATTGCAAGTCAATTAGGGTTGTGACATTGTTTTGGGTGTGGAACCTTAGAGAGAGAATTAATATATTCCTAGGTATCCATTTAACCATATGTGAATATCTAATGAGCATTTGGGGCTATTTGTGTTGATGAGAGTTAATGAGTAATCTTGTACTATCTAGTTGATGTGGACTAGTTCAAGGAGAAGGATCTATCAGATAGAATCATCAGAGGCATAGGGTGTATAGAAACCCTATTTGGTCAAGTGAATGACCTAGAAAAGACCCTGGAGAGCTTGGGATTTTAGAGAAAGATTGGTTATCACATCAGAGTGGTATCAGAGCTAGGTTAAATATTTGGGAAATAGTGGTGTATGTTTGCAGCTACTGGAGAGTTAGTAAGTGAAACCAATATAGTGACCAATGTAGAACCAGCCAATGAAGTTGATGAATAGGGGGAGAATAATAGGCTCCTTGAAGTAGCCTTGGAAGAGGTGAAAAAATGTAGGAAAGAGGAAGGAAGAATAAGACAATGAAAAAGGTAAGGAGGTAGTAGAACCTCACACTATCTTAAATGAAGAGCCCTTCTTGAAGGCCATCGAATCCCTAGGAGGAAAAGCTTTGGAAGGTGTGCCACTTTTCAGTGGAAAGATGGAAATAGATGCAGTCATGGATTGGATAGATGGCATGCAGAACCATTTTGATTGTGAGGTAGTATCAGAGGCACAAAAGGTTAAAGTGGCTAAGTCAAGGCTCAAAGGTTAAACTCTAACATGGTGGAAATATGCATAAGATGAGAGAGTCATCATGGGTAAGACTCCTATAGCTAATTAGAATGCCATGGTTACCAAATTGAAGGAGAAATTCCTACCTGAAGACTTTGAGATCCAACTCCACAAAAGAAACAAGGACAATAAAAAGGACTTAGATGTAACCTCTTATACTGAGGAATTTTAGAGTCTATATCTGGGATCCAAAAAGCAAGAAGACAATCCAATTAAGGTGGCTAGATATTTAAGTGGTTTGAAGTGGAATATACAAGAGGAGCTTAGTTTGTGGGCACTTACCACTATCCAAAGGTGTCATCAGCTAGCTCTAAAGGTGGAGGAAAAGAACAATAGGAAAGGGGTTTCCAAATTCAAAGATAGAGGGAAAGGCATAAATCAAACAGGACAAAGACGAAGCTACCAAGGTAGATGTAATGACTAGTCAAATCAAGGTGAGAACAAGCTCATAGAGAAAACTAATGAGAACTCCTCAAGAGGTGGTTATAATAAGGGAAGAGGTAACAAGGAGTTTCAAAAAGAGGTAGAGGATCAAATAGAGGTAGCTCTTATTTTTCCACCATTAAATGCTATAATTTTGGTCAACTAGGTCACCCTACCTATAGGTGTCTTGAAAAAGCTTCTTCTTCTAACCCTTAATCTTCTAGTGCTTATATAGACAACATAGGTATGGAATAGCTAATAACACAACCTATGAACTAGATAAGACAAGTGAGGGTAACTCTTTTAGCTCTTTCAACATGAAAGGAAATAGATTTGATTAATGATGTTGAATATCAGCAAGACTAAGATATGAACAACAAGAATATGTATTCTCCTAAGTTGATCAATCCATTATCTATTGGGCACTGACTAAGTCACAACATACACATGGATATCCTAATATACTCACATATCTAGATATCGAATCTATCTATTATTTTGTAAAAAAATATATATCTTCAAAATGAAATTTATGCTTATCAGATCCTCTCGTGATCCCTGCAATTCTATCAATGTATATCAAGCAATTTACTCAAGTCCTTGACCCAACAACAAAACATACAATTGCATACAACTTCAAAGCCAAGCTATAACTAGAAAATATGCATATTATGCATATATCAACAAAAAATCACAAATCCATAAAGATGGAGACAAATTTTAGACTGAAACTTCCAATCGAGGCTTTCTATTAATTTCCTTGAAATCAATACATCATGGTATATGCCAAAAACTTAGAAAAGACACAATGAATGACTATGTAATATAGATACTACAAAGGAACTACAAAAATGTGTTTCATAGCAAAGAAAATGTTGAGAAAATGGTATCATAGTAACACAAAATGGAATTGGAACCTAGTGGTCTTGCAGTCCAAAACTAGAACTAAAGAACAAATGGTCTCTCAGCAAAAAAGTGAGGACCCAGAGAGCCTTTCTTCTTTATCATAAAAATCCTTATATAGGAAAGAGTTGCAACCATCTACTAATGAGGAGACACGTGTCATAATTTGAATGGAAAACAATATGTAAAGATATTTATATTTCACCATTCTTTGCACTTAGACTAGGACAATCAACATGGTGATACTCATAATAGGATCCCTCAAATTGATAATTTTTTTCCTTTACCACCTTTAATCATGAAAAAATTTAACCGATTTTTCTGACATAGTCTTATCACCTGCAACTACTTTCAAAATATTTACTTTCTATTTGGTGGTTGTTTTGTGAATCTAATTTTATTTGATCTTCACCATAGCTTTACTCAATTGAAAATCTAATCCTCATCAAAATTGTGCTACTTGAGCCACCAACTCATCCATCTGTTCGGTGCTGCTCAAGGCCATGCCTATTTCTATTTTATTGTCCAATATATCCACCACCCTAGGGTCAAAATTAGTTGACTATCAAATGAGATCAAATATAATAGTTGAAAAATCAACTTGAAACTTTGACTCCTGATCTCACAACTAGATGACCTTACGATAAATTAGAGAGAGAAGACTCTTCGTAACATCTTAGCATAGAAACCCTAGCATTATGATCTTGTGATTGACAAAATTTTCACCTTTTATCACAACATCACAAGCCTATGGAATTTTTTCTTACGATCATACAATAACCCTTTATATCGTGGCATCGAAAAAACCCTATTGGCTACTTACAATCTCACAATCATAGTTCTTCCTCACCAGTATAGCATCTTAAATTCATCTTCATTTGCCTTACAATCTCATAGCTACACAACCAGAAAAACTTATGATCATACAACTAGGCATAGTATCTTAGTTCTTGCATTTGATCCTTCTGATGTCACGATACCTGCGTATCATCTTAACTTTATTAACTTAATCTTCTGATGCGTTGACCTAAAAATCTTATGACTTAATGTAAGATCTTAAACTTTATTTTCTAGCCTCTTGATGACATTATCAAAGAATTTTTGTAGCATCTTAACCTCATGACATCGTAACTCTATATCTTGATCATAGCTTCTCTAGGTCTATTTCATCATTTCCTGATCTGATGACTACCTCGTAAGATCATAGCTCTACCTTTTTGGTTGACTATCATCAAATGAATGCATTCTTCTTCTTTCAATCAATACTCCTTCAACAACTAAACTTTGAACCACCACACAACCCTACAATCTCATAATACTACAATAGGTCCATACAAATTTCATCATCAAAACTTATCATTGAACTGCCTTCGTCGAATGAGACATTGAATGAACTCAATAGATAAAATGCTCATTTGAAATCTAGACTTTCACCATCCATACGACTATGAAAATTCCCAATGTCATGAGCAAAACCATTTCACTCCATCGCCATCATTAAGCTCCAAACATTGATTCTGACTGTGACCATATGACAATCAAGGTGATTGACCACATCGCAACCTCATAATATTTTCATTAATCATAGGATTATGACTGTGACACTACGCCAAGCTAAAATGTTGAATGTTGACCATTTTGAAATGAGATTACATGTTTGCAACTTGAAAATAAACTCAACCACTAACCCTTCCAACCTTATGATAAGGCAATCACCACTTTGTTGCATTAACTCAAGGTTAACCTTAATCCATTGTGATGGTGTGGTAGGCTTTTATGCCAACTATTCATTCAAATGAATATATTAGATGAATAGATAATATACTTTACTAATCAAAAATCATGGAATTCATTCAAAAACAATACTTTACCATTTCTCTTTGATCTTTCAACCCTTTCTAGAGTTGCCAAGTGTCAGCCATTTATTCACTCACTTCCTGCTCTAGCTTGGATTACCTAGACCCACATGGACATGTGTCCTAACCGCATATCCCTACTTTCCTTAACATCCATGCATCTCTAAAATGTAGGTATACATCCACCCTTGATTTCCATCATTGGATAGTCCTAAAATACTAAATTTTCAACTATTTGATAATCTTCTATAGACTACCACGTGTCAACTGTTCATTTCCCCACTTTCATTGAACATCGAACACTTTCAAAATTTGGGCAAGTGACAAACCATAGATCATTGAACATCCAATGACTAAGATAGAGCATTCATTCTAACATTCAAACAAGTACATCTAGGCAATCAAGAAGTAATCGTATGCTAGCTCACCCTGGCACTACATTGCCATGTGAATAGGAACACCATATGGAAACTTTTCGCATCGTCAGAACATTAACCCATGATCATCATTTAACTCTAGTAATCTTATGGACCAAAGAAAATACATCATCACAACTAAAACCCAGGGTTAAGCTTAAGCTTATGCAACCATGTGACAAAAGACAAATGCTAGCATTGATTGCTCAGTCGCAACTTTGAAATTTAACTCATCCTTAAACCTTAAACCTAGTGACAAAGCATCACAACATTGGCCCACTGACCTTAGGTTGCACATTAACTCATGTGATCCTACGATAAAATACAACGTAACTACAATAGAAACTTGGTCCCACTTGTCAACATGTCATGTAGGCATATCTGCGCTTTCCTTAAATTGTGAGCATCTTCAAAATGTGAGAAAATGCCTACCGTCAATCTGGGAAGATTTGATGGCAACAGTAAAAATATTAAACTTGAACTACATAAGGGACCCGCTAGGATAAGTGGTATCCAGTTTCTCTATTGTGACGTAAAATATTTGACCTCATTGAGACCCTATGATGCTATAAAAAAAATACAGATAGACCATCTAACCCTATCACCCAATCGCGCAATAGACAACAAAAAATATCCTGACTACCACAAAGTCGCACACAAGGAAAAGAAATATTCATTTCTCTTTTGCATCATTACAAACTATTAATGGTTAGAAGGTAGTAAAGTTGCACCAGGGGCTTGTTACAATTTCACAACTTAAAACATAAAGCTAGACGCGAAAAAAGGTAAAGGGTGAAAACATAAGGATATAAAACATAAGAACTTTTAATGAATCCCTAACAAAATGTTAAAACCCTAAACCCTAATGAAATACAAACAAGGAAAAAGCCCTAGGATTTAACATGAATAACACTTTTCTGAAACCCTAGGTAGTTCAAGCATAAAATTTCCTAATTTTCACATATAGTTAGCAAATTTTGGTAAACTAAAAATCATGCCAACAAGCTTAATAAAGGGCAGAGCATCTTGGTTAATGAGCAAGCTTGGGTTAATTTTTCCATAGCAAGATACAAGGACATATTATTGTGTGATATTTTTCCCATGCATACTTTCCATCTTTTGCTAGGTAGGCCTTGGAAATTTGATAGGGAGGTTGTGTATGATGACAGGGCTAATGCCATAACCTTCAAAAAGGCAGGTAAGACATTTAAAATTTAGTCTTTGTTGGAAGGGGAGGTATCACAGTCTAAAGTACCTAGTGTGTTGTTATGTCATGAAAAAGAGTTTTTGAAGGACCTCAAACATGAGGAAAGCTAAGGGTATGCAATGATATTGAAGTCCACAGATGAAAACAAATTAGTCAAGAAACCCTTACCACTTGAAGTCTAAGCTTTGCTTAAAAAGTACAAGGACATAGTGAGTGATGGTACTCCAACTACTATAACTCCTAGGAGAGTTAGTGGGCATCAAATTGACTTTATTCTAGGTACCTCACCAAATAAAGAAGCTTATTGGCATCCAAAATAGCATAAACTCATGTGTAGTCCATGTGATATTGGCATCCAAGAAGGGAGGAAAATGGAGGTTGTGCACTGATTCAAGGGTCATTAATTGAATTAAAATCAAGTATAGGTTTCCCATAAGAAGAATTGAAGACCTTATGGATTGTCTTGGAGGTGCCACGCATTTCACCAAGTTGGACTTGAAGAGTGGTTATCACCAAATAAGGATAAAGTAGGGAGATGAATGGAAGACATCATTTAAGACAACTGATGGTCTTTATGAATGGCTTGTGATGTCATTTGGTCTTTCCAATGCTCCTAACACATTCATGAGACTCATGAATAAAGTGCTTAAGGACTTCATAGGTAGGTTTGTGGTGGTGTACTTAGATGATATACTCATCTATTAAAAGACTAAGGAGGACCATATCAAGCATGTAGAGGTAGTTTTGAAGAGACTTAATGAAGAGAAGCTAGCCATCAACCTTGAAAAGTGTGACTTTTACAAGCAAGAATTAATGCATCTTGGCTTTGTGGTGTCCAAAGGATATTTGAAGATGGACAAGGAGAAGGTTTTTGCTATACTAAATTGGCCAACACCTACCAAAACCACTGAGGTAAGAAGTTTTCATGGACTATCCTAATTCTATAAGAAAATCATTAGGAATTTTAGTGGTATTTTTACACCTTTGCTCAATACTATAAAGGGTGGAGTCAAGTCTAAGTGGATTTTAGAAGCTAAGAAGTCATTTGACATGTTGAATAAACAAGTAGCTACTCAATCTATTCTACAATTGCCTAGTTTTGAAAAATTGTTCACCCTAGAATGTGATGCAAGTGGTTCAGAAATAGTTGGGGTTTTGAGCCAAGAAGGTAGGCCAATAGCCTTATATAGTGAGAAAATTAACGAGGCTAAGAAAAAGTATTCATCCTATGACCTAGAACTCTATGCCATAGTTTAGTGTCTTAGGAAGTGGAGACTCTATTTGTTACCCAAAGAATTTGTTGTGTTTCTAGATAACCAAGCTCTTAGCTACATCAACACTCAAAATAAATTGAACAACAAAAATTTGAAGTGGATGGAGTACTTGCAGGCCTTCACCTTCACAATCAACCACAAGAAGGGACAATTGCACAAAGTGGTAAATGCACTAAGTAGAAGGGTCATGATAGTCCAATAGATTTAGCTCCATAGCATTGGAATAGAGAGTCTTAAGAATCCCTATGAGGAAGATGAGGACTTTGTTGACTCCTACAAGGTATCCAATGATTTTGAGAATCATTTTCATAGAAATTTTTTAGAATATACCTTGCAAAATGGATTTCTATTCAAGGGTGACTAGTTGTGTGTACCAAGTAGTTGAATGAGAGAGAACCTAATATAGGAGAAACAAAATGGCAGCCTAAGTGAACACTTTGGTGTGAGTAAAACCATTGAACTAGTGCAAAGGTTCTATTTTAGCCCAACCTAGTAAAGGATGTAACTAAGTATGTGGAGTAGTGTATGGTATGCATCAAAGCCAAGGGATGAATGAGAAATGTAGATCTCTACTAGCCTTCACCAATTCCAAATAGGCCATGGGATTGTGTAAGTATGGATTTTATTATTTGTTTTCCCAAGACCAAGCAAGGGTATGATAGCATTTATGTTGTTGTTGACAGATTCAACAAACTGGGGCATTTCATCCCATGTAGGGAAACTAATGATGTGAGACATATTGCCTATCTATTTTTCAAAGAGGTTGTAAGGATTTGTGGACATTAAGTATAGTGTCAGATAGGGATGTAAAATTTATGAGCCACTTTAGGAAAACTTTGTGGAGAAAGCTTGGTACAAATATGTCTTTTGGTTCAGCTTACCATCCCCAAATTGATGGTTAAACTAAAGTGGTTAATAGGACCTTAGGTAACCTTCTAAGGTTCCTATCAAAATAATATGGCCAAACTTGGGATGTTATCATTTGACAAGAAAAATATTCCTATAATAATAGCAAGAATAGGACTATTGGCAAGGGTCCTTTTGAGATTGTTTATGGAATGCATCCAAGGGGTGTATGTGAATTGAGGTATCTTGGAGTTATGGATCAGAGAAGTGGTCAAGCTGAAGACTTTGTTCAAACCATGAAAGAGATTTAGAAGAAAGTCAAGAAGATCATCCAAGCTAACACTCAAAAACTCAAAGCCAGAGTGGATGAAAAGAGGAAAGATGTTTAGTTTGTTGTTGGTGACTATTTTATGGTCCATTTGAATGGAACAAGGCTACAAAAAGTTGTGGTTGCCAAGCTATAGATGAAGAGGCTAGGGCCTTACAAAATCTTGGCAAAATATGGAGAAAATTCCTATAAGGTATATTTACCATTAGATCTAAGGCATATCCCCTATTTTTATTGTGCAAGATTTGGTGGAATTCAAAGGAACATTACCTTAGACTAGTCTAGGTGTTCAAGATGACATTGAACCTACTGCAACACCTAGTGCAACACCTAGTGTGAGCAATTTGGTGGTAGAGAAGGTGTTAGATTCCAGAGTGAAGAAGTCTACAAGGAACAAGGTATACATGGAGAACCTCATCCAATGGAAGGGAACACCAACTTTAGATGCTACTTGGGTTGCTAAAATAGATTTTAATAAGTGTTGCATTCCCTTGGACATGTTGTCATTAGGTACAACTTAATTTTTTTGATGGGGGGAGTATGGTGCAGGAGCACCTAGGTAGGCTAGTGATAGACTTAGTGCTTCTTAAATTTTTCCATCTTGTAGTGATGCTAGACACATCACTAGATCAATAAGAGTACTAACTTGGTCATAGGGTGTGGATAGGAGAGTTGGAAGAGCCCAAAATGGTAATGTTGTTACTAGTTGCTCATTTGGCTTTATAACACATTTTTGGGCTTTGGTGGATAAAAAGGTCAAGTAAGTGTTTTAAGGAACTTATTAGGTGTTTAGTAAAAATCTAAGGCCTTTTTCATAGTTTGGTATCAATTGGATCAAGTTTGAGGAGTAGAGGCTCAAAATTGCAAAAAATGCTCAAACTTGCAAAAGTTGCCAATGACAATTTTTTGACAATTTCTTGCAATGTGAGAAACTTTTCAGTTAAAGATTTCCAACCATATGAATAAGTTGTGAGTGCTCATTTTAAGCCTTTAAAAGGTCATTCTCAACCTAAGCATGGGGTTGGAAAATTAAGTTATTACACTGTACAACCTAAACAACAGGATATGAACAACAATTTCTTGTTTTTGTGTGTTCTTGGCATGTGCATAGATTAGATTCAGTATCTTTTATGTTGAAAGTGTTAGTAGTAATTATTTTGTAGTTTTGTACATAGTTTTTTTGTTATTTTATAGAGTTTGGAGTGCTTAGGTTAATTATCTTGGTATTCACTAGTTTGCTAGTCTAAACAGAGGTGTAAGTGTAAGATGGAGTCCTAGGACCACTTCCCACTATTGGATTTGTACAATTTCTTGGAATTTGGAACTAGACTCCATGTACTCCATTTATAGTAGAGATTGGACCATGTAAAGCACATCATTTATTTTCAAGGTGATGCCCTAGGCAAGTCATTTCAACTTGGTTAGGGATCACAGAGCAAAGAAAGAGCTATGGAGAGGATTGAACGTGTTGATACTTCAATCCAAGAATGTGGAGAGTGAGGAAGTGTTATGGAATAGCCCCAATCCAAAGGAGAAGTTTTGATGTGTACTCCAAGGAATGCAAAATAAGTTTTTATATCAAACAACATGTAAACCCTCAAAACCCTAATTTTTAGGCGAAACCAATGCTTGTATAGTATGGATAAGTTGGGAACCCAAGACTTTCAAAATCTTCAAGATGACTAAAAAGGGTTTTGGGAATGGTCATTTTTTGGGTACTTGTTAAGGAGTTTTGCATGATATCCTAGTCTTAATACATTTGGAGGGCTAATCATTATAGCCTTTTTCCAAGCATTTGAGTGCATTTACACTTGTGGATTGCAATTTGATTAGAGTCCTGACATTTTTTTGGGTGTGGAACCTTGGAGAGATACTTAAGAAATTTTTAGGTATCCATTTAACCATATGGAAAGATCTAATCAGCATTTGGGGCTATGTGTGTTGATGGGAGTTAATGAGTAAGCTTGTACTATCTGGTTGATGTGGACCAGTTGAAGGAGTATGATCTATTGGATAGAATCCTTAGAGGCATAGGGTGTGTAGAAATCCTATTTGGTTAGGTGAATGACCTAGTGGAGACCCTAGAGAGCTTGGGGTTTTAGAGAAAGATTATTATAATTATGGTTACAATGTTAGGGTTTTGATTAGTGTTTTAATCTTTAGTTAGAGTTAGTAAAAGAGTTTAGGTTCACACCATGATTATATTAGAAAGTAAAGTCCACCAAGATAACTGAGATGGGGGAGGGAATCAACTATCCAATTAAAATAACTTTTACTAGCCTTATTAAATCTAAAACATGTAATCAATAAGTGCAACAACCATAGAAAGATTACTATACATAATAAAACCATATTTGTTCACTACAGAAACCCTTGATCAGAGGGAAAACCTTGGTGGAGATGGTACCCACAAAACTATGTACACATATATAAGTTTCTTGCAAGAGGATGGGATCTATTAGGAGTCAATCAAATACATTCAATACATATCAGTCCCTATTAGGAGACTTTGAGTCCCCATGAGGAGACTCCAACCCTGCTAGGAGTTGTACAAACCCTGTTAGGAGTTGTAGAAGATGGAAGGACCAACTATCTAAACAACTTCTGGGGAAATATCACCTCACTCACTATCCAACAAATATTATTGCCATCCTTCATAGAATAATACAATTAAATAATTGTCCATATCAACTTTTCAACTTGTTGTGCCTTAATCACACAAACACTTCTCTGATCTCAAGATATCCAATATCAGTTTCACTGGATCTCACATCCAAGTTCACATACTCGCACTACACATCCATACACTTAATTAACACTTCATTTTCTTTTCACATAGTACCACAAGAAAAATATTTTTCTTTCATACCAAGTTCTCAAACTAATTATTGAGTTAGGCTTTCCTAATTCACAATTCATATAGAACCACATTAAGATAATATAATACACATTACATTACATCTTTTCACAATTTCATAATACTGTTAGCTTATAGCCTTCACAATTCTTCACACCTACAACATCAAACTTAGCGCAATAAACCATGCCATCTTCATCATGTCTTCTACCTCTGTACAACTACTTTTAACTAGATTCTATCTCTATTAGGATATATAATCAAAACAATAGTAACCACTTCTTAGGAACTTTTTCTAAATGTTTTCTTCAATAAATGTTGAATAACTATCAATTGTCTTCATATTAATGCATGCACACTTAAACCACATAATTAGGACACTTTTTACAACATGTCCTCAACTGCACATAGCCTCACCTTTAATCCTTGAACTGTGCAACCTCAATCTGTGTTGGTTGCTCCATCAATCTTCTACAAAAACATTAGTATGTTGACATCAATGACAAAAATAGGCATGAATACAACACACAATCATTCTAACAATCACCCTAATGCTCTAGCAATATTAGGATACTCCCCCATAGGAATATCATTAGCATTCATGCTAAAAATATCCCCCTTTGGGATTGATGGTAACATAGAGAAAAACATCTAAGTTTCATGAATACCAAATATTCTTCTACAACTTCTTCATTTCACTCTTTCTTTTCAAATCCTCTTCATAAATCAAATCTAAATCTCAAGAACATCTCTCTATCGATGTGCTACTCCCCATTGATTATCTTCCCATTTTAATGTACCATGAGATGTTTTTCAAGTACATCTTCTCCCCCCATTGAAATCAATGATAAAGTCATCATTATGTCAATTCTCCTACATAAGATCTTCAATAAGCCCAAGTGTCCAAAGACACTATTAAATACCACTACAACATTTGGGGTCAAATTATGACCATAATTTGCGACGATGATCTAATTTGTCGTGATTTTAACTTTTTTTTTCATTTTTACTAGACGTCATCACAATACTGATGTTACTATCATAATTGCGATGCCTATATAAGTATAAACAAAAAAAAAAACATGACATAAATTATTCCCCATTTATTTTGATTGTGGAGAGCTACATGAAAAAGAAGGTGGAGAGCTCCAAACAAGGGTGGAGAGATCTAACATCGTTGTGCCATTGTGCTTGGTGTATTTCATTCCTATGATATATCTCTGCATTTCATTGTCATGCCCTTGCTCTATGATTTCGTTGTTGTGATATATGCATTTCATTGTCATGTCTTTGTTGTGCAATTTGATTTTTTTTCCCTTGTGATCTCAACATTTCATTGTCATGTCCTTGCTCTGCGATTTGGTTTTCATTCCCTTGTCGTCTCTACATTTCATTGCCATACCCTTGCCCTATAATTCTGGTGTTGTGCCCTTGATCTATGATTTTCCTTCCGTATTGTGCCCTTTCTCTTTGATTTTGTTGTCTTATTATGCCCTTGCTCTATGATTTTGTTGCCATGCCCTAGCTCTATGATTTTCTTCAAGGGTATGTAAATGTTGGTTTCTTTTCCTTCTAAATAGGTATCTCTTAATATCTCCTTCTGAACATGTATATTTAGAGATCTTTTTAAGGTGCTTATTACATCTTAGCTACACAATAGAAAATTTGATCCAACTGCATACATATTCCATAATCCAAATAAAAATAAATAAAATTCACTCAACCCTTGCTAAGTGACTTACCTCAAGATCCTCCACAAAAATAATGCAAACTAGGAAAAATGGGTAGAGTTCACAAGAAATTTTACAAAAACTTATCATAGCAGATATTTCTAGAAAGAAACTCATCATAACTAGTTAAATTGATCTAATTGCTGATTAGTTGGGTTGATTACAAATTCCCATAGAACTATCATCAAATTAGGTACAATAAAATGAACAATCAGCCATTCCTAGCTAGAAGGATCAAATATAGTTTTCCAAGGTGATAAAATTACATGTGCTAGGAATTGAAGAATAACTTCAGTGAAGAGTTGTGATCTAAATTGATGAAGTGGGATGCGAACACGATATCTAGTGGATTGTTTACCTACAATATCAATTTTCAAATTCTAGAGATTCTTGCAAAAATTTGAAAGAGTTGTATGCAAACCAAAAGCCATATTATTCATTGAGATTGAAAGAATATATACAGTGATGGAATATCAATAGCCACCATTACCATGAATTCGAAATGTTTATGTGGCTAAAATTAAAAAAACAAAAAATTAAACTAAACTATTCAAAACTAGGTTTCTAATTACCCCAACTTGTCAGGGTCATAACTTTTGATTCATAGCTCAAAATTTGAAAGCACTTATGTTGTTGGAAAGAAGAAGTAAAAACCTAGTCTAGTCCCTAAAACAACAATCCTATGGTTGCCCAATTTTAGGGACCGATTACAGTTTCAACTTAAAATTTTGAGTAGAATACCTTCGAAAAGACCAAACAAAAGGATATAGAAAAACTATAAAATAATATGAAAAATACTTTTAAAATGATTAGATCTATATAATTTGGATAAAGTTGAGTGTAAGGAGTTGAAGAAGCAAGTTTTGCTTCTATGTAAATGTCATAATCGTAAGGCTCATTCCCTTACAGAAGCCTCTACCATAATGACATTACCTCTAAACCATGCAAGGATATTGAAGTAGTTCCCAACCTTGAAATACTCTAATAAGCATTTGATATGTGGGATCATCGCATGGAGAATATGCCAATGCTTGAAACACTCTTATAAGCATTTAATGTTTAGATTGTAAAATATCAAAGATAATTACAGCTAATTCCAATGTCAAAGTACCTACCACAACATTTTCCTAGATTCTATCTAGTGGCTCCCATAATATCCTCTATGTTGTCTAGCTATTGTTTTTGTTGTGCAGTATCTTTCTAAAGTCGCTCCTCTTTCTCTTTCTAAAGCCACTCCTTCTCCTTCACTCTCATGCCTTAAATTTTGATTATCAAACTTTTGAATATCTACCTCTACCTTATCTAAAATCAACTTCACATTGTGTTGTAACTTTGGCATAGGTGTTTGATCATTGATATCTTTCATTTCAGAATTCAAGTTTTCAAGATTGGTCAATACCCTCACTTGTGGACCTCTCATGTCAAGCATTTTTTGTACTGTTTCAACACCATGTTCTTGCTTTTGAGATAACAATTCTTTAGGTGCATTTTCTTGTAAAACATTAATTTTTTTGAACAATTGTAAACTCTTATAAAGTGCATTATTGTTTTCATGTATGTATATATATATAATAATGAATAATGATAATATTTTCATGTATGTCAAAATAATAACTAACGTTACCATTGGATCATATAATAATGAAGTAATCAACCCAGTTAATTAGCAACTAGACCAATTTAATTGTTGTTTGCAATGTCATAGTACCTACCACAACACTTTTCTCAATTTTATCCAGTGGCTCCTACAATATCATCTATGTTGTCTAGCTGTTGTTTCTACTGTGTAGTCTCTTTCTAAAGCCATTCCTCCTTCATTCTCATGCCTTAAATTTTGATTATCAATCTTATGAATATCTGCCTCTACCTTATCTAAAATCTACTTCATAGTGTGTTGTAACTCTGACATAGGTGTTTGATCATCAATATCTTCCATTTGAACATTCAAATTTTCAAGATTGGTCAACACCCTCACTTGTGGACCTCTCTTATCAAACACTTTTTGTACTATTTCAACACCATGTTCTTGCTTCTGAGCTAACCATTCTTCATATGCATTTCCTTGTAAAAAATTAATTTTTTTGAACAATTATAAAATCTTAGAAAGTGTATTGTTGTTTTCATGTATGCATACAAAGAGATCTTGTGGATTGTGGATTATGGATTATTAAAAAAAAACATGACATTAATCATTCTCCATTTTTTTGATTGATTGTGGAGAGTTGTGCATGAAAGAGGGTGGAAATCTCTGAATGAGGGTGGAGAGCTCTGAACATTGGTGGAGATCTCCATGCCCTTGCTTTATGATTTTCTTCAAGGGGAGAAGAGGTACCTATGTAATTGTTCTTTTCTTTTCCTTCTAAACATGTATCTCTTGTTCATATATAATAGCTTTGGTTAGATTCAAGGATAATTGATTATGATGAGTGTATGCATATGTGCATGCATGTATGTAAATCAATTTACTATGTGAATTGCTTTACATGCATACACACATAGTTGCATAGTACTTGTTCTAAATTAAATTAATCATTCATGTCTTGAATTCACACAAGCAATTATCCTTGTATTCAATCAAATTTATTCATACCAAATGAAGTATGTAGAAATTTGTACTTAAAGATTATATTATCTCTTGGTGATTGAGTAAAGATCTTGTACATAATATCATCCAGGTAATGATCATATGCATTCACATTAAGTCATAATTGGAGCGAGCAAATGATCCATTTATGTTACTTCATATTTGTTTTATTGAACATTTTGTTTAACATAATCAATAATACTAGAATTATATAGCTACAACTAGTACTCTTGTTTATTTTATTTAATAATATACATTCAAGACTATTGTTTTTCTTAAAATTAGATTGTATATTTGTTATCACTAAAACAAAAATGTAGATCTCTAATAGTTTTTTTTTTTTTTTAAATTTCAAGATCTTCAGATTTAACGCGAAGAGTTTCCACTACTGGATAGTGGAATAGCCACAATGTGGAGCCACATAGCTCATGGTTTTTTCCACCAATTTATATATATATATATATTTTTATTTTTTTATTTTTTTTCCTTCAAAAATATTATAGGTGAATGTTCTTCTAATTTTCTATATATTTAATAATTTTTCGCTTGTCATTTGAGGTAATTTTCTATAATGAGATAGAAACATCTATCATAAGGATGGACATGCCAATTTTGATCATCCTGCTTTCAAAGTTGATTCCCTTATCAAATTAATGAAACTACTTGCAACTAACACCCTAATTTTCTACAACTTGTCTTATCAACCATTCACACAACCATCTTCCTCCTACTCCACCATAGCATGCGACCCTTGTTTGAGGTTTATATCTGTTCCCACCATTTCAGAAGACCAAGTCCATTGATTTGTATCTAGAAAATTGATGATATAGAAATTCAATATGCAGGAGGATATATTGGCATCACAAATGAATCATCCCATATCCATAAACAACATCTAATATTTTGTAAGTCTCTCTCCTCTAAAGACCTAATACATGGAGCCATTATCATCACGAGTGGGTCAAAGCACAAACCTATGTCACCTTTTATGAAGGAAAAGTGATATCAGAATTTAAAGTCTTCAATTTGAACGACATAAAGTGGCATTTGTGCTTAGAAATTGAAAATGATGTAAACTAATGAAATGTGTAAAATTAGATGAAGTTTATGTCTGCAATTTTTTTTTTTTTAAATTGAGTGAAAATTTTATCTATTTTTAATTTTTTTTTAAATGCTGAAAATATAGATTTTTTTCCTGTCAAACAAATATATGCAAATGTTCATATTTTGGTCTGATTTTCGAATATGTTAGAGCAGACATGCATACCTACTGCACCATAAAAGAAAAATTGAAATTTAGCTAATATTTTTCAAGTTATAACTGGTCAAAGTCAAAGTTATCAGAAATTGACATTTTTTTCCCCTCAAACTTTTTTCTATCAAATCTACATTTTTTTAAAACAAATTACATATTCTTGAAGAAGACTCTCTCCTCTAGTGCAGCATTAAAAAATAATAATTTTTGAACATGATTTACTAATTTTTTCTTATTTTTGAATAGACATCTTCCTGAATCTTAAAATACCTACTTGTAATATTTTCAAATTATAACATATTATCCCTAATCAAAATAATAATAAAAAATTATATGATCATAATCTTGACTCTGAGACCTACAAAAGTATATTTTTATTTTTTTTTAAAACTTCAATTTAGCAGGTCAAATTGGCCTTCAAAGTGAGAAGTTTGTAGAAGTTCTTATTTTTGCTTGTGTGGCTGCCACCTAGGATGCCACATAGGCAATTAGGACCGGAACCCTTGTCTGCCCAATAAACCACAAGCGGTTAGTTTGGCATTTTCATGTATAAAATAAGTTAGTTTCCAAGCTATTTCATGTAACAAATAAGATTTTGTTTTCTTTATTTTAATAAATATAGAAAATAGCGAAAAGTAGAAGAGCATTTTCGAAAGACAACAATTTTTGAAGCCATTTTCAGCAACTATTTCATGAAAATCCTTAGAATCGCAAAGGATCAAATACTTTTAAGGTGTTTTTCTCTCATCTACTTATTTTTATTTTTATGTATTCTAAATTGAAGCATTTGCTAGTATTTAGTGTTCAAAATCTATTTTTTTGTTTTGTTTCTATAGATAAAAGTATTCAATGGGTAGTAAAAGGAAAATATCAAGGAAATATGATAGGAAAAGAGATGAAAAAATGAAAGGTCATACTAAACGTAACCAAAACCAACCTACTAAAATTCCTGAACAGGATGAGATTCATGAAGAGAATGGAAGTAATGAAGAGGAAGAAATTGGCAGTTCTACTGATAGAAACAAATTAGAAGGCATAACAAATTAGATGGATTTGGATGAGGAATTACTTTTAACCAAATTCCATCTAAAGATATGATAAATGATAACACTATTAGAAAGCATTGTTAGAACATGTGGGATGAATATTTTAAAGATAAAAGTATATTTGGACAAGCACACTTATTTGTCAAGTTATTTAGGAGAAAAGATATGAGACCTATTTTAGAGTTGTTGGGTGTTGATAATAGGAAAAACCATACGCATAATATTAATAAAACAATAGTTGAAAACTTGCAAAAGGCTTATAACAAAATTGTCAACACAACTCGAGGAGGTGATTTGATTAATGCATGTAGAGCATTGATGACTACTATATCTAGTAGAAAATTGACACATAGAAAATAGGTACGTGCAATTTTTGATGTACTACATATATCAAAAAGAACTATTTAGAGATACATCAAGAGGAGAAATATGCTAGATGATAACATTGAGAATAACTGGGTGAATATTTGTAGAGTTCTTTGAAAAGACAAAATTTCTAAAGATGTGAAAAGACAAGTTATTGAATTTTGGACCACACATTCTCTTCTTTCTTCCAACAGGTGTGATACTATACAAATTAAAGATCAAGAGATAGGGGCCAAAATTGAACATTCAAAACATTTCATAGATATAACTCAAACTGAATTATTTCAAAAATTCAAGCAAGAATTTTCAAATGTCAAAATATGTCAGAGAATGTTTGAGAGTTTGCATCCTTCCTTTGTACACATAAATAAGATGCGTGAAACTTCTTGTTGTCGAAATCATGTTGAATTTGGTCTACACTTACAATCATATAAAAAAATTATGGTAGTACTTGATCCTAATTTGGTCATCCCTAGCAGTACAACACAATTTGTGAAGTCCATATTATGTGATAAATTAGAAGATTCAGATGAGTTGAAAGTGCAATGCATAAAAAATCAGTGTGAAGATTGTAGAGATTTACGCAAATTTTCTGAAATGCAAATTGAGAATATTAATGAATCCACACCAGTTTCATGGATGAGATATGAAATGAGACATACCAAAATAAGACAAGAGATGAATCTAGAAAATTTGTATTGAAGGAGAGTGAATTGTGTTATGATGAGTTTACGACCAAGTTTGTCCATTGATATATCCATATATCCAACATTGTCATCATGAACAATGGCAAGCTAAAAAATTTCATGATTCTAAAAATTGTTTTCCACCTGGTTGTATACTATTAGTTGCCAATTTTTTTTGAGAAATATACATTTGCACCTCAAACAAAGCTTCAAGGGCAATATTATCATTCTAAACAAGTTGCAATATTTGTGCAAGTGACCTATAGATATGGACAATTTTAGGTGGATCAGATAGAAAGGCTGGATGAAAATGAATGATTCATCATCAAAGAGGTTCATTTCTATATTAGTGACAATAGAGTTAATGATAGGAGTTATGTGGTTCATTGCTTTGCAATGTTCTTTGAAGATCTCAAAAATTGTGGAATAAATGTTTCAGAGCACTAGATTTGGTTTGATGGATGTGCAGGTTAGTATACATGAACTTACACATTTATTTATCTTTATTTTAACTTACATTTATTTTTACATGCATATTTTGATTTGATACATGTACACAAATAATAATAGATACTTATCATGTTTCATGTTCACAAGATAATTCAAATCTGCAGAAGCATTTAATTGGTTAGCAATGCAACATGCTAGAACCAATGTTAGGTTTTTATGGAATTTCTTAGAAAGTGGACACGAAAAAGGGGAGCATGATGGAGTAGGAGCATGTATAAAGCGTGTGCTTTGATAACATGAACTTGCAGGTAAATATATGCATTTAATGTGCATGTTTAATGCTAGTAGCATATATACTTTTAAATTTTATATATATGCATATTGTATGTACATACAGGGAATAGGATAGAGAGTGCAAATCAAATTGTTGAATGGTGCAAAGTTCATTTTGCTACTCGAGATATTGAATACAATAAGCGTTACTTTTGAGAAGTGAAAGGTGAACTAAGTTATATTTATTTTTAATCTATTTTTCAAATTATTTAGTTTTATATTAAATATAAATATTTTGAAATATGACAATTATTTTTAATGTATTTGTAATAGATATAGATCAATCTAATCCTTATAATTGTCAAATGATCCCTGGTATTAGAAGTTTGCATCAAGTGATGACTACAGGAAACCATAAACCTCCAATAATTAAAGTAAGAGAGAAAACATGTTTTTGTGATGACTGCATTAAAGACAATCCAGTGAGTGCATGTGAAAATATTGTGAATAAATATGTTTCACATTGGGATTTGAAGGAGAGTTAGAAAGCCTCCTTTTGAAGATGCTGACATTGACATTGACATTCATGATCCTATATATTCAGCTGATTATGAGCACATTTTTTATTTAGTTATGGCAAGTTTGTGTGCATATATACATATATATATAAATTAATATACATGTATATTCATTTTAAAATTAATTTATATTTATCTATATTTTTATATACATGCAGGAGATATTTTTGCAGTTCAAGCCTTACCAGATAATGCAGAAAATGTGGACTATTATTGTTTAAGATGCACAAAAGAAAAAGATAAGTTTCTAGAAGGAACTATAGATGTTGATCAATAGTCATATCCAATTGGATCAATTGTTATTGAAGAAACATATTATCAACAAACAAGGGTAACTGATAGTGGTATTGAATTTATTGAATACAAGCCTAGATGAAAGGTTTTACATTACAATAACCATGTTATAGCAACCAAGTTACAATTTGAAGCAATACAAAGAAGAGGACATCGTGGAAATCAAAAGTGGAAACTGTCTATTGAAGAACATGAAAAACTTCTAGAGATAATAAAAACTAGAGAGGATTCTAACAATACATTGTTTGTGGTCTAGTTTACCTATGTACTTATTGTGGAGCTTTAGTTCAACTATGTCTATATAGCTCTTATACTTTCACATTTAACATTGACAAGATATTTGTTTTATAAATTTGTATACATTGGATCATTTATCTTGGATATGTGAAATTAGACATGTTTTGTTATTTTTATTTAAATTAGACTTGGATATCTCATTTAAGACAACCTGTTAGGACCTCCCCTTAAGACCACCTATTAGGACATCCCCTTAGTACCACCTTTTAGGACCTCTCCTTAAGACAACCCCTTTAGTATTTGTATGTATTTATATACATTGTTTATGTTTTCTTACATATTATTGTTAATGTTGTTATGTATTTATGTTATATTTTATGTTATACTCTTTATATTCTTTATATGTTCTTACATGTATATATTATATTCTATGTTATACTCTTTATATGTTACATGTACATGTATATGTTGCCCTTAAGACATGTCATTAAATATAGTTAATTATACTTAGATTAAGGCATTAAAAAAAATAACCTATAAATATTTACATAAATATTGAAAACATACATGTCTACATTTAACACATGAACATAGTTACATACATCTATGAAATAAAATATACATGAATATATTGAATTTACGTATTAAATTTATTGAATTTATGTATTAAATTTATTGAAATATATATTGAATATAAGTTCTAGTACTCAAGTTATGTTCTTAAATATGTATTAAATTTATTGATTAAATATTGAAAACATACATACATTCAACATGAACATAATATGTACATCTATGTAAAATAACACATCTATGAAATAATGTATACATACCCATGTAAAATGTATCCAAAATACCATATAAAATGTCTCCAAAATACGACATCAAATATCTCTAAAATACCACATGCATCAAATGTATCTGAAATAACATGTACATCCATATAAAAGTATTTGAAATAACATACATATATCCATATAAAAGTATTTGTAATATAACACATGTATCTGAGATAACATACATCTATGGATATAAAAGTATCTAAAATGACATGTACATATATATAATTTTTTTTGGCAACATCAATGAAATAGAAACATGTGTAAACTAACATCAATCACATCCCCCTCTTGATCCCTGACCCAAAAAGGCTCTACGATCTGGATCTGTGCCCTATGTCAAATGAATTTTTTTTGTAAAATTATAATATTATAAATATTCATGTGTATACATGCATTTATTAAATATCATATGTGTGCAATATATATATATCCATCAAATATATAATAAAAAATACATAACATACTTGTGACTCATGTCATGGAAGATCTGTCGGGGTCTAAAGATCTTCAAAATGCAACAGACTATCACTAAGACCCTATAGAACACACATGTACATGTACACAAGTTAAATTGAATCACTTAAGAATATGTAGTAACAAATAAATATAAACATATATAGATTTACAATATTTATCATAGCATCATGTAATGCTCTACCAATCTGACTGATATTTGAGTCATGTAGTGATAGAGTGATCTTTGAATCACAAAATGTAGGTGCTCTAAGGCCAGGCTGTGTAGAAGCAGTAGCAGGAGTAGGTGCTATAGGATCCCAAGTAAGTGTGGGGACAGGTGCTATGGGGATAGGAGCTGTATGGCCCTCTGTAGGAGCAAGTGTTGTAGAATGTGTAGGGATATCCTCCTGTCTCTGTGAGGGCTACGGTCCTACTATGCATGACAAAATATGGCTGATGTGTCCACCAATGTCATAAAGAGGAATCCTTGTGACTATCGACAATGCTTGATATGCTCCAAGAAGATCAGATAATAAATAAGATGTCATATGACACAATGCATCCATATCTAATGTGGCTAAAACCTCTAGTGGTGATGGTAGATCTGCCATCTCATATAGATCTTTAGCTCTTGTGCTAGAGGATGCACCTATCGAAATGGGGCCACGAGATTGTAACATGTATCTACCACATCTATCTATAGATATCTCCTATAACTATGTGACAATTGTGGCAATGCTAGAATATATCTGAGTCCTGACTGTATCATCAGGAACACTCAAACCTACATCATTCATCTGTGGACCTCTCAGCATGACCAAAAGGTCTGGACCCACCATTTCTTGTTTACTAACGGGCACAGGGGTGTCCGTAGGTCTAAATCTCTTTGACAATTAGACTTGGCCCTGTCCAACATGACCTAGAAAATATGTATAGTCGACATCTTGATGTAAATGAAATTCTGTAAACAATTGTTTGTAGAAATAAAGGAGAAACTCATCCTTCTATGGCCACCTATGATGTGTGGCTAACCACCGAGGATATATAAATGGAGCGACGAGCTAATCTATACACTTTATCGCTAAATAACCTCTAACCCTAGCCCTATCTGTATAAAAGGGAAACATGGTCTTCACCATAGCGGTGGAGACCTGACCATCAATCTGTGAATAGTTCATAGTGCCAGTGACACTATGAGAAAGGGAAGAGTAAAATGTCTCTATACTAATATCATCAAATGGGTTGTACCTAGAGATCATCTCGATCATCTGGCATAACTCATCTCTAATAGAAACAACCTTCTCCCTATTAGGGAGAGTGGTAGAAGCTAACAATGTAGAATCAAGATACTCAAGAGCATGAGATAATCTAGCAATAGTATCTATAAATAAATGTTATCTCTCCTTAGTAGATGATGTCAATCTACATGCTATGCTTGACTCAGCACTAGGACCCCCTCCATGAACACTAGCCTCCCTTGAGGATGTAGGTGCTCCACCAATACCAGATGCCATAATGATATATGCAAAGATCTAGATATCTATAAATGCAGAGTTAAGCTATACATACATAAGTACATATAAAACTAAAAGTTAAATTTAATTTAAAACATGTATGTATATAAATATGTACAAATTTGAATGTAACTAAAAATATGCACATGTAATTTAGTACATCTAGCTCATGTATGTGAATAAAAACTATGCATGTATGTTATTTAGTACATCTAGGTTTACTATGTTAATGTTTCTAAAATGTAACTAATAGGTTTGTAAAATGTAATATTATTTAGGACATATAGGTTTACTATGTTAATGTTTTGTAAAATGTAACTAATAGGTTTGTTGAACTAATGTTTACTATGTTAATATTTTGTAAAATGTAACCAATAGGTTTGTTGTTAATCTGTACTATGTTAATGTTTTCTAAAATGTAACTAATAGGTTTGTTGAACATTAATGTTTACTATGTTATTTTTTTCTAAAATGTAACTAATAGGTTTGTTAAAAATTAATATTTATTATGTTAATGTTTTCTAAAATGTAACTAATAGGTTTGTTGAACATTAATGTTTACTATGTTAATGTTTTGTAAAATGTAACTAATAGATTTGTTGTTAATGTTTACTATGTTATTGTTTTGTAAAATGTTTACTATGTTACTGTTTTGTAAAACCTAACTAATGTTTTATTATCAACTACTAAAAACAAAATTTAAAATATAATTAATTTAATTAATAAAAAACTTAAAAATAATTCATTTAATTAATATTATAATGTAATAACTAAAAAACATTAAAAAAATAAAAAATTCACCTAGCTGTTACAGCCGAAACACTCTAACTACCTAGTAACCACTACAATGAAATCAACAGTGAAAATGACCGCCGAGAGAAATTTTTTGTTATTTATAAAACCATATGGGTAACAGCTAAAACCCTTATGACCGAAAGGGTTTCGGACGAAAACCTCGCTACCACGTTGACGTTAGAAAGTGCCATGTCTGTACAACAAAAAATGTTTCGGTCATAACAATTCCAACTAGAACCCCTGCGAATATCACCAAAGGTGACACAGGTTTGTGCTTCCACCCAAGTAGACTCACTCTCCTCAGATGAATTCAATCGAAACTATTCATACCAAACTAAGTATGCAAAAATCTATACTTACAAATTATATTATCTCTTGGTGATTGAGTTAAGAACAAATATAGTTTTCCAAGGTGATAAAATTGCATATGTAGATGTATTTATGTATGTATGTGTATATGTATATATGTATGTATGTATGTATATATGCATTCTTGCATCTCGTTGTTGTGCCCTTGTGATCTATGTATATGTATGTTTGTATGTATGTATATACATATATATACATGTGTATGTAGGTATATATATATGTGTGTGTGTTTATGTATATATGTATATAAATGTAGAGATCTCTATATATATACATACATACATAGACACACATGTGTGTGTGTATGTATATAAACATTTACATATATATATAAATAGAAGCTTTTCTAATCACTTGTTGGGGGAAATATAAAGAGATACATGTTTAGAAGGAAAAGAAAAGAACATTTACATAGGTACCTCTTCTCCCCTTGAAGAATACCACAGAGAAATCTCTACTACATTTGGGCATGAACACCGCAAATTACACCGTCATCGCAATTTGACCCTAAACGTTGTAGTGCTACAAAAGGCATAGAGATCACAAGGGCACAACAAGAAAACTAAATCACAAAGTAAGGACATAGAGATCATAAGGGCATGACAATGAAATGTAGTGATCAAATACAATTTTCCAAGGTGATAAAATTGCATATGTAGATGTATGTATGTATGTGTATATATGTATGTATGTATGCATGTATAGAGAGAGATCTTGTGGATTGTGGAGATCAGTCATGCCCTTATGATCGCTGCATTTTTTTGTCGTGCCCTTGTTATCACCGAATCTCATTGTCATGCCCTTGTGATATATGTATATGTATGCTTATGTACATACATATATATACATATGTATATGTATATACATATGTGTATATGCATGTATGTATTTATGCATATAAATAGAGAGACCTTGGTACAACAGGAAAGAAGAAAGAAAAACAAAAAAACTCACTCAATAGGTAGCATGGCCACGGGCATTGTCACAAGCTTTTAAGCATAACTATGTAAGGAGTGAATTAGTTGCCACTTGTAGGTGAGTTGGTCTGTGCCTTGAGGTTTACTTCTTTGAGGTCACAGGTTTGACTCCCCTTCATAGTGGAGAAGGGTTGTAGGCCAATTTCCCTCATGGGACTTTCGTGCAAAGTACTTGCTCTGTTGGCCTGGGGTATAAGACTGGACTTTTCCCCCAAATTTTTAAAAGGGCTTGTCCCTTTGGTGAAATGGTGGGGCTTCTTGCCTGTAGGGCCTACAACTAAGGTTCAAGTCCCCATAGGGCCATTCTCTACTATGGATATTAATTGAGAATTTTTTCATTGACCCTTGGTGAAATAGTGGGGCTTCTTTCCTATAGTGCTTACAACCAAGGTTTAATAAAATTTTGAAGGTTTCTATGTCTAGCTTTGGCTCCTGTTAGGGCTTCTATGTCCATCTTTAGCTCTTGCATCAAGCTTTTATGTCTGGCTCTGACTCTCGTGTCTGGCTTTTGTGTCCAGCTTCGGCTCCTGCTAGGGCATTTATATCTGGCTTCAACTCCCACTAGGGCTTTGGCTTTTGTGTCCGACTTTGGCTCCTACATTCAGCTTCTACATCTGGCTTCAGATCTCACTAGGGCTTTTGGATCTAGCTTCATCTCCCACTAGGGTTTCTGCATTCGGCTTTGGCTCCTGCATCTGGCTTCTTGTCTGACTTCAGCTTCTGCTTCTGGCTCCTATGTCTGGCTTCGGCTCTTGCGTTTGGATTTATAGCAACTACTTCAACTTTCGGTCCTAATGTGGTTTCTATTGTGACTTTTTGGGCTAGGGCTTCTCCTATTACTAGTGGGGATGTTCATTCCTCAGGAGTTATGGGCAGTTTGGCCATTTCCTATGCTAATGCGATTGCCTATAAGGCTAGTCTTGGTGGTCAGGATGTGCGTCCAGGGACTCATGTTATTGTACTTGTTACAATAACCCTATGATTATTTTTAACTTTGATATTGTTGATGAGATTTATACTCAAGTGGAGGACTACTCCTCTACTATTGCCATATTTTGTTTTAGAGGTTTCTAGCCCTCTTTGTCAAATCTGCATGCTTGGATTTCCAAATTTTGGGAGCCGTTAGTTTCAGGTCTTGTCCAAATTTTTCCAATGGAAAAGGGCTTTTTCATTGTGAAATTTGCTTCTATGAAGGATCAAAATGCCATCCTAAGGCATGGTTTCTCTTGGGAGGAGAGGTTCCCCTTGATGGCTAAACCTTGGTATATGATTTTTGATCTGTCTACTAAATCATTTAACAAAATTCCTTTGTGGGTAAGGTTGCCTAACCTTCCCCTTCACTTATGGATCAAGTCAATTTTGGAGGCTGTGGGGCATGCCCTAGGGGATTTTTTGATGGTTGAGTCTATGTCTTGCAATGTGTTTTGGACTACATATGCATGCATCCTTGTGGAGATAGATGTATCTAAGGGGCTCCCAAAAATGATTAAATTGGTCTCTACTAGCGGCTCTTGGAATGAGCTTCCTGATTATGAGGGAATCCCATTTAGATGTTGGATATGCCAAAAGACTGGCCACCTTGCAGTGAGATGCTTCACTAGAAAGGTTAGACCGAATAAGTCACCTTCTTGGTGGAAGGGGGTTTTGGATGATCATTACTTTGTTTAGAAAGCTCCCTTTGTTGGGGATGGGTTGGGTGTTTCTTCTCAGGATACTTTGAAGGTGGATTCTTTTGTTGTTTTGCATGTTTCCCCCACGGTGATGGCTAATATTATTGTCTCTCCTACCCTAGCTATTGGTTCATCTCTAGATTCTACCATCCCAGTTTCTGGTGTGGATTTTGCTGCTATTTATGTTAGTCTATCCACTCCTTTGGCTCCTTCTGTGGTGGTAGCTAGTCCATCTCTTCTAATTTCTAGTATGGACTCGACTATTGTCTTTGTTATTCTGTCAACTCCTGGCATATTGATGGTGGATTTTCCTTCGACTCCTTCTGTGGTGGTAGTTGGTCCATCTCTGGATTCTACTGTCCCATTTTATGGTGTTTCTAAGGTGGCTCCTCCTGTGGTTCCTTTTTAGGGTGTTGTTGCTTCATCTCAGGTTTCTGTTATCACTTCCTCTTCTACGAAATTTTCCCTGGCTTTGGGGGTTTCAGGTTCTGCCTGTGATGGTGCTAATTTTCAATGGCAAAAGGTTGTTGGTTTGGTGGACGATGGATGGACCATAATATAAGGAAAAAAGGTCAAGCCCTCCAATCCCTCTTTTGATATAGCATTATGGTCCAAAAAGAAGGTGTCAAAAGGGAAAGTCTAAAGTGGCTATCCTTTTTTTGATCTCCTGGCTTTTGGCATGTTGTCCTTTGTAGTGTCCCCTGGCTCTTTTGGCCTATAGTTTTTTATAGTGTGTCTCACCATGGGGTTTCAAGAGCCCAGTCAAAACCTATTTTCATGGCTGTAGTGTTATGTTTTATATGTGTTGCCACCTTGGTCACCTTTTGTTTGGTAACCTATTCCACCTTCAGTTGTTATTTTTTGTAGGGTTACAGGCACCCTTAAAAACCTATTAGGGTTTTCAGGTGTCCGGTCAAAACCTATTTGTATGGTTGATGAGTACTATGTTATTTGTGATGCCACCTTGGTCACTATGTTGTGTTGGGTGACTTGTTACACCTTTGGACTGTAGTTTTGTTTGGTATGGGCTTCTTTGAAAATTTCATGATTTGTACAGGGTTTTAGGCTCCCTTCAAAACCTATTTTTCTTATCAAAAACTATATAAGGATTGAATTAGGATGTATATAGGTTAACCTTCAATTAACTCTAAACTAAAACACAAAGGTTGAAGCAGGGTATTACAATATTGTAATTATAGAAAACTGCCTGATTCGCCCGAGTGGGTGTATGATGGTGAAGAGTTGTATTAGATGAGTAAAGCTTACCAGTGATTATAGGAATACAATTACATCAAAAGAAATAAAAACTAGAACTACATAGTCACTAGGGTGAGTATTTCAAGGGTCTTGATCCTGTGGATACAGGTATGTAGGCAACTTGGTAAGAGGAGTATGCCTCTAGTGTGTAGATGCCTTGGACATAGGTAGGTAGCCTTGGACATAGTTAGGTAGAACTTAACCATGTATGTATATATGTATGCATGCATGCATGCATGTATGTATGTATGTATGTATGGATGTAATCATTCTCTACTTAACATTGTCATCCACATGGGAGGTGTAGTTGAGCTTGCACCTTCTACAATACTTCATTTTCATTATTTACACTCTTTGAATCAAAGTTATATAACTTTATCACTTGTAACTATAATTTTCAAATAGTACAAACTATAATAGTTTCTTATAATTCAATGGTTCTCTTTGTAAGTTTATAAAAATGAAGTTTAAAAATTAATTGCATTTATGTACATCTTTTTCAAGTTTGATATTTCTCTTTTTCCTAACTCATAGTCCAAAAATAATTTTTCAAAACACATACTGACTAGTTGGAGATTGAGCCAAAAAACTATAAGAACCATTGTGCCAAAAGAGCTAAAAAATATGATTGGTGCACGATAATCATCTTTTTACGCTCTTTTTGGCACAATTGTTCTTACATTTTATGATTTTTGGTTGGAACAAAATTCCAAACTAATTAGGTAGGTGATCTAAAATTAAATCATAATTGGTTGAGGCATATTTAAATACCTTATTTCATATGTTATTGAATGTTATGTGTTTATGTGCTACTGTTATTGAATGTTAAAGGATGAACTAATGTTAGATGTTAACTTTGGACATTATGAGATTATTTTATGGATGCTCAAAAAAAAATTTTACTTCATGTGACAATGAATGAATGTGAGATCCAACTCTTCTTAGGTACTCTTTCTAGGTTGTTGTACCAATTCTTAAGCCCAAAATAGATAAATAATGATTTGAAATGCAAACTTGGGTGCTTAACTTAATGAATGAGCACACCAAGTGAAAGACCTTGTGTGATGAAGGATTCTATGATTTTATACATATTTTACTACATAATAGTGCATTGCAAGTTCACATACATTCTTAAGTAGACATTTGTGAGCACTAGTTGTGTGAAGGCTCCATGCAAAAACATGTAGAATCAAAAAAGGTCACGATGAATATTTTTGATAACATGTTTGCCAAGAGCATACACAAGTTCTTCAAGATGACTTCATGTTATTAAATTTTCATGTTTGCCAACACCCCTGCTCTTCCTCCATATTCAACACACACACAAAAATGTTGCCTCCAACATTGCAACCATATGAAAAATGGGAATAACACATGCCCAAGCCATAAACTAATTAAATTGGTGTAGTTTCTGATTAGCTTGGTTGATTACAAATTCATGTAGAACTATCATTGAATTAGGTACAATAAAATGAACAATCAGTTGTTCCCAGCTAACAAGATCAAATACAATTTTCCAAGGTGATAAAATTGCATATGTAGATGCATCACTTGAATGTCGGGCATGAAGTGCATTCCCCAGTTAATAAAAAATGGTTGGATATAAAAGATCCATATGTTGGCCCAACAATGGAAGCCAAGGATGTAACCATGCATGTATTGGCACACTCTCCCTATGAGGATCCCAAGTATCTATTGTTGTTGTTAATTTGGGCATCACTATATGATCTAGAATGTAATGAAGTATTGAAGTCGGTAATAAATTCTCCAACGTATCTCTAGAAAATGTAGCATAGGTTCAGGGTCCCTTGGCTCCAATGAATTTGTAGTAGTAGGAGTTGAAGAAGAAAGCTTTTCTTCTATGTAAATGCCATAATCATGAAGCTTGTTCCCTTGCAAAATCCACAACCTAGTTAAATATATGTATATATACAAGCCATAACCCAATTAAATGGGTTTAGTTGTTGATTAGCTGGGTTAATTACAAATTCATGTAGAATTTTCATCAGATTAGGTACAATAAAAGGAACAATCAGTTGTTCCCAGCTAGCAGGATCAAATACTATTTTCCAAGGTGATAAAATTACATATGCAGACGCATCACTTGAATGTCATACATGAAGCATGTTCCCCAATTTATAACAAATGGTTTCATATAATGGCTCTATGTTTTGACCCAATAATGGAAGCCAAGGATGTAACCATGCATGTATTGGCATGCTCTCCTTACGAGGATCCCAAGTATCTATTGTTGTTGCTACAATAGCAAAGAAAATGCAAATCTAATACATATTTTACTATAGGCCATATAGAGGACTATGTAGAATAAAAAAAAAAGAAAAGAAAATATGACATTAATCATTACCCATTTATTTTGTGTAAATGCCATAATCATGAGGCTCATTCCCTTGCAGAAGCCTCTATGACAATGACATTACCTCTAAAACATGCAAAGGATGCAGATGTATGTATGTATGTATGTGCATATGTATGTATGTATGTATATACATATATATAAAGACCAAGAAAAATGGGAAGAGTTAATGTCATTGTTAATAGGCATTATATTTCCCCTACATACATTCATTATATATATACCATTAACTTTGCATTATTTTTGTGTAGGATCTTGAGCTAAGTTGTTTAGCACAGGTTGAGTGATTTTTACTGTGTAATTATTTGGATTCTAGAATATGTATACATCAGGATAAAAAAAATTGTTGTTCTAAGATGTATTAAAAACCTTAAAAAATATCTCTCTATATACATACATACATGTAAATGTATGTATGTATATGCATGTATATATGCATGTATATGTATATATATGTATGTATGTATGTATGTATGTATGTATGTATGTATATATATGTATGGATTTCATTCATGTGCCCTAGTGATCACAACATTTCATTTGTGTGCCCTTATGATCTCTGCATCTTGTTGTCGTGCTCTTCTAATCTTTGCATCTCATTCATTTTATTGTACCTGATATGATGATAGTTCTATAGGAATTTGTTGTTGTGTCCTTATGATCTCTGCATCCCAAATATCTACTGTTACTATTAATTTTGGCATCACTATATGATCTAGAATGTTATGAAGTACTAAAGCTAGTAGTAACTTCTCCCATGTCTCCAAAAAAGATAGCATAGGTTCAGGGTCCCTTGGCTCCTAGAAATTTGTAGCAACTATTCTCACCGTTGGAAGAATAACTTCAATGAACTTCCACCTTCACATGGTTGGCCCTAATTAGTAGAGAATATTAAACTATTCTCTAAACCAAGTGAAGCTCAACATTAACCTATGATTGTATGACAACTGATTGTGTGAATCTCTCGGTTTCAAGCAATGCAGAAGCACATCATAGCCATGTCAATTCATATGCATATGACATTAGGTGGAGCTGAAAAACACAACAGGTTTGCATTTTTCTTAGAGGTCTTTAATTAGGTATTTTAAGTTATAGATCATCACGATCATTATTCATGATGGTCTATAATTTTAAAAAATTAATAGACCTATTAAATAAATGTAATCATGTTGTGTATTATCATCTTCACCTATTGTCCATGAATTTGAACACAACTACACATGCATTCTTGATTTAGAGTGGCCAAATCTTATTGTATATGCAATGGAAAAATGACATGCACCAGAAGATGGGAAAATGATTTCACATTTATAGGTCTAGAACCTTTTTTTGTACTTTACAGATCGATCCTTTATTAAATATTTTAGATGTTAATGGGGAATTTAAATGTTAGAGGGGGGTGAATGAGCTTCCACCTTCATGTGGTTGGCCCTACTTAGTAGAGAATATTAATCTATTCTCAAAATTAAGTGAAGCTCAACATTAAACTATGATTGTATGACAACTAACTATGTGAATCTATTGGTTTCAGGTAATGCAAAAAGGACTTCATAGTTCAATATGAAATCTCAATTCATATGCATATGACATTGGGTGGAGCTAAAAAAGGTCAACAAGTTTACATTTTTGTTAGAGGTTTGCATAGACCTATTAAATAAATGTAAACGTTCTGGGTTTTTTCAGTTCCTTCTATTGTCCATGCATATAGAATGCCACAGCATGCGCATTCTCGATTCAGAGTGGCAGAATCTTATTTTGGATGTGACAAAAATGACATGCACCAGAAGATTGGAAAATGATGTCACTTTTGTAGGTTTGCAACCTTTTTTTGTACTTGACACATTGATCCTTGCTTAAAGGTTTTAGATGTTAATGGGGAATTTAGATGGGGGGGAAGGGGGGGGTGGGGGGCACAAATTTGCTTCCACCTTCACATGGTTGGCCTTGATTAGTAGAGAATATTAAACTATTCTCAGAATCAAGTGATTCTCAATATTAACCTATGATTACATCATAGTTATTCAATGTTTGCTACCAATTCTTTTTTTATTAATATAGCACGTTGTCACAATTGCAATGACTAGCCATTGATCCTATAACATTCTTGACACATGCCCATCTCAACTATGACAAAAAAATTTTATGGCTTACCATGGGCCCCATAGCATTTCTATCACATAGACATTGCAATTGCGATGGTGTCTTTGACAAATTTCTATCGTAATTGTGAGGGTGAAAATGAACAATTTTCTAGTATGTTAGCTCAATTTGTGACACATGTGGCCATCATAATTACCACTGTCATAATTGCGATGGCCTACCATCGCAATTCGAGCCCAAATGTAGTATTGCTAGTTACCAAGAGTCCTTCATGACTCAGTTCAATCAAAGATAAACCCTCATAGAAGAAGCAACTAGTCTAGATAAACAATAGTGCTCTATACCGTTGGACTGATGTAATCTTTGCATCAACTACTCAGAAGTAGGAAGAGGTATAACCCCAAGAATACCTTTTAAGTACTCAAACATATCCTTCAAAAAAGACTTTGCAAGTATATCTACTATCTGCTCCTTTGTACTAATATACTCCAATTTGATCTCCTTCTATGCAACTTTATCTCTCAAAAGATGACACTTAATAGATATGTGCTTTGTCTTTGAATGTAACACAAGATTTTTAGACATACTCGTTGTACTTGTGTTATCACAATTTATGATAACAGATTCTATAAACTCAATTCTAATGTCCTTCAATATTTGTTTCATCCAAATGATTTGATTACAACTATTTGGTGTTGCTACATACTCCTCTTCTACTATACTCTGTGAAATACAGTCTTGTTTATTGCTTAGCCAAGAAACCAATCTTCCTCCTAAAAAAATGATCCACCACTTGTACTCTTTTTGTCATCCATATTTCCTACCCAACCCATATTAGTATATGCACATAAGGTAAAGTCATTTTATCTATCATACCATAGCCCAAAATCAAGTGCACCCTTCAAATATTTGAAAACCCTCTTTATTGTTGCATAATGTGATTCTTTAGGATCAACTTGAAATCTCACCAAAATGCTAACTGCATTAGCTATATTTGATCATGTGTGAGTAAAATATTGCAAACCTCTAAGCATAGATCTATACTTCTTATGTTCAATAGTAGTGTGTCATCTTTGCTAGATAAATTGTGACCAGTTACTATAGGTGTTGTACCAACAACTTTACAACTTTCCAAACAAAATCTTTTCAACAATTCTTTGAAATAATTAGTTTGTGATTAAAAAAAATACTATTATTATTCTACACTATTTGCAATCCCAAGAAATATTTCATCTCACCAATCATGCTCATCTCAAACTCCTTCATTTCACCAGCAAATTCTTCACTTTCTTCATCATCACCTCCAAAGATTATGTCATCCACAAACACTTCAACAATTATTAAACCATTCTGAATCTTCTTCAAATACAAATTATTGTCTGTAGTACCTTTAACAAATCTTTTTTTTTTGAATACTTGTCCAATATTGTATACCATGTTGTAGGTGCCTGTTTCAATCCATACAATGATTTCTTCAACTTTTAAAGCACATCTCCTTCTTGTGTCAAAGGAAAACCTTCAGGCTTCTGCATGCAAACTTCTTCCTCAAGTTCTCTCTTTTGAAATGTTGACTTGACATCCATCTGATCCACTTTTAATTTTTTGTTAATCTCTTATACAAAAAATACTCTAACTACCTCTATTCTAGAAAGAGGTCCAAATGTTTCCTTGTAATATATAACTTCTTGTTGTGAATAACATTTACATACCAGTCTTGCTTTGTTTCTTACAACTTCACCTGGTTCATTCACCTTATTTCTAAAAACCCACTTAGTTCCAATAACATTCTTGTCCTTAGGTCTAGGATCCAATTCCCATGTATCATTCTTTTCAATCTGATCTAATTCTTCTCTCATAGCCTTAATCCAAAAAAAAATTCTTTACTAGCTTCATTAACACTTTTAGGTTCTACTTTTGAAATCAAACATATTTCTTCTATTTGTACCTTGTTCTATGTCATCACTCATTTATCCTTGCTAGCAATAATCTTATCAGTAGGATGATTCTTTATCAGGTTCTTATTAGGTGTCATTGTCTGAACTATGACTTCAGTTATAGGTTCACTCCATGGTTCTCCTTTCTATTCCAGAATCTATATGTCATTTTGCAAATATGTGTCAGTCTCATAAAACAACTCAACATTCTCTTGGTTAGCGTTTGGATTAATCTCTTCATCATAATTATAATCAAGCATTCTTTCTTGAATTCCTAAATTCTCATCAACTTTAATATTTTTGCTCTCAACAATAGTGTTAGTTCTCTGATAAAAATATTTGTAACATTTTCTTTTCAATAGATAACCAAGAAAGATAACTTCATCACTTCTTACATCAAAATTACCATTGTTATCTTCTCTCTTAATGTAACACTTACTCCCAAAGATTTTGAAATACTTAACTGAGAGTGCATATCCATACCAAATCTCATAGGGGGTCTTAATAGTACCTTGTCCAATTTATACAATGTTCATGTTGTATAATGTTTTATAAATGGCTTCTCTCCAGAATATATTCAATACATTACTCTCAAACATCATAGCTCTTGTTTCCTTTGTTACTGATCTATTTTTCCTCTCTACTACATCATTCTGCTTAGGCGCTTTAGGGTGCTGAAAGTTATATTTTAATTCCATTTACTTCACAAAAACTATTAATATAATTCGAAGTAAACTCTCCTCCTCTATCAAATCTTAGACATTTAATCTTCAAGCCAAATTTATTTTCAACTCTATTCTCAAACACCTTAAACTTCTAAAATGCTTCAATTTTCTCTCTAAGAAATGCTACCCACATCATCCTAGTAAAATCATCAACAAGAATCATGAAATACCTTTCACCATAGAAGGCTCTTATCTTTGAAGGACCACTCAAATTTGTTTGTATTATCTCCAACTTCACTGATGTAGTAAACTTCTTGCTTGAAAAAAAAAATTCTTCTAATTTTCCATAGCACATTCCTTGCATACCATTCTAGTAGGCTTCAAAATTTTAGGAAAATCTCTAACAATAAGCATAGTATTGATCTTCACAATATTATCAAAGTTCGTTCATGTGACAAAACCTTTTTCCCTATAACCAACTTTTATCAACTTTAGCAACCAAACATGTCATCTTAGTAGGATTCAACTGAAAAAATTACCTCTTGTCCTTGTGCCAATACCAATCATCTTACCATCTTTATCCTTGATAATACATGTCTTCTCTATGAATTGCAACCGATATCCCTTATCAGCTAATTGTCCAACACTTAAAAGATTATGTTTCAAACCATCAACATAATAAACATCATCAATGTTAGTTTTGTCATCAAGAGTAATAGATTCTATTCCTTTTATGTGATCAGCCACATTATTTCCAACTCTAACAATTCCTCTATTACAACTATTGAATTCAATGAACTTATTCATATCTCTAGTCATATGGTGTGAATAACCACCATCTATAATCCAATCATATTTCTTCTTTTCCACTTGTGATACTGGGGCTCTTTCGTCTCTAACTTCTTTTTTTAGGGGTTTCCTCCTTAATTGCAAAAAATAATATTTCATCACTTCCATTATCACTTTCACTCAAAAATATTTCTACATTAGCTTCTAGATCTTCATCATTTGCATAAAGACATTCTCTAGGCTTCCTAGGCTTGAAACTCCTATATTTATGTACTCTCTTAAGAAACTTAGAAGCATAATGACCATATTCATTACAAGTCAAACATTTAAAGAATTTCTTACCTTCATATTATCTTCTCACAAGTAAGGAAATTCCTTCTTCAATCTTCTTGTCTTGTTTTGATTTTCCTCTATTGATGCTAGCATACTCTCCACTAGTACTCACACTTGTTGTCAATGTAGGTTGAATACTTAAAGTCTTGAAAGTAGTCTCAATCTTAGGTAGATCTCCATTTTGCCTCAAAACAATCCCATCTAATTCCAATCTTCCAAGAAGAGTTTCTCTTGTGAAAATTTTTGTGCAAGGTATAACTTTATCAATCATTTGTGCTATCTACTTATATGCATGTGTCAAGTCAAATTTTTCAAGATCTTCCATAAAATTTTATATTCATCCTTCTTTCCATCACAAGCCTTAATTCCTAAAACACTCTTTGATAGTCTACCGAAGTAAATCCTTACAAATTGATCTTCCATCATTTTAGCTTCTTGAAATAAAAAAATCCAATTATGTAATCTAACCTTTCTAGCATGCTTATCACCTTCAAAAATAGATTCGAAAGCTTTCCAAAGTTTATGTGCCAAATTTAAAGATTTTACTTGACTGCACTCATTTTTAGGAAGATCTTTCAAAAGTGCTTCCCTATAAAGCATATTACACATAACCAGATCTCTTTGACCTTTTGTACAAGATTCAATCTTGTCTTCATCAACTATTTTCTTCTCACTTTTAGTGATTAACCAATATCGTGGACCCATTCATAGAAAATGTGTCTTCATCTTCTCTTTCCAATTGTCAAAGTTAACTCCATCAAACTTTGGACTTACATTTGTGAAATGACTTGCCATATATCTCCTTTAATTGTTAAGATTTTCCTTCAAGGACTTGATGCTCTGATACCAATTTTTAGAAAGTAAAGTCCACCAAGATAACCAAGAGGAGGGGATCAGTTATCCAATTAAAAAAAAAATTATCAACCTTATTAAATATGAAACATATAAAAAGTGCAAAAACTATACCAAGATCACCATACACAATAACACTAGATTTGATAACTAGGGAAACACTTGATTAGAGGGAAAACCCCAGTGGGGATGGTACCCATAAAATGATGTACTAATATATAAGTTCCTTGCAAGAGGACAAACCATGTTAGGAGTCAATGAAATAAATTCAATACATATGAGTTTTTGTTAGGAGACTTTGAATCCCTGTAAGGAGATGCCAAACATGTTAGGAGTTATGCCAACCCTGTTAGGAGTATTGGAAGGTGGGAGGGCCCACTATCTAAAAAACTTCATGGTCAAGATCACCAAACTCACTGCCCAACTAATCTTAGTACTATCCTTCATAGAATAATATAAATAAAAAACTATCCACAACAACCTCTTTTCCAAATATAGTTTCTTTGTCATATTGTCATGCCTTAACCATGCCAAACACTTCTCTGATACCAAGATAATCAATATCATGTTCACTAGATCTAAGATCCAAGTTTTCTCACTTGCATTACACATCCACACACTTAATTTGCACTTCTTTTTTATTTTCACATACTACCACAAGGAAAATAACTTTCCTTTATACCAAGTCCTCAAACTAATTATTGAGTCGGCCTTAAGGCTTTCTCAAATTACAAGTAATATAGAACCACATTCAAACAATACAATACATGCTACATTACATCTTTTCGTAATTTCATAATATTGTTGGCTAATGTAGTCTTCACAATCCTTCACATGTGCAACATCAAATTTAGCGCAATCAACCATGCCATCTTCATCATGTCTTCTACCTACAATTGTGCTTAACCAGATTCTATCTATGTTAGGAGATATAATCAAAACAATAGTAACTGCTTCTTAGGAACTCTATCTAAATAAATCTAGAATAACTGTTAGTTATCTTCATATTTATGTATGTGCACTTAACCACATAATCAAGACACTCTATACACCACACCTTGAACTATGCATAGCCTCATCTTTAATCCTCGAACAACACAACCTCAATCTCTAATTGTTGCTCTGTTAATCTATTGATCTAATATTTGGTTTTGACAAGTGATTTTCAACACACTTAATTTATTTACTTAGTTCATGCCAAACTAGTAGTACATATCGAGCACAACATGTATATATTAGACCATGCCAAGTCATAGTGAGTGCCAAGCCACTCATGTGCTAAGTCACTCAAGTTCCAAGTAGATATTATGTGCCGAGTGACACAAGAGTCAAGTAAACAGTGGATGTCGAGCAATATAGGTGTCGACTCATAGCAGAGAGATTAGTGTATGCTGAGCATCAAAGACTTTAGATGTTGAGTAAGACGATTTTGACATATTTGTTTGTAAAGGCACAATCAACTATGTAAACCATTTTTGAGCTGACTTAAGATTGAATTTTTATATTTTGGAGATAAGGACAAAACTCTAATTGGATTCCCTATGTAATTACATGCAGCCAATCAGAAAATGGGAAGGATTAATCAGCAAAATGGATGAATCTTAGCCATAGATTCATACCTAACCCTAAGTCACTAAGTCTTTTTAAGGAGGACAAACCCTAAACTCTTTAGAGAGAGAGACAGAGGGAGGAATGAGTGAGTTTGTAAGGAATTGAAGGAGCAAAGAGAGAAGTTTGCATGCACAAACAGAGCATTCATGGTGGCTTAGAAGTTATGAAGTGAAACAACATTGCAAAATTAGTTAGAATAGAACACAGGAAAGGAAAAGGATATAGCAAAGAGACGTATGATTGAGAAGGATCAAGAAGACATTGTTTAGAGGTGATTTTTTATCAAGCAAGCAAGTGCTAACTGCATGATCAAAGCTGAGGCATTCTAACAGGTGATTTCAATCAAAATATCCTAACAGAGTAGTCCTAACAGGCTATATGAAATCCTTTGATAGGGTACTTAGTTTTTGAGTTAAAGTCCTCTAACAAGGCACACTTCTAACATGGTGTTGAAATCCTCTAACAAGGTGAGACCTAATAGTCTTTGTAAGCCTTTAACAGGGTAGACCTTTCACAGGGTAGATCATATTTCATGGTCAAAACATTGTAACCTTCATTGGATACACTTTATTATTGCAGTAGTGAAGATTTTTGGGTGTCATCCCCACCCTAGTTTTACCTTCTCATTGGAGGGTTTCTGGGTAATTATATATGGTGCCATATGTGTATAATTTCTTATGTGTTTACATGATTTAGATGTATATGCTTTACATGTTATTTCAGTTTACTCATTGAATGTATGAGATGGATGTATGGTGAAATTTTTATGGGTCCAAGTTTAAACTACTGATTCACCACACCCACCCCCCCCCCCGCCCCCCCCACCCTCAGAATTTTACCTTTCCTATTTTAAATTCCAACAATTGGTATCAAAGCTTTGTTCTCTAAATTAGGGAATTGAAATACAACTCATTCTACATTAATTGGATGAAGCAAGAGAAGAACTAAAGAAATATTTGAAGAGAAAGAAGGAAATTGCTATTGTGGAGAATGACACACAATACAAAGAGATAAATAATACTAAGGTATTTGTAGATGGAGAATCTAATGAATTTGATGTAGTAGTTGAAATCTAATGGAAAAGAATAGAGCCCAAGCTGAGAAAATTAGAAGTCTCAAGTTAGAGCAAGAATCACAAGCTATATTGCTATGTGAGGTGATTGAACAAAAGAGGAAAGCCATAGAAGACAAAGCCATGATTGAAGAAGACAAAAATAATTTTGGCCAACAGACTAGAAGAGAAATCATTAGAACTTACCAAGATTTCCAACATGCAATTGGGTACTCTAAGTCAAATGATGAATGCCAACTATGAATTGAATGTCAAGGACATTGAGATAACTACATTGAAACTGTAGAATGAACAATTTCAAAGTGACCTAAAGAGAGAAAAAGAATTTTTTGAAAGTTTCAACAAGCCAAATGAAGCCATCAAATACTTTGAGCAACTATTGAGACCTCCTAGCTCCAATAATGATACATTTAGATTGGGATACACAAGTACTGAAGAAGGAGAGTCATCCAAAAGTGCAGAAGAAAGGAACAACAAAGGTAAGAACTCCAAACTTACGTGTGATAATTGTGGTAAGAAAGGACATACTGCTAATGTGTGCAGGAGCAAGACTGTAAATCAGAATGTCAAGCCTAAGAGCATGGTTCACTGCCATAAGTGCAACAAGCAAGGTCATTAGGCACATGAATGCAAAACCAAGACTATACATACAAAAAGATTTGAAGGATATTGTTACAACTATCAAAAGTATGGACATATATTTTTGAATGCAGATCCAAACCCATGTGGTCATCAAACAGGCAATTGAAGGTAAGGAACAATGGAAACTCTTATAATTGGGATTATAATACAAGATATAGCTATCATTATTGTTAAGAATATAGACATATTCCTGAGAATTGTATTAGGACACACTTCAAAGGGAACTACCAAATGTGGTTGAGCCAAACCACATGTTTTAGTTGTTTGAAGACTAGTCACATTAGTAGGTATTGTCCAACTAGGTCAAAGGCAAGGCAAATGTTGAACACATCAGAGATGAGATGAATAACACATGGAAAAGGAAAGATGATTACAATACATCAAATGGAGAAGGGATCACTTCATCCAATGGGTCAAGTGATCACACCTTGTCAAACTAAGCAATTAAGAGGTATGTGGGACTGATACTTAAAGGTTATATCATACATTAGTTCCAAAGTGACTTAGCACTGAAAAGATTACATTTGCATGAATAAAGATGCAAGATGTTATTAGAAATCCAAGATAAATCTTTAAGTTTTTCATGTTGTTGCTAAGCATGAAATATTATCTATGTGTATCAAGTGAAATGCTAGAAGATGTTGAGCTTACAAACTGGCTAGTTGATGTCGAGCTCATAGTGGTTGTCGAGTGATTGATATGTCAATGGATGTCAAGTGAGCCTAAAATTGGTTGATGTTGAGCTTACAATTGTGTAAGCACTCAACATTTATTGCAAAGTTTTCAAAGGGTATTTGATTGATTTTAGCTCATTTTTCATCATTTCAAATTTGAGAAAGAGAAAGCAAAGCAAAAGGTGATCTGGAAATCTATTCCAAGTAGTGCAAAAGATTTGAGCAGCGATTCTTCACCACTTCATTAGATTTCATAAGGTATTTATCAAGAGCCAAGCTACGCAATTTAAATTTCATAAACCCTAGTTTTACATTATGGCATCTAGTTCAAATAATGTAGAGGGGAAGGAAGTTTTGAATGTTTAGTTAGTGAGTAATGAGGTCAAGGAACCTGTTTTCAAAGCTATTCCTAATATTTCTTATAAGCAAGATCCTTCTAGTGCATTGTCGATGGTTCCACTAAATGTGATAATGGTACAAGATGTAAGAAAATACTACAACTGTAAGATAGGAAGCATTAGTGATATGAAGATTAGGGAATTGTACAAAAAACTCTGTGATAATGGTGTTTTGAAGGAAGAGTTCAAAATCATTGAGAGGAAGGGATTAACATGAGCCCTAGATTTTTCAAATGTGTTTAAGATAGAGTGGATTAGGATAGTGCTTAGCCGAATTCATGATGGGTTATTATGGTTGGACAATGGACCTATCAAAATTACTAAGAGAATAATTCATAGGGTTACTGGTTACCCAACCCTAGATTGGCCTAAGACACTAAGAAGTGATTCTAAGGAAGTGATTGAGAAAAATACAGGAGCTTTCTGGAACAAGAGAGGCATGACAATTGATACAATTACTTATCCTCTGATAAACTTTTCTATAAGGGTGATTTCACACAAGTTTTACCAATCTAGTAGATTGAACATGTGCCCTATATAATTGTGGATGTGGGATACAATATTGTAAAGAAAGATCACACATATGATCTAGTAGAGCTACAATTGCAACAATTAATGGAGAACCTTGGAGCAATCAAAAAGAAAAAGAGTGTACAATGTAAATTTGGTTCTATATTGATTTGTATATTCTTTTATGTGCAAAACACATTTCCCTCATTTGGCACTATAGTATGGAAAACCAACAGATCAATAGAAGTATAGATTGGTGAGTACATTAAGCAATCAAGAGAGAATTTTGAATCTTTAATGACAAGTTATTTTGAAGACTTCAAGAAATCAATGAAGGAAAGATTGAGAATACTAGTATCCTTAGTTGAGAAACACTATGATGATGTATGTTTTCTTGTGGATGCTGATTATACATTTGTATAAGCTACTACACCAAGGGTAAGATGGTTGAGACCCTTAGGTTATGAAATAAATGTGGATGAGGCCTCTGCAGCTATAATAGCTTTACTGGAAAAAGAGGTAGATAAAACTACAAATGTATTTGGAAATTATGAGATGGTAAAGTCCAAAATTACCATGGAATTGAGGATTTCCTCTGCCATGAAGAAAAAGGAGAAGATAGAGAAGAAACTGAAAGTTAAGTTTGGAGACATTGCTGACAAGGAAGAAGAAGAAGAAGAAGAGGATGAAGAGGAAGAAGAAACTCAAGCACAAGCAGCACTTGCATTGACTCAAGGTATGGGAGAAGACCAAGAAGAGGAGGATACTAAAGGTGTCGAGGGAGAAGAAGCCAAGGAAATACCTACTCCTATTGAGCCAAAGAAGAGGAAGGCTAAGACTCAACCAATGACTAAAGAAAAGATGGTAGCTAACCCAAGTCAGCCCAAGCCTACTGCACCTACTATAAGAGCTAGTAGACATGCAACTACCCAAAAGGCCAAGGAAAAGAAAAAACAAGTAGAACAAGGAGGCCAAGAGAAAAAAAGGCCAAGAAGAAATTATGTTGCACAAGCAGATTCTGATTAAGAGAAAACATAATTAGATGATAACAACCAATTTAAGGTGGTGAGTCATACTCCTTTGTTAGATCTTGAAAATTTATGTGATAATGTTAAGAATATTGCAAATCTATGAAGATTTGCACATGCAGATTTCGATAATTTGGGTAAAGTAGAGAATAATCAAGTGAAGGAGGCCATATATGCCATGATGGAAAAATTCAAGACAACTCCACTAGAGATTTCCAACTCAATGTCAAAGAGTCTATATGACAGAGTTGAGCAAAAATGACACTATTGTCTAGACTTGGAGAAACAAATTAGAGAAACATCTCTAGCCCAAGTGATGCCTGAACTAACTAAGGCACATATTGCTAAGGTTGTAAAGAAATATTAGTTAGGTTCACACCTAAATGTAGAGCCTTTAGCATCTTGCAAAACAATATTAAGGATGTTGCTAAGAAGTTGACATAGATGTGGAAGCTTACTTATGGGTTGACTACAGTTAAGGAAGGAGAACAAGCACCCATTGAAGTGAAAGATGATGAAGAAGATGATGAAAAAGCTAACACTATTGGAGGAGGAACAAAAATGCAAGTAGATGACAAGCAGTAGCTAAGCTAGAGAAGCCAAAAGAATAGAGTGTGCAAGACATACAATTGGCGAGTGTCAATCCTCCACATGTCGCAAGTGAGACTACAGAAATAGTAACTGTCAAGGATGTTTCTGATATATTAGCTCAAAAAATCAAACCCCTTACTAAAGATGATTTGAAGAAGATATTAGATCAGTCTACACTGTAGGCCAAACTTTTTGATATTCCTATTTTGGTTAGTGTGGATGAGCTACAAAAGTCAATGACTGTTGTTGCAAGGGGAAAGGTGAATCCACAAGAACCATCTTCTATGATCCCTCCTGTCACTAATGTACAACCTTTGGTCCAAATTCCAGAAGATACATCTAACAAGGTTGATGCAATTCCCAATATTGATATTGTAGAGAAAAGCATAGTGGAAACACAAGTTGCTACTATAGAAATAGGTCAAATAGACTTATCTATACCTACAACACAAGGACAAGGTGCAAATCAAGTCATCGTGGAAAAATAGGGTAAGCCTGAAGAGAGTGAAATGACACCACAACTAAAGGAGAAAACTGCCATCCAAGCCCTAGTAACCTTACTAGTATTTGGCACTCCATCAAGTCATACTCCTTAGAAGTTGAGCATAGATGCTACACCACTGCAAATCTCAGTGTCAAGACTAAATTCATCAAAGCCTAGAGAAGTGAACCAATATGGAGATGTGAGCCTTGATAAAGAGATCATTTTTCCCAAGTATGATTATGCTATAGAACAAATGGGCATATTGCAATAAGCCTAGCAAGAAAAAAGCATTAGGAAATGCTTAGAAGGGAGCACAGGCAAAAGCAAGCACTGCAAGATATTAAAGACATCTTTTTAGATGCATTCAATTTTCAAACTCCAAATGAGACCAAGCCACTAATGGAACAACTAACAAATATAGTGCAGAAGGTCAGTAATGAAGACCTAGATACTAATGCTAAATTGTTAGAATGTTCAGAAAATAAGTTCCAAAACAAAGTGAATGAGAAAATATCAGGTGATATAGCACTAACACAAGTTGCATTGGCAACTAAGGTTGACTATGTGAAGAAGGTACTTGAGAACATATTCTCATTATACACTAAATTGTGCAATCCATCACTCTTCACCCAAGAGACCAAAATTCACATTCTGAGTCTAGAGAGCCTAATTACTGCATCGGGTGTAAAACTACCAATGAATCCAGCTCAAAGTGAGAAGCATTTCAGGACATTACTTCGAACATAGAGTCAGTTAGCTATATTGACAACAAATGAGGCCAATATAAGGGCCAAACCAACTAGCATCCAAGGGACTCTCACCCCCCATATGGAAATTTTGCACAAGGAGCTAGGCTATTCTGAAACCTTAATGAAGAAAGACCCTAATCTTTCTACCTTAGATGGTCTAGTCCACCTTGTTGTCGAGATAGCAATCCAAAGCAAATCATTGGATGTAGCATGTGAGAACTGGGATGTAGCTCTTAAGATGATATTGGATGTCCGTAAATATTTTCTGAACAAACATACAATAAGTGTATAGCCCATTTGACATAAGTGTCAAAAGGGGGGAGAATAAGATAAAGGGGAGACATATTTTTGGAGGAGAAATGGAGAAATAGAGAAAAGGGGAGAATGAAATAAGAGAATGGGGAAGATATTATTATTGGGAGAAATAAAGAATAAGAATTTTGGGGAGATACAAGGAGAGTAAGAAATAAGAGGAACAGAGAAATGCCAGAATCAACTAAAGGAGAGCAAGCATCAAAACATATTAGAAGTATCAAATGAAAGAGTATTAGCAAAACAACATGAAGTCAAAGTGTATCAATAGAGACACATTTGCTCAGTAGGAGCACAAAATTTTGGATACAGAACAAACATATCAACTTAGGGGAGTTATCAAATTTTGAGGTATCTAAGTGATTACAAAATTTTGAGATTTTGAGATTTTGTATATAAGTTGAGTTAAGATATGTTATGCTTGTGAGATCAAGGATATTAATGTATATTCAAGTGTTTTTGACACTCATGTCAAAGGGGGAGATTGTTGATCTTAGATTGGTCTTGACAAGTGAGTGTCAACACACTTAAGTTATTTACTTAGTTCATGTCGAACTAGTAGTACATGTCGAGCACAACATGTATATATTAGACCATGTCGAGTCATAGTGAGTGTCGAGCCACTCATGTGTCAAGTTAATCAAGTGTCGAGCAGATACTATATGTTGAGTGACATAGGAGCCAAGCAAATAGTGGATGGCAAGCAATACAAGTGTCGAGTCACAGCAAAGAGATTAGTGTATGCCAAGCATTAGAGACTTTAGATGCTGAGTAAGAAAGTTTTGACATATTTGTTTGTAAAGGCACAAACAACTATGTAAACAATTTTTGAGCCAACTTAAGATTGAATTTTGATATTTTGGAGATAAGGATGAATCTCTAGTTGGATTCCCTATGCAATTACATGCAGCCAATCATAAAATGGGAAGGATTAAGTGGCAAAATGGATGAATCTCAGTCGTAGATTCATACCTAACCCTAAGTCACTAAGTCTTCTTAAGGAGGAAAAACCCTAAACTCTTTAGAGAGAGAGAGAGAGGAATGAGCGAGTGTGTAAGGAATTAAAGGAGTGAAGAGAGAAGTTTGCATGCACAAACAGAGCATTCATGGTGGCTTAGAAGTTATAAAGTGAAACAACATTGTAGAATCGGTTAGAGCAGAACAGAGGAAAGGAAAAGGATACAACAAAGAGATACTTGATCAAGAAGGATCAATAAGACATTGTTTAGAGGTGATATGTTATCAAGCAAGCAAGTGCTAACCGCATGATCAAAATTGAGACATTCTAACAGGTGATTTTAGTCAAAATCTTTTAACAAAGTAGTCCTAACAGGCTATATGAAATCCTTTAACAGGGTGCTTACTTAGTTGTGAGTTAAAGTCCTTTAGCAAGGCACACTTCTAATAGGGTGTTGAAATCCTCTAACAAGGTGAGACCTAACAATCTTTGTAACCCTTTCACAGGGCAAACCTTTCACAGGGTAGATCACGTTTCATGGTCAAAACCTTGTAACCTTCATTGGATGCACTTTATTACTGCAGTAGTGAAGATTTGTGGGTGTCATCCCCACCCTAGTTTTACCTTCTCATTGGAGGGTTTTTGGGTAATTATATATGGTATCATATATGTATGATTGCTTATGTGTTTACATGGTATTTTAGTTTATTCATTGAATGTATGAGATGGATGTATAGTGAAAGTTTTATGGGTCCAAGTTTAAAATACTTATTTTCTCCCCCCTCCCCCTCCCCCTCTCAAAAGTTTACTTTTCCTATTGTAAATTCCAACACAATCTTATATAGAATCATTAGTATGTTGACATCAATGACAAACACATTCATGAATGCAACACAAAATCATTGTTACAATCTCCCCAATGCTAGGATACTCCCCCATAGGAATATCATCAACATTCATGCTAACAGGCATGGTTATTGATATGAATGGGTTTAGAATTTGGACTATGATCTTGTTTAGGATTAGAGTTTAACACTTTAATTAGGGTCACAGTTATAGTTATGGTTGGAGTTAAGGTTGTTAGTAGGGTTTAGTGTAAGGATTATGGTTATTTTAAAGGGTTGATAAAGGGTTACATCATGGTTAAATTTAAGCTTCATATTAGGGTTAGTGTTAAGCTTATAATTAAGGTCAAATTTAAGAATATGGCTAGTTTATAGTTAGTTTTAGGGTCTGGGTCCTTATTGTCATGGTTAGGGTTATGTTTATACTAAAGGTTTAAGGTAATGACAAATTATTAAATAGTTGCATGAATATATACAAAATAATAGACCAATATTGTTTTTCCTAATTCAACTCCAATATTTCTTCAATGTACCCATTGCATCCGAAGGTGCGATTTCTATTTGTATTTTATTATTCAATGTTTCCTATTTTTTTAATCAATAAGAGACAACCCTATTTAAGATTTTCAATCTTTTTGGTTATTCAAATCTATGAACACAGTGGCCTAGAGTAGGCACAAGCCTAGGAATACAACAACCTAATAGAGATTTGAAACTTGTTAGCAACCTCACCAACAAAGTGCTTTAACAGTTGCTCTAAATGGGCCACCCCATCAATTTCTCCCCTTACTTAACTAGTCATATTCAAAGTTATTTCAAAATGTAATAAGTTGCTCTATAAGTTTAAGTTAGGTATTTTGAATATGTCTATCATCACACACACACACACACACACACACACACAATTCAACTTTAAAATTGGATTATTTGATCTTTAAATATCTAAAAAATTAAAGCAATACATGAATACTCCAAAGATATTGTATTGCCTTAAATATACTCATTTTGAAGATATTAGAGTTGTAATATAATATAATAAAAGATATTTGCATATATTTTAAATTTATTTTTACAAAATATTTTTATAACAATTGATTAGTTTGTGTATTAAATATTCTCAATTAAATGTGTAACATTTTACATTCAAGAATAAATTTAAAGTAAATAGATATTGAATAGAAATGAATACCAAATATCATTTACATTATGTAAAGATTTAAAATTTGCATTACCAGATTATTAGAATTCTTCCCCATGCTAATTGGATTATTGGAGGAGACTTCAATATGGTATAACACAAATCTGATTACAACTGGTCTTGCCTGCCAAAGCTTAGCAATGAATAATTTGATAAATGGTTGTTTTTTCATAACTCCATTGGGGTTATTGATCCTTTAAACAAAACAAAAAAATCAGCCACATATATAACTGGTACACTTTGTTTGATTGCATATTTGGAGTGGATAGAAAACTTAGCAAATTAGACAGGTTTTACATTTCTCCTAATTTGGAAGTAATGCAAGACTCAATGGGAAATCATGTGAGGGTAGATTATTCTACTACTATTTCAAATCATTTTCCTATCTTGTGCAACAATGATAAAGACAATCCCATGGTTTTGTATTCCCAGTTACCTTTTAATCTTAACACTTCTCACCTAAAAAATCCATCTAGTGTAGATGCTTTGGCTGGTATTCAGAATTCTATTCCCAAACTAAAAGAAGGTGAATCCTATAGGATGTGATGACAGGCTGCACACTCACAATGTGCTAATTGTTTTCACTCATCTGGTAAGAGACTTGCATGGAAAAGGAAACACAAAGAAAAAACCTTACAAGGAAAACTACACCTGCACAAGAAAATACTTAATTTTGATCCAAACAGTATTCAAATTCAATATTCAATAGCTACTATTGATACCCAGCTTCATAAACTTGACACTTATAAGGGACAAGGAGCTCATATCCAAGCTATATTGCATTGGTGTAAAGATGGTAATAAAGGCTCCAAGTAATTCTTTAATTACTTAAACTATAAACATAAAAAGGATTTTATCAGCTCAATATATGATGAGGAGGGTCAACTTCATATAAATTTAGAACTAATTAAAAACATTTTCCAGACCTTTTGTGAGAAACTGTTTATAGAAGATTATCGTTGGCAAGATGTTCAATTAGTACTAGAGGATGTTATAGAGGATGTCATACCAATGAAGGTGGATCCAAAATATAGTTGTTGTATTGATCAAAACTTGTCTATTGAGGACTTAGGACGTGTTATTTTCTCTATTGCTCAAAATAAAAGTTTAGGGGTTGATGGTTTCTCAATCGAGTTCTACCAAACTATATGGCAGTATATTGAGGAAGACTTTTATCTTGTTTATTTGGAAGCTATTAATCAAGCTTCGTTGGGTCCAAATATCAATCAAGTCTTGATCAAGTTTCTTCCTAAAGGGAGAAATTCTGATTATGTTTCTTGATGACAACCTATTACTTTATTAAACACCTCTTATAAAATTATTTCTATAGCTCTTGCCACTATAATCAAACCAATAACCAAGATCATAGTTAGACCTTAACAAATAGGGTTCCTTGGTGGAAGATTTATTTTGGAAAATCTAATATTAGCTTTGGGAAACAAGTGAATGGGCTCAACAATCAAGGCAAAATGCATTGTTGGTAAAACTAGATTTTGATAAACCCTAGATAGGATGAGATGAATATTTATTATCAAAATGTTGCAATGGCTTGGTTTTGGTCCCAAAATTTGTAGGCATGTCCAAATTATTTTTAGTGATGTGAATGCTAAGATATGGATAAATAATTTAGTGTCTGATCCATTTCCTTTACAACATTCAATTAGGCAAGGTTGCCCGTTATCTCAATTCCTTTCTAAAATAGCAGTTGATGCTCTTGGCTACCAACTTCAAAAATATAATCAGCTAAACTTGATCAAGGGCATATCAATTCCTAATAGTGTTATTAAACTTAACTCACATTTTGTTGATGATTCTTTGTTGTTTATTCAAAATTCAGAATAAAAAATCAAAAATGTTTTCGATGTTTGTGATTTATATTGCTCTGTTTCAGGTTCCAAACTAGCTCATCATAAAACTAAAATTTTAATGATTCAATCAGATCCAAACCCTCATTGGAATAGAAAAGAATGGAAACAAATTAAACATGGGCAGATTACACAACATCTTGGAATTTCATTTGGGTTGGGAGTTTATCTTCATGACATGTGGAATTGTTTCATCACAAAGTTAATAAAATAAAATCTTTAACGAGGGTAATAGATATCTTTCATTACTTGGGAAAATACAAGTGATAAATCCAAATTTTCTGCCCTCCCATGTATACTATTCCTCTTATTGGATGTCCTCCAACAAAATGTTTTCAGGTTCCAAACTAGCTCATCATAAAACTAAAATTTTAATGATTCAATCAGATCCAAACCCTCATTGGAATAGAAAAGAATGGAAACAAATTAAACATGGGCAGATTACACAACATCTTGGAATTTCATTTGAATTGTTGGAAATATTCAAGATATGACAAGTTACTGAGAAGGGAGGGGTGAATCAGTAACTTCTAAAATTTCAACAATAAAACTGCATACTGATATATTCACCATTCATCCAAGTAACCTACTGTAAGCATGAAACAAAATTATTTGCAACACTTGAACACACAGATTTGGTGACCCAGAAACCTTCCAAATAGAAAGTAAAACTGGGGTGGGGATGAAACCCACAAAGCATCGTTACTGCAGTATGAAGTTGGCCGGTTAAGGCTTACAATGACCACTTCTGGTGATCTGCCCTATTAGGAGCACAAAGGATTGCTAGATCCACCTTGTTAGAGGATTTACAAACATACAATAAAGTATGCACTCTGTTAGGAGATTTACAAAAGACTGTTAAGTCTACCTTGTTAAAGGATTTACAAAAATTGATTCACCTGTTAGAATGAAACAGTGGATCTGATTACAACTGATTGCTGATAAGATCCGCTATGCTCTGATTCACCTTGATGTGATAAATAAAACTTTTCTGCTCCAAAACTTGACCTTGCTGAATTCCTTCACAACTCAGTACACATACTTTCGCACGCATGTATTTCTTTCACACTTTCGCATATTCATTACTATTACCATTTTTCTCTTCTTCTCATTTCTTACTTTGAATGATACAATACATTGCATATATATACCATCCAAATAAATAATACATGCAAGGTCGGCCAAAACAACAAGTGCAAATCTCTATACAAAGTCGGCCCAAGGTAAAAACTCGGGTTCACTGAACTGACTCGGTGTCCTTCTAATACTCGGCGTCCACTGCGTTACTCGGCATCGTCATGCACTCGGTAGAAGTGAAGGCACGGTCCATACTAAACACTTCGAGTAGTTCTGAACTCGGTAACCACTGGAGACTCGGTAGAAGAGATGTCACTTGGTGAACACTTCTATCTGAACTGTAGCTCGGTGATCAAAGGAAACACTCGATAGAACCTTGTGACTCGGTGATAGTTAGTTTCCTTGATAACCGTCTGAGCTCGGTAAAATTAATTTCCTTGATAACCTCAGGAGCTCGGTTATCACGAAGTTCTCGGTCAATACTAAGTACATCTTCACTTGGTAAAAATTGATTCCTTTCTTTACCTCGAACACTCGGTAAACACTGGTTGCTTTGTTCACCTCGATTACTCGGTAAACACTGACTTCTTTGTTCACCTTGATCACTCGGTAAACACTGACTTCTTTGTTCACCTTGATCACTCGGTAAACACTGACTTCTTTGTTCACCTTGATCACTCGGTAAACACTGACTTCTTTGTTCACCTTGATCACTCGGTAAACACTGACTTCTTTGTTCACCTTGATCACTCGGTAAATTCTGATAACTAGGTAAAGTTTGGCTTACAAAGGAATGTCTGGTGAGAGCTCGGTAAGCATTCAGAATCCAATAAGTGTTGTAACTAATGACAAAAATGTATCATAATGCCAACAGTGATTTATATTGCTCTGTTTCAGGTTCCAAACTAGCTCATCATAAAACTAAAATTTTAATGATTCAATCAGATCCAAACCCTCACTGGAATAGAAAAGAATGGAAACAAATTAAACATGGGCAGATTACACAACATCTTGGAATTTCATTTGGGTTGGGAGTTTATCTTCATGACATGTGGAATTGGTTCATCACAAAGTTAATAAAATAAAATCTTTAACGAGGGTAATAGATATCTTTCATTACTTGGGAAAATACAAGTGATAAATCCAAATTTTCTGCCATCCCATGTATACTATTCCTCTTATTGGATGTCCTCCAACAAAATGTTATAAAGATCTTAATAAGGTTATTGGGTTACAAATCTACCTCTTAGTTACATTGTATACAACCAAAGGATAAGGGTGGTTTGGGACTGTTGGATCCTAGAACACAAGTAAATTGTTTACTCACCAAGTGGATTATAAGAGTTGTTATAGGAGATGAACAATGGGTGCATCACTCAATATTACTTGCTGATATGAATAACAAATGGAAAAATCTTGGTTGGTTGGATAAAATTCTACTTGCTCCACTTTTTGGTCTTAAGGCTTCTTTCCAATTGCAATCCATTTGGATATCTTGGAAGCATGTATCTCACCTTTTAAATTGGAGAAAGGATTCATTGCATAATGGTTTCAACTTTACCCATTCTTCCATCTAGTGGAACATACTTATTCTTTATCATAGAAAACCTCTTGGTGTCTCCTTTCCCAAACAAACTCAATATCTTTTTAAGAAAGGGATAAGTTTTGATGCTATGTTTGGGTAGTTGTATGGCTGGTTGTAAGTCTTGATTGTAGTTTTCTTTTTCCTTCTCTCTCTGTGCAATCCTTTATTTGAATTGCTATTCTTTTATTATAACTTTCAAGATCTGTTCAATTAAAAAAGAAATTACATAAACAATTACGTAACAAAAGGCTATGCACATCCATCTTATGGAGACATCTCATCATCTAGACAGATTTTATCTTTGCTAGGTATAAATTTCTATCTTATCCATTTATAACCACTATTGATAAATTTTAAGTAAATATATATCGAATCGACGTGAATACCAAATAGCATTTGCATTTTATAAAGATTTAAAATTTGCGTAAATAATAACATAACAAATTGCTATGCACATCCATCTCATCGCCTAGACATCATTTATCTTTGTTTGGTATAAATTTCCATCTTATCCATTCACAACTATAATTGATATTTGACAAATATTTAAAAAAACAAAACTTTTATCTTCACCAATAACAAACCAATTAAACAAAATCTTAAAAAAATATAACAAACAAGTTAAATATTTATATTAACGATCTAATATGAAACCATCTTAGCATACAAGATATTCAAGCTTGAGTTGTACAATATATACACTTCCACCAACCGAGCCTATATAACAAAAAATAATAATAATAATAATGATGTACAACTCACAATGAAGGTGAGTGACTTGTAGTTGAATTTTGTCCTCTAGTGTGGTGGTAAAAGCATGTGTTTCGGAAAAAGAAACAAAAAAGTGGACAAAGGGATTATTACCTAATTATTTTGATGTTTCTTCCACTAGTAAAAGGTGAATGAAGGGAATACCCTTCCACCGCTACACATGCGAACATGGCGGGGTATCATTTAATAAAGTTTGTTCTTGTTCTTTGTAAGTTGTTAATAATAAACTCCACTAACCCAAATCGATTAAGGGCTCTTTTTTCGGGTTGTGTGTTCAAGGAGATGTAAAAACCAAAATTTATTGATACAAAAAAGACAACATGCAATAACAATAATAATGACAGATTATATGGACATTGGAATGGTATAGGTATGTTTTATAGAGTAGATTGTAGTATTTAAGTTTGAAATTATTTTTATTATTTGTGAGTTAGATTATTATAGCTTTTCTTTATTGAAGACATTTTTAAAAGAGTGATTTTGTTTTGTTTATTATTTGCTGAAATATTAGAATAGCGAAGTTGTATCAATCGATCATATTTGTTAGTTATATTTTCTATTTTCACATTATAGTTATTTTTGTATATTAAATAGTATTCAATTGGTTAGACTATGATACAATGTTGATGCATTATAAGCTATTGCAACATGCTTGGAATTGTACAAAGTACTAAAAACTTCGAGCTATGTTCATTTCATTCTAATTTCATCTATTATAATGTCATTTGTGTTAGAAGTGAATGGTAAGGAGGAATGCATATGACTTGTAATCCCATTAACAACTCTTTTGGGTGCATGGCTTTTGAGATGTTAAATCTACAATGTTATGGACGTGACTCTCTCCTATTTGTTATGTGCCTTCTCCATTGTTGATCAAATGATATAAATGTGGGATCCTCATACTTATTAATACTAAAATAGAGGTTAATTTGTTCTCAATAACTAATATTTAGCTTAAAGGGTAAAACAAATTTGATTAAAAATGGTTTTGTCAATTTGAAATAAATGATATTGAATAAAGAAAAATAAAAACAATTTATTGCCCCCATTATTAAACAAGGTATTTACTAGGACATGTCATTAAAATGTTAATGATTTGAAAGGGAGAACAAATGTTTATTCCATGCAAATAGTTAAGATGGAAGGAAAGTTTTAGAAGGCTTTTGTTTTCAATAAAGATCAAGTATTTGTCTTTTTGTTTTCTAAGTGTTTGGAAAAGTGGTTAGAATCACAAAGCATTTAAATTTAACCCTTAGAATCATTCACAATAAATTCATTGAAAAATCTTTTATATTTTACTATTAATCTTATTACAAATATTTAAGTTTTAAATATACTAGCACATATGTTGTTAATCTTACATATTGGTTCAATAAAATTCACCAATGTATTTGGCTTAGCTGCCATACTGAACTAAAATGACAAATCCTCCAAGCTTAACAACAATAATAAAAGTAGAGAGAGAAGGGGAAAATACACAAATAGTGAAGTGACAAAGAAAGAGAGAAAAATAAAGTCTCTCTGTGTGTGTATATTTATATATTTGTAAATACAAGCATGTGTATATATATGTATGTATACATATTAAATCAATAATCTACTCATTGAAATAATAACACTTTCACATTCAATACTACAAACTTATCAAGATTAACGTGCATACAAATGAATCTATATTAATCTTCTTTGTGATGCACATTCTAATGCCAAATGGGAATATTTACCAATAAAGGGCTACTAACCAAAACTTGATTTGGATCTTCAAAATCTAAAAGACAATGCCTTGAGACACCTTTAGAATGAAAAGTGTGAAATGAAAAGACCGTACATGGTCACCAAGAAGACAAAAATGTTGGAAACTTACAATTGGAACAATTGTTGTTTTGTCATTAATGTCAAATCTATTGATAAGACATATTGCTACCTAATCTAAGTGTCATATCTACTTGATTGATGAAGATGATTTGAGGAATTTCTCATAACAATAGCACCTAGAAGAAATGTTGAGTTATGAAAAGGAAGCTACAATGGATATTTTATCAGATAGACTTTGATGAGACAAAGTGATTGTTTATATCAAGAAAGTTAAGCTAAGCCGAGCAATAGAGTAAAAAGGTTAAGGAATGTCGAATGATGCTAGTGTCAATCTAGCCACAGTAAGTGCCAAGTGAATCTAGTGTTGATCGAGCATCAGTATTGCCCAAGCAAGATAGTTAATGTCGAGCGAGAATTTTTACAATGAACGAGTACTTAAGCGATGACCGAGTGTTAGAACTTAGTGATTGTTGTATAACACTGTTGAGAATGAGTTTGAGGAAATCATGATTCCCAACCAACTCAGTTGATTTCTTGGGAGATGTAAACCATGTTGAAGATAAGATTGATGAGTTGGATCATTAAATTCAAGGCAAGGATTAGGTAAAGACCTAATAGATGGATTCCAAAGAAGTTTCTAGAGAAATATCAAGAAGATGGACAGATACAATGAATCGTATTGAACTTGATCATAAACCCTGAGATCTATGGTAATCATGGAAAATAACAAAGCAATAATTACCTATTTAAGGAGGTATAGAGCTAAAAAAATCCATGCGTTTGTGAGTGTATGTGAGAGGCACATACAGAAGAAGGTTGATCAAAGACACACAAGTGTGTAAGAGTGAATGTGAAGCTAAAGGAGATTGCTTACGAAAATGCTACTGATATTAATAAGTAAAATCTTAGAAGATGGCTTAAGTTATGTTGAAAGAAGAGGTTTGATTGCTTGAAGGGTTGCCAAGCGAATCAAGAACAAAGACAATAATGGAAAGCTTATCAATGAATCAACACATGAACTGAAAAATGATCTGAACTTGTAAAGTAAGTTGTAATCATACAAATCAAAACCCTATTGTCTTCTTTCTAATCATTATAAATAGTTTGTATTGAAATCCTTTTAACAGAGATTGACCTAACAATCATTTGAAGGACATAATAGTCTATGTAAATCCTTTAACAAGGTGACATTCTAAATGGAATGATCAAAGTCAAGGGTGATTAAATCCTCTAACCAAATCACATTTAACAATGTGTATTGTAAACCTTTAATAGGGTTGGCTTCTAACAGAGCTCACTTTGAAAGAGTGAAAAAGTGGTGACATTTTGTTGGTGGTTTTTCCCAAATTGGGTTTCTACGTAAAATCCTAGTGTCAAATCTTTGTTGAATGATTTATATGTTTTACATTTTATATTCAGCAAAGTATGTCATATTTGGGACAATAATTTTGGTTTATCAATACAGTAAAGACCAAGCAAGAATTGGATAAGCAGAACAGTAAGAGTTTTATGTTTAATTGTTCAAATGGTATTTATGGACCTTGAGTAATTGATTCACCCCACCCTCTCTCAGTTATTCTAAAAATTTCTAACAAAAAAATCATATAACATACTTCTACCACCTTCCTGTAGCAATAATGACATGAACTCACCTATACATGATAATTTTTAGAAATCAATTTATTTGACCACTCAAATCATAAGATGATTTTTTTACAAAAGGAAGGATCATTGTTCACAACATGATAATCTACCCACACAACAAGTTTTAGGTCCTTAGTCAACCATACATAGGTGTACCTAGACATTCTCCAAATTGTAGATTAAGTAAACCATATTCTGTGAAGGCTATTCTTACAAAAATGGGCATAACTTACTCTTTTTTCAATAGAAATCAATAAAAAATCAAGAAAAATAAAGTAGACTTGATATTATTTCCATCCATGTGATATTTTCACCATAATTATTTCGTACAAAAGAGCAAAAAATGCTACAATACATAGGAATCAAATTTCTACCAATATGGGAACTTCTTTCACGAAAATAGCCACAACTTCCACAAATCTTAATGAAAATTGATGAAACAAAAAGAAAAATGAATTAGAATCAGCTATATTTCATTTTAAATTGACCTCATTTTCATATGTACTTTAATTTTATTTACAAAAGATAATCAAACTATAATAGAATAAAAATTAGAAAATGCAACAATAGAAACTATCAAAATAATGGAGTTTTTCTTATTCAGTAACTTTTCAACCTTCTCTAACCATAGATTTGTGTTTAAAATATATTCTTACACTTTTCCAAGCATTTATCTACTATAATTTCTACTTCCTACTAGTTTTTAACTTCCAACCTCTCAACTTTCCATATGACTCTTCATATTCCATATTTTAGCAACTTTTTTATAGTAACCCAAATAGGTATCTAATTATCATTGTAGACCCTATTACATGTAAAATCATTTAATAGACCTTATTCAACCTTACAAATAATTAAATGGCCTTATTATAATGATTTGACCAAAATAGTTGTGGTGACCTCAAAGGACCATTCATTCTTCTACACCATACACCCTCCAGCTACCCAAAAAAAAGAAGAAAAACTCTTTTCATAAGAGAAGGTATTGAATATATTTCTTTATTTCCTTCCACATATCCTTCTTGATGGTCTTCTATTACTCCAACCATTCCGTCGAATCTTGAAGATGCTATCAACAACTTGGTTCTTGAAGTTTCCTTGCTCCTACATGGTGCATTTTCTTGCTAGTTTCCCTTTGCCATTCTTGGTCCTCATCTTTGTCTTCAAACTTGCATTTTCATATTTTCTTTGAGGTCTTATGGTTTTCCTCCTCCAACCTATTGGTTGCTAGCGTATATTCATCTTCCTATTGGAAACCACAATTGAGACAATTGTTATGTTGTCATTGATGTCAAGTCTACTAATGAGACATGTTGCAATCTGATCTAAATGTCATATCTATTTGATTGATGAAGAGGATTTGAGAAATTTCTCATTAAAAAAGCACCTATAGGAAAGGTTAAGTTATGAAAAAGAAGCTACAATGGACATTTCATTAGTTAGACTTTGACAAAATAATTTGATTATTTGCATTATGACGACATGAGAAAATATTGCATAAGCTTGACTGAGAAATAAAAAAGAAGATTAAGGAACTTGAAATTCATGCCAAGTGATTCTAATGTCAACTGAGCCATAGTAAGTGTCGAGCAAATTTCGTGTTGACTGAGCATCAATATCGACTGAGTAAATCAATGATAACCAAGTGTCAGAACCCAGTGATGATAGAGTGATAATATTTTGAATGCGTATGAGAAATCATGATTTCTAGCCGACTCAGTTGATTTCTTGGGATATGGAAAGCATGTTAAAGATAAGGATTAATGTGTTGGATCATTTAATTCAAGGAGAGGATTAGGTAAGATACCTAATGAAAAAATTCCATGAGAAGTTTCTAGAAAAGAAGTAGATGAAAAAAATGGTGATTAGATACAATGAATTTGTTGGATAAGATCGCAAACCCTAAGATCTATGGTGATTATGAAAAATGGAAAAGGAATAGAATCACCTATTTAAGGAGGCACAAAGATTAACTTTAAAGAGAGGAGAAAGAAAGTGTGAATGATATATGCAAAGAAGAGAACACAGAAAAGAAGTTGTGTGTATTTTTAGTAAGATACAACAAAGCTTATGAGATTGATAAGAAAATCTAGGCAGAAGGCTTATGTTTGTTGTGAAGAGAAGGTTGAATGCTTGAAGGACTTCCAAAAAAGTCAAGAATAAAGGTTACAAGGCTTATCAAGGAATCAACACATGAACTCAACAGTGAGTTGTAATCATATAGATCGAACCCTACTCTTTTCTTTCTAATCATTGTAAGTAGTTTGTATTGAAATCCTTTCAATCAAAGGTTGACCTAATAGTCATTAAGGACTTAACCGTCTGTGTAAATCTTTTAATTGGGTGACATTCTAATGGAATGTTCTAAAGTCCGCTAACAATGCCACTTCTAACAAGGTCATGTTTAGCAATGTGTATTGTAACCTTTAATACAGTTGGCTCCGAACAAGGCTCACTTCAGAAGAGTGAAAAGTGGTGACATGTTGCTGGTGGTTTTTCCCAAATTAGGTTTCCACGTTGAATCCTACTGTCAAGCTTGTGTTGAATGTTTTATGGTGTTTTACATTTCAAATGTTTACATTCAACAAGTTTTCTATATTAGGACAGTGAACTGCTATTTAGTATTATTATTCATATTATAGTAGAGACCAAGTTACAACAAGATATGCAAGACAAAAAAGTTTTTAATTATTGGATTGTTTAATTGGTACTAATGAACCTTGAGTAACAGATTCACCCCTCGCCCCTCTCAGTTATTTTAAGCATTCTAACAATTGGTATCAAAGCGCTAATGCTTATAAAGAGAAGTTGGAAAGTACTTAAAGCTAAAAATTATGACTCACAAAAGGGAGGTACCAAAGTTGAAGAAGGAGAACTTTCTACATGGAAAATGCTAATGAGGCTATATATATCTAGTATTGGTGATGTTGCAATAAAATTTGTGGACAATGAATATGTGAAGATAACGGTTGTTCCTCTAACTGCTCAACAACTAAAACAAAAGCAAGAACACAATTAGACAATGTTGGAGATTGCTTCATCCCTAAGCTATGTTGAATTCAATGACATAAAAGGTCATGACAGTGCAAAACAGATGTGGGATAAAATGAAGACTATATATGGAGGAGATGAAAATATCTTAAGAGCCAAATCAGAGAGCCTGAGAGGAAAATTTGATGAAATGGGAATGGTAGAAGGTGAGAGCATAGTGCATTATTGCACAAGAATCAAGGAAGATGTTAATTTTATTCAAGGTGCAAGAGGAACGATTGAAGATAAAACAGTGATAAGCAAGGTATTGAGAACTCTACTTCCTATATATGCCATTAGGGTTTCTGCAATACAAGAGTTGAGATGCACTCCAAGCAACAACTTGAATTTGGAAGGTGTAATTGGTAGACTTATTGCTTTTGAGATGTCTAATTTTGATAACTACACAACTGATACCATTTAATCTTCTTTTAAGTCACAATTGGTTCTAAGCAAAAGAAAAGACAAACATGTGAAGAGTGGCAATGACACTTCTTATTATGAGCTTGATGACCTTGAAGCACTTATTGCAAAAAGATTTGGAAGAGGTAGAGGTAAATATAAAAAAGGTAAATCACCTATAATTTATTTTTCATGCAACAAGTTTGGGCATATTATAGCAAGGTGTCTTGACAGGGAAGATAAGGATGAGAGAAAGGAAATCAAGTACAAAGGAAGGAGAGATGACCAAGACTACAAGAAGAATAAGGATGAAAAAGGTAAGAAATCTTGTTATATTGCTGAAGAAGGAAGTGACACTAAATTTGAAAGTAATAATGATGTTTCTATGTTGCTATGAAAGAAGATTCCGATGAAGATGAGAAAACTACTTTAGTTTCATATGTAAACAAAAGTGATAAATGGATAATTGATATTGGTTGCTCTAATCATATGACTAGTATTAGAAATAAATTTAAGGATATTGGACCATACAAGGGTGGTTGTGTTCAATTTGGTAATGATATTCCATGTATTTCAAAAGGTAAAGGGACTATTCAATTAACTAACAAAATCAAGTGTGACAATGTTTACTAGGTGGAAGGACTTAAATATAATCTGTTGAATGTTTCATAATTTAAAAAAATTAGGGTATAGAGTTGAATTTCATCTTAGAAAGGCCAAGTTATATGATGTTGATGGAAAGCTGATTGGAATTGGTGATCAAACAAGATATAACTTGTTCTATCTAGATTTATCTAATGAGACATGTTTGTTTGCACAACAAGAAGATGTTTGGTTATGACACAAAAGGTTATGTCATGTAAAACTTGACAATTTGGTGAACATTAGTAAGATGAAGAAAGTAAGAGGGGTGCCAAAAGTAAAGAAGCCTAACAATGCTATGTGTAAATAGTGTCAATTGGGGAAAATGAGAAAGTCTAGTTTCAAAAGAAAAACATACACATCGAGTGATATTTTGGAATTGGTTCATATTGACCTATGTGGACCTATTGATGTTCAAAGATATTGTGGGGATAAGTATTTCATTTTTTTTGTTGATGATTACTCTAGGATAATGATTGTGATATTTCTCAAAGCTAAACCTAATGCTTTTCAGTTATTTAAGTGGTATTTGTCTAGAGTTGAAAAAGAAACAGGGAAGAGTCTAAAGTGTCTGAGATCTAATAGAGGTGGTGAATTCATTTCCAATGAGTTCAAAATATTCTACAAAGATAGAGGAATTAAAAGACAGATATTTGCACAAAGGACCCCTCCTCAAAATGTATAGCTGGAAGGAGAAACAAATCAATAATGGATTGTTCAAGAACACTGATGATGGAGAATAATGTATCACATAAATATTGGAGAGAGGTTGTCAATACTACTATCTATACCTTAAATAAAGTACAAGTTGAGAAAGGTACAAATGGTACACCTTTTGAACTATGTTATGGTTATGCTCATAATGTGAAATATTTCAAAATCTTTGGAAGAAAATGATACATACTTAAAGATAATAGGAATGGAAAACTTGATGCTAAGAGTGATGAAGGTATATTCCTAGGATATTCCACCAAGAGTAAATCTTGCAAGTATTCAAACTCTAACACTAACAAAGTTGTGGAAAGTGCAAATGTTAAACTTGATGAATTTGCAGAAAGAAGTGATGTTGAATGTAAGAAAGAACCTCAATGTTTCAGTACATTCATATATGTGGATGATGGTGCTCCTAGCACTCCTATTAAGCAAGAAAATAAAGTTGTAGTTTTCCAACAGAAAAGGAATGTCGAGGTGCAACAAGTTGCCAAGCAACACACAATGGGTGTCGAGCAACAGGAAGAAGATGTTGATTCACAGATAGATAATGTCAAGCGTATAGAATGAGAACAAGAGATAATGAGCCCAAGATTATTTTTCAAGGTGAACCTATTGAAAAATAGAGAAGGAGACCATCTACGCTAGCTAAGTATGTAAGAAAACATCATAAACCTAAACAAATGATTGGAGATGCAAAATCTAGTGTTATGATAAGAAAGAGACATAGAAATGATACATGCTTACTTTGTGAATTTGAGCCCAAATCAGTGAATGAAGCTCTAGACAATGAATATTGGATCCAAGCAATGAATGAAGAAATTAAATAAATTGAGAAGACCAAAGGACAAAAATGTTATTGGAACAAAATGGGTTTTCAAGAATAAGCTAAATGAAAAAGGTGAAGTTACAAGAAATAAAGCTAGATTGGTATGCAAAGGATATGCTCAAGAAGAGGGAGTTGACTATAGAGAAACTTTCATTCCTATAGCAAGATTGGAAGGATTTAGAACTCCACTTGCATATTTAGCCTACAAAAACTTTAAGGTATATCAGATGGATGTCAAATCTGCATTTTTAAATGGTATGCTTGAGGAAGAAGTGTATATAAAACAACCTAAAGGATTTGTGGACCCAGACAAGAAGAAATGTTACGTAAAATAAACAAAGCTCTACATGGATTTAAACAAGATCCAAAAGAATGGTATGAAAGATTACACAATTACTTGGTGAAGATTGGTTTCAAAGAACAAATGATAACAATAATCTATACTTGAAGACTGGTAAGAACAATGAGGTACTATTATTTGAAAAAAAAATTGATGACATTATATTTGGAGGAAAATAAGCATTATGCAAATCATTTACTGATGAAATGAAGGAGGAGTTTGAAATGTCAATGTTTGGAGAAATCAAATTCTTTGTTGGTTTGCAAGTATGTTAAATGAAATCTGGTATTCTCATTACTCAATCGAAGTATATCTAGGAGATACTAAAAACATTTGGAATGGGAGAATCATGACCAATGAGCATGTAACACCCTGCCAGGGAACCCAAAAGAAATTAACTTAAAGTTTCACTAAGTTTTACAAACATTTTTTTTCAAAGATTAAAACAACAAGAGATAATATAGCGAAAGAAATAATTCGCATACATACAAACAATTCATAAATAAATTACATCTCTTAAGGATTCCATGAAGCTAGATCACATATATATGCTTTATTATAACAAACTCGCATTATAGAACAATCACAAGTACGAATCCAAATAAATAATATACAGTTAGATTAAGATGCCACATGGCATAACTAGAATTCATGATCATCTATTGAACAAGTCATAGGGTATTTTCATTTGGGTTGATTTGGGGTTTAACTAGGTTACTTGGTTATTTACCCTAATTGATTATTCACTCAAAAGTGAATAAGTATCCAAAGAGCAAATCAATTCCTCACTTGTCACCTTTGGAAATTAGAAATTTGAGAGCTTTTTCCAAAATCCTCTTCTGGAGGATTGTGTCTGTGTTCATTGTGAGAGCTACGAGCGTGGGATCTTCACGAGATTGGTCTCATTAGATCCAACTCAGGGAGACCTTGGTTTGCCACAACCTTCAACAGCTTCCACGAGATATTTATTTTATTTGGCTAATTCCCATTTTAGCCCTTTTGGTTGTCAAGTAGGGCTCTCCCATTTTTATGTTTCAGCTCCATTTCTACTTTCATTTCTAGTAGTTGTTTGTTAGGAGGCTGAGAACTAGTGTTCCCTTCTATTTTTTGATTGTTAGTTCTACTCGGTTGGATGAGTATGAATTTTTTCCTAATTTTCAAGATGAAGGTTTGGGGTTTCACATTGTTATGCTAGTCATTTTTGCATATGGTGTCCAAATCTGAATTTTATTGGACTTTCATGGCTTTTGTCCCCTAAGACCAATTGGGTTTTAATTTCAAAGTTTTTGAGTTTTCAGGTTTTTACCTTGATGTGTGTGCCACCCAATTTTTTTAGGTTTTCTTGTCATAATATTGGTTGTGGACTTGGATTATATGTAGGATATCAGTCAGGCCATTGTTGCACTTTTATGTTGCATTGGAATGTGTGCCACATTCATAGTCCTAAGCTTGTATTCAGTTGAGTGTTATTTTGCTTGTGTTCTCATCTAGCCCTTGTGTTATGATTTCTGTGATGGTGGTGTGCCACACACAAGTACATGCGTTTGCATTTATCAGGTGACTTGTGAGGCCCGATCTCCTATTTGTATTTCGGTTGAGTTATGTTCATTGGGGTTGGGTTGAGAATATGCATGCCTACGGGCGCTCATCATTGGATGAGTATGGGTAGGGTAGGGTAGCACCATGGAGGGGCTTCTACCACAACCTTGGTGACTATTTCCCAAGTTGGCATGAAGAAGGCTTAATTAAGTGATAACTAAATAAAATATTGGGTAATAAATTTAAGATAATAAAATTATATGTGAGCACCCAATGTTAGTCCGAGGACACAATGTGTGCACCTTCCATTGGGGAGTTGATGCCACATGACACTAGCTTGGGCTACACGATGCCAAGTGATTTACCCTCTAGTGAGTCCCTACATAGTTGACCCATTGAGTGTCTGACCAAGATCTGTTGTATTTGCATTGTCTCATGATCTTAGTTGCAGTTCTCTTTACTGTTTGGTGTGTGTGTTAGCCATGGACATTTTCTTTATGTGTGTTTGTGGTTGGATCATTATCTCCATCAACATGACAAGAGTGAACCTATGGGTTTCACATGGTTGGGAGGCGTAGCTACCTATACCACTACTGGTGAGTGGTGTACATAGACAATATGTTTCCAGTACAATTAGTGCTTGTTATTTCACTAGTACTTCAGGTTCTAGAGTATGTTATCTTCTGATTTATGTTTTTATTGGGATGCTTGGATATCATGTTTAGATGATGTTACTTTAATTGACACATTCCTTTGTTATGATGTTAGCCTATGGTTAGATGATGAGATTTTACTTAGTTGGAATATCTACTACTTTATTGTTGTAGCATGATTAGATGTGTTTGTTCTTATGATATTATTACATTTTAGTAGTGATGACCTCATAAGACAGCTCTAACTATCCAGTCGGCAATTTGGGATGTTACAAACGGGGATGGCTAGGGCCTTTGAGGTCTCATGATGTTATTACAATTAGGAGGAACCGTGCAAGAGTTTAGTTGTTTTTGTACATTGCAATGTTGCTTTCTATATATCTTCGTATACTGATATGGTTTAGATGGTTAGTTATTTTTCCTTCTTATTATTCTTGTGTTCAAGTGTTCAAGCCTCAACTTGTGGATTCGATACTCCCCAGTGTGGAGGTTCTAACTCTATGTTTTATCCCTTTATTTTTTCGTTGGACATTTCTTGCATTTCTTGGGCAATAGTGTTCTAGCACTGGGTGATACTTATAAAGTATCGTGCACCCAAAGTAGAAGTAGAAATAGGATACTTTCCAATATCGTACACCTTAAGGGAAAATGTCATGTGATACTAGAAAGTATCACACATCCAGTATCACACGTCCAATATCACACACTCATTGGTGAAATGTCATATGACATTGAAAGAGTGTTGCACGACCTTAGAAATAGTATCACTCAATCCCTGAAAGTATCGCATGACCTTTTGAGAAATGTCATACGATACCGATAAAGTGTCGCATGTCTGTTTGGAGATGTCGCATGGCCTTGTGAGAAATCCTGCTCAAGTGACCAACAAGCACTTTTTGACTTGACCGAAAGTTTTTGAGAGGTGTTTGGAATACCCTTTACGGAGTTCTCAAATGCTAGTGTTTGACCTTTCAAATTCGGGATGTTTTAGGTTCAAATGTGAATTGTGACTTTCGTAGTTTGTTAAGAGCCAACCCTATTAGAAGTGGCCTTGTCAGAGGACTTTAAGAGCCAACCTCAGTCAAGTTCCTACTTTTTGTATTTTCCTTGCATAAACTAGCTAGACAAATAAATACAAGATTTTTTTAAAATTGATAACAAGACTAACAATTTGTGAGAAAAAAGATGGGATAAGTCCTTAGATGGTCAAAGAACAACATAAAAGTAAATATATTACTAGATTGGCTTGAGAAAGCCAAGAGAACAAAAGAGCTTGGAAAGATTATTGTGAGAGTATTATACCAAATTATCAAGAGTTGTGTATAAGATAGTGTAAGATAATCAAAATGATTTTTATAGTATCAAAGAGTGACCATAAATAGAAGATTGATTTTAAAATGAGGAGAGAAAGAAAGAGGTAGACATGTCATTTCAAATCATTCCAAGTCATTTTCACCAACTTGACAAAGCGATAAGTAGAAAATGTGCAAAAGCATCTTTTGATCGACAAAAACATCATGAGATGCTAACATTGTACATGAACATTTGTACTATGAATTAGTGTCCGAACAAATCATGCTTTAAAAATGTTTAGAGATTATCAAATCATAAAGCTATGTTCACAAAAGTGATACAAAAAGATAAAGGAGGAAAAAGACTTAATACAAGAGTTGAAGTGAGCTTATACAAATCAAGAAGAAATGCACATTAAAATGAATACAAAAATAGAAATGAAAAATTTATATATACAAATTTTCAACATTACAAAAATAGAATCAATTTTATTCCTTCCAAATTTAAAATAATATATAATTACAAAATTATTGAAACAAAAAAATTCAACTATTTAATTTATAAAAATCATTAAAACATTAACATTTTTTTTCTACCAAGTACTTAAATAATGAGTATTGATATTGAAAAATTATAAGAAATAAAAGTGTTACTTCGATAAAAAAAAGTTTAATAGAGGTGATTTAAAGTTAAGAAAGACCACCTTTCTTCAGTTTCTTAAGTCCTGTCCTTATTTATTTATCTAATAAAAACATTCAAATATTTATTAATTAATTACTTAATAATGAGCGATGATATTAAAAAATAATAATAAGAAATAATGCTAAAACCGCTTTAATTAAAAAAATGCTGACCTACTTATTTCCCAAAAAGTCAAAGCTAAGCCGAGCAAAACAGAGCTCTTTAAATTCGATCAATAGCGCAATAAATTTCCAACGTTTTAATAGAGGCGATTTAATTTCCATGAAGGCCAAACTTTTGCATCTTCCTTAAACTTTATGGCCTAGCGCCTTAATTTTCTTGCGAATCAATGAAATGTTTCTTTCACGTACGGTCAACGGAAAGAGTTGAAAGAAGTTTACAATAATGATAAGCAATTTGCGACACTTTAAGTTGTGCAAAACACGTCAAGGCGCACAACTGTAGATGAATAAAATTCCACTTAAATAGCAAAATGTCATCATCGTGGACACTTCGATTTACGCAAGGCTGTATTATAAAAACCTTCCAGAAGAAAGTTGACTTAATCGACGCGGTCGGTCGATCTGGTGGAAGAGAAAAAAAACTAAACAAAAATAAATCTAAAGATCTGTTCTTCGTAATTATCCTCGACTCGTGTGTTTGTTTTACTGTAATGAATAAATGAGAGAAAGATACGGCTGTCACACGGTGTATAAAACTTCAGGATCGTATGATGAACGGCGCGCAGAGGATTTGAGCAATACATACGGCGATTCATTTTGTTCCCCGCGAACAGGCGTGGTTGAGCCACTCCGCGTACCAGACCGGCTAAACCTGTTAGCCGGTTCCACAGGCATTCCCACGCTGTAAAGAGGCCCGGAAGAATAACCTTGACCTTTTCTGCCGGTTGTACTGGAATGTGGCTGTGAATGCGCATGTGAAATCACAGGCCCTGACGCCGATCTCTTCAGAGGCCGTGCCTGCAGCGGAGGCGGAGAAAGATTGTACTGTCCATCATTTGTTTTCTTTGCCCGCTGCCAAAACTTCCACGAGGATTTTGATCTTCCATTGATGTGATCTGACGGCCTCGTCATTTGCTGCTCATGAGGCTTGAATGATAGCGTTCGTGACATCCGCGGATTCGTCTGCGTTTCCGCTTGTTGCAGTGCCATGAATTTGTGCGCTTCATATAGGACCTACAGTTTGATTGCAAAGATTAACTGCTTTGTTAGGATAGTTGAATGATTTGAACAAAAATTACAATTTATTGCAAAGATTAACTGGTTTATTAGTGTAAGTGAAAGATTTAAGCAAAAATTGGAAATTAAATTTTGTTGTGCGTAAAGATTGAACATTTAGTAAACATGATGCTAAGATCTTAATGGAGTGAAGGTCCTTAGATCTGGCCATTTTAAGCTAAGGACGCATTATTGCAAAGATTGAGCAGTTTGTTTGGATAATTGAATGTTTTGAACAAAAAATTGAAAATTAGATTTTGTCGAGTGTAAATAAAGATGATGCTAAGATCCTGATGAACTTGAATGATTTAAACAAAATTTAGAAAATAAATTTCGTTGTATAAACATTGCACATTAAATAAAGATGGGATGATGCTAAGATTCTCGTGATCTGGTGTGAAGGTCCCTCAGACCTGGCTTTGCGCTAAGGACGCATTATTTGTTCGCCAGATGTTACGCTCTAAACATGATACCAGATAATGTCGGATGAGGAATGAGACGGCCGGAGCTACGGCAGTATGAAGGCGCTTCAGACTTCTAAGTCAAAGAAAAATGATTATTCGTGCACCAGATGTTACAAAAATAACGTAGAAACCCCCTCAAATCTAGGTCTGAACTAAATGGAGCGATTCTTTATGCACCGCATGTGCCTTTACGAAAATAGCAATCCGAAATAAAAGTTGCATAATATTACTAAATGAAAGATAAGGGCAAAACTGCGGCTGAATGGAAGCTCCCCAGTCGTTCCGACTCTAAACTAAAAGAAGCAATTATTCATAGTCACAGACATCTTTACCAAAGTGACATTCTTTAAAAATGCAGGATAAGCTGTATTTTCTATGCTTTTAGAAACCGTAATAGGAAATCAAAAATGAAAATTCCGGGGTTCATATTTGCTTGCCTCGGCGTAATCTGTTTGTGGATCGAAGGCTGAATCGCTGACGTGAACATTCCATGAATCTGGCGGAAAGAATGTGTTGTCTTGTGTCGGTGAAGGAAAAACGGAAGCTTTCTCAACTTTACTGCTGCTCGAGGGTTTTTCTTTCGATTTTTTGTGCCTTTTCACTGCACAAAGTTACTTTATCAGTTGCGATCCTCAAGCAATCTTTTCAGAAAAGATGGAAAGGCGCTGAAAATAATTTTGCATTACCAAGACCCCATAGAAATAATCCGGAAAGAAGAGTAGACATGGCGAGAAGCCCCGGCAAAACGATGTATAAGCAGCCCTCGCAGCGGTGGAACTGCTTGAGCTCCATTTTTGCCGGTCTGCTTGATAACAATTCACATTTGTCAAAATGTCTCGATTTACAAAAAGCACAAAGCTGAACTTTCTGAAGCCTTGTGAAAATGTATTACCTCAACCACAGAAACAGAAGATTTGACGATCAGACCATGCCTGATCACATAAAATAGCCCAGCTTACTAGGATTGACGAAGAATCGGCGTACAACAACCCTATAGATACATAAATACTAGTATTCTCAAAGTTCGCCAAAGACTTGAGGTAATTTTGATAAATAGCTGTTTAGCCACAAGACATGAAGAGAAACGCAACAGGCAGGGAAAATGTACGATGACTCACCGTCCAAATCCGTCGAATTTTCGAGCAAAGTTTTTAGAGCGTGCCTTTGATCCAATACTTAACCTGCTCCACTGCCAAAAAGCGGATTCTTAGGGAAATTCGTTAAGATCCTACCATATTTCTACAAAAAACAAAAGCGCATGGAAAACAGCACTCACCTGCCAGGAAACTTTCCCGCCCTCTTCTCCAACTGTAAATCTTGCAACTTCAAGAGCACATAGATTGTTGAAACAGCCTGATCAAACAGCCTTCGCAAGCTATATCTATCTGTTCACAGAAAATAAGTAGTACCTTGCAAGTTTTTCAAAACTTCTCCTTTGGCTTTCCCTTCGCGTCCAACTCAATCAGAACAAAAACTGAAAAACGTAAGACGCACATTTTTGTCGCCTTCAAAAGTACAGCAAACCTCAACACGCCACCTGAAATGGTTGTCGCTAAGATGCTTTAAACAACAAACTTCCTTATTTTCCCTACTGATCTCGACCTTCTACCGAGGAAGGCTTTTAAATGTATTAAAAGCCTCGTTTACTTCCAAAGGGCTATAATTTCCTTTTGCAACAGGAAAACAAAACCTAACTTTCAAATCGCCGTTGGAAAACAGAAAACAGCAAGAAACAGAAAGGTTTAATTGCTTACAAATCAAGGAAGCAACCAATCTCATGTGACCGTGTCCGTCAAACTGGAAGGGGCCACGTCAGCGTATGTCTCACGTGTGAGCCAACAGAAACCGGTGTCCGTACATGCGACAGCCTGATTGAAGTTGTTTGCAAATGCAGAGGGTCCATTCGCATGATGGGCTATGAATGCATGTGACATTGCATTAATGCGCGGGAGCCCCTCATGTGAAGGGTTGTGGAACCCCATCTCATCACATTCTTGTGCAATCCCCACTCACTATTTATTTGATTCAGTAGGTCGGAGAAAATATGTGGCTTAATCAATACATGGGGATATATTTGTCCATTCCTTCCCCTCCATTTACTCTCCTATTATCAATCCAAAAATGGAAGGGTGTTTTGTGGACTATAAAGGCACTTTAGTGGAACTTCTCTAAATTGTCACCAAAATGGAAGGTTGTTTTGAGTTCATGAAGGTGTTTGAGTGGAATTCATAGTAACACAGGGACACATCTTTAGTATTTTTTCCTGTTGCACTTACGACAGGGTCGACATTCCCGTGTTTTCGGTAGTGCCACCAATTCACCATTGGCAGGGGTATGTCCACGAGTCCACGTTGGGAACTTGGGGACAAGGTCCCCCATTTTGGGACATTAAAAAGTGCAAAAAAATTAATTTAAAAAGGTTTTGTTATATTATTTTTTTATTGTTTCCTAACCCTCGGGTATGTAGGGCCCATTTAGATGTTGAAATCCCATTAAATCTCTATGTTTTCTCATTTATATTCATTTCATAGTTTTCTAATATTTGCAACAACATCAAGAACAGTGAAGAGCTCATAGAAGAGTGATTATTTGAGTGAAGAGAGTGTGTGGAAGGCAAAGAGTAAAAAGGAGAAAGAAGAAGAGAAGCAAGAGTTTTTGGCTTGTTCAAGAGATTTGTGAAGCAAAAGGTAAGTTTTTTCATAGTTTTAAATTTTATTTTCTGATTTTTCAAGTCAAGATCATTATTTTTTGTTTCTAGTTTATAGCTTCTAGTCCTTAGTTGAATTTCATTTCCAGATTTTAGTAGATGTTTCTTGTTTTATTTCCAAATTTTTGTTGCTTAAATTTTGCTTTAAAAAATGTGATTTTGAAGAAGGGCAAAGGCTAAAAGCATGTATTTATTTTTTTATTTTGTGAAATGTAGTGTGAAAATGAGCTCCCAAGGTCATGACTCAAGTGGGTCAAATCAAAGTGATGATGAGATGGATTTAGAAACCCATTCTCATAGCAGCCAAGAAAATTATAACTTTGAGGTTGAGCATGATGAAGAGAATGAAGAAACTGATTTGGATTCAATAGATGATTGGCCACCCGGTCCACCAGCTATAAATTGCCCCTCCACTCTTTTGGCAAAATGGGCTAGAGGTAATTACGACCATAAATATCCTTTTGCACGGTTTGAAACAAGGATAACTGCACGAACAACTACAAGTGATGGTACAAGGAAGTGGAAATGTAATATTTGTAAGACAGAAAGGTTTGGGAGCATCACTAGAGTGAATGTACACATTTCCTCTTTTGGACAAGAAAAGGTGTGGGTCCATGTAAGTTCTTGACGGAAACAAAAAATTTGCAATATAGAATTGAGTTTACCGAGCTTTGGGGTGTTTTAGATGACTTGGGAGCTGGGGTACCGAGCAACTTGATTGGTAGGCAACATGTTCAAAGTCTTCAGTGCGGCTATGAGCAAGGGCAACCACATTTTTCTACTCCTAGTCCTAGGGATAGACCATAACAGAGACCTACATCATTTGGAGGGGCAGCCTAGGGTCCTTCTTCATCTAGTGTTATGCTTGAAGCACAAACCAGCAAGGGGAAATAAATGTGTCATTTGAAAGTAACCCCATTTTTTATTTATTTAATGCTTGCCTAAGAGAGGAGATAGAAGAAGCATTGTTGGATTTCATTTTTCCAATGGCATACCTCTTCATGTGACACAATCTCCTTATTATAAGGAGATGATGTAGCTGGTGGCAAAGGGAGGGGGACCATCATTTGTGCCACTAGGTGAGCACAAATTACGGACTACAACCTTGGATATAAAGCATCCCAAGATTACTTTAGAGAGGGAGAAATTGAGGCTTGTTTGGGAGGATTATGGTTGAAACATCATCATGGATGGGTGGACAGACATTAGGAACCATCCACTAATCAATATCATCATTACAAGTACAAAGGGGTCATTTTTTCCCACGACTATTGATTGTTCAGGGCACAAAAGGATGTTGATTTTAAGTTTAATATACTTTGGAGTGTTGTTGAGGAGGCTGGGTCAAAATGTGATCCAAGTAGTCATAAATGCAACACTTATGTGTAGAGCTACAGGGAGACTTGTTGAGACAACTTACATACATATTTGGTGGACTCAATGTTTTGTGCATGTGAAGAATGCACTAAAGGACATTGGGAAGATTCCCTGGATTAAGGGCGTAGTGAACAATGCTAGAGATGTGTAGGCATTTATCTGCAATTACCACACATCACATGCTTTTTTTAGGAGTTTCACAAGGAAGGAGTTCTTGAAATCATTTGAGACCCAATATGTATCCTTCTTCATTATTTTGGAAAAAAAATATTGAGTGTAGAGTGTCATATCATTTGATTGATGAATAGAATTTGAAAGTAAGAGATTAAGAGATGACCTAGTGAAAGGTTGAGTGTTGAGATGTGTTAAATATCATAGAAATACAATGGGCACTTGATAAGTTAGCCTTTGATAAGATAATGTGTTGCTTAATCGATACTTGAAGTGAAGAAGACCATTAGAAAAAGAAAAGAATCAAAACAAGTCAAAAGGATAAGCTTGATCGAGTATCACTGCTGCATGGTTAATGAAGGAACTAAAGCATAAGATTAAGTAACTTAGTAGGAGCTAAGAGAAATAGTTCAAGCCGAGCATTTAGTTATTGTCAAGCAAATGCATGAAGAAGTGTGGTTGTGACAAAGCATAGTATTGGTTGAGCAAGCATGCTGGAGACGAGTGAGAAAGTATAGCGTGTGTCGAGCTACATAGTGATGACTAAGCTAAAGAACACAATGATTGTCGAGTGACAACAAAAGTTAGAGTTTGAGAAAGATTTGATTTTGAGGTCGACACAGTTGGAATTTTGAATTAGTCAAAGCACGTGGAAGATAAGGATTGTTGAGTTGTCATATTTAATGCATGAGGATATTTGTTATGCGATCAAAGGAAAGGATTTGATTAGAAGTTTCTAGAAGAATAAGGATAGCAAAAAGATGAAAGGAATTGATGAATCTGACCTAAACCTAAGATTGACAATGATGTTTAAGCGGGAAAATATCAAAATTACCTATTTATGGAGGCATAAGGAATGATTTGTAAGGTTGGTTCGTAGTTGATTGGTGATCTTAAGGAGAGGCCAGAGGAAGTGTGAAGAGTTTGTGAAGTGTGATTACTTGAGGAGGTTCCAAGCATATTAGAGATGGAGATGTGAATGAAGACCAATCAATGAACCAACAGATGAGTGAATGGAGATCTAAATTTATAAAGTGAGTTGTAATTTACAAATCAAACATATTGCTACATTCTAACCATTGTATCAATCCAAAATCCTTTAATCAAGGTTGGCCTAACAATCATTTGAAAAATCCTTTAATCAAGGTGACATTCTAATGGAATGTTCTAAAGTCCTCTAACAAGGTCACTCCTAATAAGGTGATTGAATCCTTTAATAGGGTCACATTAACAGTGTGTTGTATAACCTTTAACAGGGTTATCTCTTAGCCAAGCTCACTTCAAAAGAGTGTAAAATTGGTAGCATGTTTCTTGGAAGTTTTTCCCAAATTGGGTTTCCACATTAAATCTTGGTATCAAAGTGTTATTATCATGTGTGGATGTTTTTATTTTTTATGCTATATTTTACTGTATTTTATTTATTGGTAGTTGGCACTTATAGATATAGAGAGTTATGATATTGCATGAAATGTTAAATTATTGATAATGTTCTATAGAGACCGAGCAAGTATCTGAGTTTATTTAAGTTGCTTGAAGTGATTAAAAGTTGAATTGGTACATCTAGACCTAAAGATAATTGATTAACCCTGCTCACCCCCACCCCGCAACCTCTTAGTTATTCTAAATCATTATAAAAATTGGTATTAGAGCTTTGGTGCTTGTCTAGAAAGTTTGAAGGACTGAAGTCAAAGATCAAGATGTATAAGAGAGAGATACCTAAGCTAAACAAGGAGAACTTCTCAGCATGGAAAAGGCTAATGAGATTGCACTTATCTAGAATTGGAGATTCCACATCTTACTACTTGCATAATGACTACATTGAGGTTCCTAGACCTATGACAATTGAACAAATGAAAGAGAAGTAGGAGCACAACCAAATGATGATTGAACTTTCTGCAGCCCTCAATTATGTAGAATTTAATGATGTGAAGGAATGCACTACTCCTAAGAAAATGTGGGACAAGTTGGAAAAAATCCATGGTGGAGACAAGAATGTGTTAAGAGCTAAGGCAAAAATCTTGAGAGGAAAGTTTGATGACATGAGAATGCAGGAAGGTGAGAATATTGCATAGTATTGTAGCCAAATCAAAGAAGTGGTGAATTCTATCAAAGGAGTTGAAGGAAATATAACTTATGAGATTGTGATAAGTAAGCTATTAAGGACTTTACTTCCTATCTATGCGAGCAAAGTATCTACAATTCAAGAATTGAGATGTACACCTATTACTGATTAGACCTTCGATAGTCTAATTGGTAGACTTATTGAATTTGAATTATCACATTTTGATATTTACTCCCCTATGAGTGTTGGATGTGCATTTAACACACAACTAATCCTTGATGGATCTAAGAAAAAGAAGAAAAGAAAGTATGCAGCAAGTAATAGTGGATTTGATGATGACCTTGATGAACTTGAAGCATTGTTGGCAAGATGACTTCCTAGAGGAAAAGGAAAATACAAAGGTAAATGTCCCATATCTATTTTACATGTAACAAAGTTGATCATATTGTAGCTAGATGTCCTAACAAATAGAACAAAGACAAGAGGAAATATTTCAAGTACAAAGGAAGGAGAGATGATAGAAGCAACATAGACAAAAGAGACTACAAAGACAAAGGTAAGAAATCTTGCTATATTGCTAAAGAGGATGGTTTTGACAGTAATTATGATGATCATGATGAAGAAGTTGTTTATGTTGCAATGAAAGATGATTTTGATGAAGATGAGAATACTATATTAATCTTACATGTGAGTAAGAATGATAAATGGATAATTGATAGCGGTTGCTCATATCATATTGCTAGAAAGTAAAGTCCACCAAGATAACTAAGAGCAAGGGGATGGGGTGAATCAATTATCAAACTATTAAAACATTTATCAACCTTATTAATCCTTAGCCATGTGAACAATAGAATAAAAAACCATAAGAAGATACACATACACAATAACACTAAATATGTTAACTAGGGAAACCCTTGATCAGAGGGAAAACCCCGATGGGGATGGTATCCACAAAATGATGTACTAATATAAAAGTTCCTTGTAAGAGGATGGACTATGTTAGGAGCCAATAAAATACATTCATTGCATATCAGTCGCTATTGTAAGGAAACTCAAGTGCAGGAACAGCTTCCTACACTAATCTCTTAAGGAAAGTATTGTGCAAATTCTATTTAAATCCTTACAATTTCATATTCGATATTATGTAAAAAACAATATTGCAGCCAACCATGAATATAGAAAATAGATAGAAAAAGAAAACACAAACCCAAAGATATGTTGGTGGGGAAAAACCTTTTGGTAAAACAACCCCACCCCTCCAAAACCTGCACAATGTATTATCTTCAATTCAAAGGTTACAACACACTTGTAGTGCAAGCTCTTTCAGGACATGCAAGACTTATCTAGTAGCAACCAACAATACACTACTCACATTCACACACTCCCTCAACTATCTATAGCCCTCAAAGTGCTTATATAATGCACTTAGGGCATCTTCCAAAGATAGCTCTTACACATCATAGGAATTTGTCATAACCGTTTCAGTCATGATTTTCTTACACACAATTAAATCTTCCAAAAATAGTTCTTACGTGTCATAGGAATCTGTCATAACTATTTCAGTCATGATTTCCTTATACACAATTAAATATTCCAAAGATAGCTCTTACGCGTCATAGGAATCTATCATAGGAATTCGTCATAACTCAAGATGCCGACACATGCAAGTGGAGTGACACATCAACATGCCAACTAGACATGTACTCTCACACTTAATTACATTATTTGTAAAAAATACATTTACAAAAAAAAAAAATAAGAATAGGAATTATCCAAGGTTGAGACACCTTATTCCTAACATTCTCCCACTTGTCGAACACCTTGTAAGAGCAATAGGAACATAACAAGAACTAATCACTATAGGCCGAAAGGCCCATAGACTCTGAACACCATCTAAACTTCTTTGTGCCCACTAGTTTCATCAATGCATCTACAAAATTCTTTATAGTATCTACCTTCTCCAAATTTACCTTTCCATCTTGCACCATATCTCTCACAAAGTGAAACTACACATCGATGTGCTTTGTTTTGGCATAGAATGTTGGATTCTTTGCAGGGCAAATAGCACTTTGACTGTCACAAAAAATAGTAATCTGTCCTGCATCAACACCAATATCAAAACAAAATCTTCTAAGCCAAATGGCTTCTTACAAGCATGAGTAGCAACCATGTACTCAGCTTCTATAATGGACAAAGCAACCACAGGTTGTTTCTTACTCATCCAACTAATGGCACCACCAAACATAGTGAATACATAAGCACTGGTGGATCTCCTACTATCAATATCACTTGCCCAATCTGAATCCACAAACTTGCGAATACAAATTGAATGGAGAGCTCCAGAAGAGTTACCATGATAACAAATGGAGTAATCGGATGTACCCCTCAAATATTTGAATACTCGCTTAACTGCATCCCAATGTACCTGTCCAAGATTAGCCATAAACTGGCTCACAACTCCCACTGCTTGGGCAATGTTTGGTCTAGTACAACACATAACATACATAAGACTACCAACTAGCATAAGGTACTCTACTCATGTCATCCACCTCACTAGGAGATTTTGGACAATCATCTATAGATAACTTTGTTCCCATAGAAACAAGAACACACAAAGGTCTATAATTTTCCATGTTGAACCTTTCCAACACAGACTTCACATAATTACTCTAACTCAACCAAAGTTTTATGTTAGACCTATCTCTACTGATTTCCATACCCAAGATGTACCTTGCTACCCCAAGATCTTTCATCTCAAATTGTGCTAACAAATGGGATTTAAAATTAGAAATCATACCCTTACCCTTCCCAAACAACAACATATAATGCAACAATAAGAAGATGATCATTTTCAAATTTGAAGTAAACATAATGATCTAATTTTGATCTTACAAATCTAATTGACAACACAAAGACATTAAACTTAAGATACCAGATCCTAGGAGATTGTTTCAAACCATACAGAGACTTCTTTAATCTGCAAACCAAAGATTCTTTACATTTAACAATGTAGTGCTCAAGCTATGACATATAAATCTCTTCCTCCAAATCACCATGAAGGAAAGTTGTCTTCACATCCATCTATTCTATCTCTAAATCATATGATGCAGCAAGAGATAACAGAAATCTAATGGATTTCAACTTTGCAATAGGAGAGAATATTTCACCATAATCTATTCCCTCTACCTATGAATACCCCTTCGCAACCAATCTAGCATTGTACCTTTCAACACTGCATCTACACAGAATTTTTTCTTGAACACCCATTTGCTACCAACAAGTTTTGGTCCTTTAGGCAAAGGTACAAGGTCCCAAGTTTTTTTTATATCCAATGAAGCCATCTCATCATCCATGGCCTCAATCTAGGAATCTGCATCTTCCATATCCAAAGCCACTTTCATAGATCTAGGTTCATTAGTATTAGTAATCAAAGAAAAGGCACAATTGGAATCTAACATAGAATAACCAAACCTTTCTAGTTGCTTCCTTACTCTTGTGGATCTCCTCAAGGGTTGAGGTTCAGGTTGTTCTTCCTCTTCTTCTGAACTCTCAAAGCTACTAGAGCTCTCCTCATCATTAGACCCAACATGGTCTTTCTGTTTAGTCTTCTCAAGGGTAGGAGGCAACTGAACAACATCTTCCTTTTTTTCTTTTTCATCTGGTTGTAGCACAATAGGAGAAGATGTTAGCTCTCTAAATATAACATTTTTGCTATATGACACCTTACTAGTCACAAGGTCCCAAAGCTTGTATCCTTTCATACCAACTCTGTATCCAATGAAAATACATTTGACAAATTTGTTTTCCAACTTAGATCTTTTCTCCTTTGGAAAATGTGCATAAGCTTCACAACCAAAAACATGAAGATTTCTAATTGAAGGCTTCTTACCAGACCTCACCTCCATGGGTGTCTTACCAACAAGAGCTGATGTAGGAGATCTATTAACCAGATAGCAAATAGTGGCCATAGCTCAACCCAAAACTTTTGTTCAAGACCAGCTCCACTAAGCATACTCCTAACCTTCTCCATTAGTGTCTTGTTTGTTCTTTCTGCAACTCCATTTTTCTATGGGGTATAAGAAGTTGTCTTATGCCTCCCAATACCTTGTTCTTTACAGAACTGTTCAAACTTTGCTAAGCAAAACTCACTACCATTGTCATTTCTCACGCACTTAATCTTCTTACTAGTCTAATTCTCTACAAGGGCTTTAAATTCCTTGAACTAACTAAAGACTTGTGTCTTACTTTTTAGGAAATAAATCCATATCCTTCTACTATAATCATCTATGAAAGATACAAAAAATATAGAGTTGGAGATTGAAGGAACTTTTACAGGACCAAATACATCAGAATGAATAAGATCAAAAACATCAAAAGGTTTGTGAGAATTAGAGTAAAATTGAACACGATTTTGTTTACCATAGACACAATGTTCACAGAAGTCAAAACTTGAGATTACAATTATTTAACCCCTCAATGAGGTTCTTGTTCTTTAGGGGTCTAAAACCCTTCTCATCAATGTGGCCAAATCTCATATGCCACAACATTGTCTTTTCTGCAGGAAGCTTTCCTTCCAATGTGTTTGCACCCTTAGGTACAAATGTTGCACTACCATCAGAACCAATAATCGTAGTCTTCTTTACTACTTGTTCAGGTGGTCGAGATGAAGTGATAGTTGCTCTCTTCTTTAAAACAGAAGAGCTATTGCACTGAGAAATGCATGTTGTAGACGTTTAAAATTGTCTCAAATGATATATTAATTCATTTAATATTTTCTTTGACATTATAATTAATTGTTTATTAATTAATTATATTTTTCATATTCTTCTACTTATTTAATTAAATTTATTTAGTTAAATATGTTCATTTCCCTAATGTATTTAAATTTAATTTAAATACTTCCCCTCTAATTTATTAAATTCATTTAATGCATAGTGCTCCATAAATCCCCTTTTAAATAAATTCTAATTTATTTAATTCCCTCCATTCCATTAAATTCTTTAATCCTATGATTAAGTTAAATCTTATTTTATTTAATCCTAATCCCATCCTAAAACCTAGTCTATACCCATCACTCTCATCCTTCTAAGCCTATCCACTACTTAATCTCACTTTATTATCCTAAACACATTTATAATCACCTTTTAGCTCCTAAGTGTTTGCTTACACATGTGTGAGAAGCTCATGATCCAATAAAGCTTCCACTTCATTTACACCTCTTACACCTTTGTCCCCCCACTCCTTTCCCCAAGGTTGCTCACATATGTGTGAGCACACCTTGAGCCTCTCAACCATAAAGGCTCTTTTTTACTTTTGCATGGCTTGTCTTTTATCCCATGTGTCTCCCTTGTGGCACCTATGTGGATGTCATATAAATACCACCTCCCCAAGGCCTCTCTCAAACCTATAAATAGAGCCCTTGTCTCAAGCATTTTATATCTCCCCCATTTTGCATTGTTATCATGCTAGTTTAGCTTTTGGGTTCTTAGAGATTTTATGCTTAGAGCTAACCTTTGTTATTGTTTGAATTTCTTAGATTTCTAGATTTTGCATTAGATTCATAGTAGTATGATATTGTTAAATTTCTTTCTCCATTACATTTCATCCACATTCACATACATGGAATCCTTTGAGATTGGCTCACTCATAGCCATTTCTTGAAGGTATTCTCCATTCATTTAGTCTAGATTCACTCATATCATTTATCAATCAAGGGATTCAATAGTTGTGCTTTGGGAGAGCACATATACATCCCTCCAATCTAAAGCACACCAACAAGGCCTCTCATGGGTGCCCCTTGTTGAGCCACCTTGAGGTTGCATGAGGACTCTAACATTTCGGTTGCATAGTTTTAAAACTCAAGTAGAATTATTAGTTTTCCAATCTTATTTGAATCTTTGATATGCACATGCTACTAATGTTTGCTTGTTTGTGCATGCTCCTAACAGGTTAGATTTTTGTGTATACATTTTGGCACACCTAGTGGGACCCACGTCCCTTTTCTATTTCCAAAATCTAGTCAAAACTTGACACTTTCTGTAAAAAAACTATGCATTGTCGTCTCTGTTAGGACATAGTGTCATATGCACAGTCGTTTCATCATCTTTGCATTTTTGCGTCTTCACCAGACTCAACCCACAAAATTTGCCAAAAAAACATGATTTTTTTGTTATGTCATCTCTACATATTGTCATCTCTGTAGTTTGGTTTCTCTGCCTGTTTTAATTTTTAATTTAAAAAAAATTATGTTCTATTGTCTCTGTAGTTTCATCATCTCCAAATTATAGTTTGTAGTCTCTGTAATTTCATTACTTTGTTGTCCGCATTGTGGGCTGTCGAAAACTAGTCATTTTTATATATTGTTATCTCTGTAGTTTTCATACTTTGTCATCTTCAATTTTTAGAATTTGCAATCCTATCTCATCATTTGTGATCCGTGAATGTAAGTAACAGGTATATCATACTTTTTTTGAGTCTGTCGTCTACAATTTTTGTCATCTCTGTTGTTTGTTGTCTCTACCTGCATTCTGTCATCTACGATTTTAAATAAAAATGTATAAATCAAAATTTGACTTTTTATGGTTGTGTAGGATTGGAGTCATTTAAGCTTATTTATGTATAGAAAAAATAACAAAAAAAGTTAAAATAAAATTTTCCATAGTAAAGCCTTCATTTTGGAGATTTTTTTTTAGGCTAATCAAGTTGTTTATTGCAGCTTTTGTAGATTTGAGCACTCTAAAAATAACTAATCATGTTTCTTGTAGGTTTTCCTTAATATTTTATTGCTCTTGGGAATGAACTTAAATGTTTAAACACTTGTTTTGGAATGTATGTTGCAATTAATTTGATAAATCTAAAACACTCTTGAATGCCTTGAAGCTAAAACAATCCAAAACTCAATCTTGAATGTCTTAAGGGAACTTACAATCTATCATTGGAATGAATGCGCAAAACTCAATCTTGAATGCCATGGATTAAAACCTACATATTTTTCATTGAAACAAATGCTAAAGTACACTCTTGAGTGCCCTAAAGAGAACACATTTTTCATTGGAATGCATGTTAGTGAACACATTCTTGAATGCATAAAGGTCAAAGAACAATGCTATAATACACATTTCAATTTGGGTCTAAAATGAATCTCATCAATCTTGAATGCTTAACGTTCAAAGAACATTGCAATGAATATTTGGATTTGGTTCTTAAAACAAACACTCACTCAATCATGAATGCATAAAGGAATTGACTCTTTTCTTATCGAATTTCTTATGTTGACGACGCTCAATTTTCTTATGTTGGCAAAGTCTCAATTTGTATTATGTTTACAACATTGCCAAGTTGGAAAGAACATTGTATGTTATAAACATGAGTGTCTTCAAGAATATCTTACAAACCTAAAGCTCAATTGGAAAAGAACAAGTGTGATTTGAACCCAAGACCACTTACGTATTCACTCCTCTCACGCTTTTGTGTGATCTTGAGTGCACAAGAAATAAGTGACCTTGTTTTACATTTTTTTTAGGAGGTCTACTTGGGGATTTCATCACAGCTTAGGACAACCTCAACTCTAGCATTCTGGCAGAGTATAAATATCAAGAGATGAATTGAAAGACACCTCTCTTGGCAGTAAAATCTTGTCACTCTTGGCTAAGCCCCAAAGAACTTTATGCCTTTGGGAAGTGAAGGTGGAGATTTGGGTTACCGTCTCCTCCCGACTATGTGGCATTGTTTTCTTTCATCTATACATTTGGACCTCACATACCTTGTGTATATCGAGGACAACCCTAGCTGAGCTTGTATATCCTAGTCAAAGCCTTATAGGATTGTTGGTGTGTTCTATGTGGACACACACCATCTCAAATTTTTTTGTATATATTTCGTTGTATGCTTTGCATGTTATGTTTCAAAAAATCAAAAAACATTTCAAAAATAACAAAATAACAAAAAGAAGCTCTTATCTTCCACATCACTTCTTCTATCCATCAAATTCATCACCATCATGCATCTCTTGTCTTAATCATTCAAATCATTCCTCAAAGTCTTAATCATCTCTATTCATCCAAATCATTTCCTCATTTTCTTAATCATTCAATCAAATCCATAATCTTCATCTTAGTCATGATTCATAATCCACATCAAGATCCAATTTCCTCATTAAATGCTTCATCCTCATGATTCTTAATCCAATCCCTTGTTGAATTCATTTCTTTTCTAATCAATTCCTAAGTCAATCCATTTACATCTTCAATCCAAAATCAATCAATCTTTCTTCATCTATTCAAACATTCTTCTAATTCAGTTTTCATAAAATCTTCATTTTTGGACATAAGAGCACCATCATAATCCTTGAATTTTAATCCTAGTTATCTTGAATGACCCAAATATTATCAAGGTTATCTCAAACCTTCATCCAATATTAAATCAAATCAAATCAATATCAATATCAAGTCAAATCAAATTTAAATCAAATTAAAACAAAGTCCAAAATTGCTCCTAATCGTAAGGTCATATTTTATCCACCATCAAATCTTTCATCACTCTTTATCTAAGCTCCATGGATACAAATTGGCTTAATCAAATGCTTGAAGATATTCAAAGGCAATCTAGAGTTATACCTCACTTCCAACCTATGTATCAAATCAATCCTCAAAACTTCATATCTAATTCTAATCCATCTCATGTTTACTATTCTTCTACCTTTGACAAGGGAAATCCATCTCATTATCCTTCATCAAAATATAATTCTATCCATAGCCCACACAATTCCCCAAACATAAATGTCATTGCCAAAGAAATTGAGGAAATAAATAATTCTATCTTAAGCCTAGCAAATCAAAAGAAAAAGTCCACCTTCCATGACATATGTCCTCTTCCCCCATGTTTCGAAGAGCATAATCCTCATGTCCCATCCAACCCAAATCATTCATGTAATTCCCCATACTCTGAGCTTAATGTCCAAAACCAGCATCCCAATTCCTTACCCATACCTTCACCTTCACACAATCCTAATCCTCCAAAATCACCATCATCCCCACCTTGTAATAGGTTTATCTCACTAGAAACCTTGTCTAAGTATAAAAGAATAGATAAAGTGATCCAATCACCCAAAGTCATACATCCTGTGTCATCTCAAGAGCTTGTTCCAAAGCATGTCATTATATATTCCTCTTCTCCTCTAGATCTGAGCATTTCTCCATCCCATTATTCCCTTATGCCTCAAGATTTATTTATCCCTCTTATTCCATCTCATCATCCCCTTCCTAATCAAGATCAAGACATTCCATGTACCACGCACATTACTAATTCCATTCTGTCTCAAGAGTTAGTGTCCATAGATCCTTTGCTTCATTAAGAGGTTCCTTCCACTCCATCTACTAATACTCCTCCATGTCAAGATCAAATCACTCCATCTCACAGTTCCATTCCCTCCACTTCATTATACGATTTTATTCCATCTCATGATCCACTCATTCCACTACATAATCCTATTATATGTCAAGATCAAAGTACCCCTTCATTTGCATTTCATGATCCCAATCCATATTAAGATTCTATTATCCATCATAATCCCCCTCATGATCCTATCCAATCCACTCACGAACCCCATATGCATGGACTCGCATCTTGTATTAAAAATGATAAGTATCCCATTGAAGAAATAATGTCTCAAGATGTTGGTACACCTTCCACTCCTTCCAAATCTGAAATTCCTCCATTCAAACCTAAATATTCCCATCATCCATATTCCAAGTCCATTTTGGGCCCTTATATCCATATTCCCATTCCTTCCTCATTTCCATCCATTTTGGGTCCTTATGTTCCAATGCCAAACCCTTCATCCCTTCCATCCATTTTGGGACCATCTACCATATCCAATTATTCCATGTCATCCCCTCATATACCTATTAAAGATCAACAAAGGCACACATCCTTGAATTCTTTCCAATGTTCACCATCCATAATTTTATCCATAAGCTCTCCATCCCATTTTTCCTCATGCACCCATTTCATGTCCAATGGAAGAAAATTGGATGCCAAAGATAAAGTGAATCAAGCCATATATCCACAAAAATCCAAAGATCAACATGTTCCCAAAGGAAAGAAAAAATTAGAAGGCCACAAAGGCTCAAAATAAAAAATTCAAAAATTATGTGGATTCCAAAGCTACTTAATGAAGCAATGAATCTCAAAGAAAACTTCAAAATGGCATCCAATCTTGCTAATTCAAAGGCTTCCTTCGTCCATAAATCCTGAAAGCTCCCATTTTCCACATCCATTTTGGGTCCTTATGTACCCAAATCCACCATCCTAAATTTATCATCTCCTTCATCCATTTTGGGTCCTTATATCCCAAAATTTCCACCTTTTCGTCACCCTTCAAGGTGTGTGTCAATGCTGATCCTTCCACCTCCTTCATCGACTCATTCACAAGTCTTCCAACCTAGCATCCATCAACCATTCCACCCCCTTAATCCAAACCTTTTCATAAGTCCTTGACCTCCATTTCCCAACCCATTTCACCCTTCTCTTCACCATCCTACCAACATCTATGAGAACATAGTAAAAATTCCTTGAAAATAACAAAGAAAGAGAAATAAATATCAAGGGATACCATCCATACATCTAGATGCTTGAGTCCTCTCTTTATATCCATTGTCTTCCAAGTCCACTTATCCATCTATTCATTTGTCCTCTTCCACTTCCACTGGGGGCAAGCTCAATCCATACTGAATTTCCTTACATGTCCTCCATATTTCCATCTATTGTCCATCATCCTTTCCATCTTTGATCTTTACTATCCTATTCCTTTCATCCCTTCATGCTCACTTTTCATATCCATCCATTATCCTACATATTTCCATCCACTTTCACATATTTTATCTTGACATCCTATCAATATCTTGCATCCCATAATCCTTGGCATTTTCCTTTCTGCTATCCTCCATCCATATGCCTACATGCTTACATCCTTCTTTCATATGTCCTTGGTCTTGGTTATTCCATCCATTTCACCCATTTTATGTCCTGTATTTCATCAATACTCTTCATATCATTATCCCTTTTTTCATACCCTCCCTCCCATATCCCTTATTCATTCCACTTTTAGGCCTATGCTTGTGATCAATACTAAAGGCACAAAAAAAAAAAATGTTCATATATGCTTTGGAAATACACATGCCTTCCCTTCCTCCATATAATAGCCTTCACAACATCTGTCCATTTCCATGCATCCTTTCCCACCACATTTCATTCCATTTTCCTATCCTTGGTATGGGGCATTTTTGGTCACTCCTTTGAAACATGGTCCTTGGCTCCTCATTTTCCTATACCAAATCTATTGGTCTGCCATATTATTCCTCCATTCAAATATCCCCACCCTTTTCATCCATTTACCATTCCTTGGATCTCCCTTGTCACTAGTCCCAAACTAGTCATTTTCATCAATTCAATCAATTCATTTATCCTCTAATCTTATCATATTCCCTTATTCTAATCCTTTCATACAAATCATTTTCCATAATCAATTGCTTCAATTTTTTATATATTTGCATATACCTTGATCAAATTTCTAGTCTTGCATTAAAAAAACTTTCCTCTGTAGAACATTTATCACTTGCTCTCTCGCATTCCCCTTCATTCCAATTCAATTCATCCATTATCTTATCATATCTTATCCAAATTCTTCTATTTATCTCTCGACACTGAGCTTCAACCCATCAAACCAAGCTTATCAAAATCATGATTGCAAACAAAACTTACACAAATTCACACTGAGATTAAATGATCTGAGAACCTTGTTCCTTTCACACAACTTCCAGTGAACAATCACAAACATTTCAATGCACTTCAATTAAACAATCAATTTTTTCCTTATAGGATGCATCCTTCCTACACAGGCTTAACAAACTCACCATCCAGATAAAGTTCATGGCAAGAACTGTGGACTGAATAACTACTTGGTCATAAGGTCTTTTGTTGATTTTATCTTTGTGTATCAGCGATAATCTCCCCAAGTGTGCCTCGATCTTCAATATCTTAGTATCATTTTAATGACTTAACCTAATTACAAGTGTCATTTTGCAATATGATCTATTTTCACAACTCTTTAACACATCTATATTGGTTTTGAATTATGGTTATGCATTGCTCACTAGGGGCAACGCGTTAGCACACTTTCCATCAAGATCCCTGAAAAGACTTTGGTTGTACCTAGACCTCTCCAGTGCATATATTTCATTTGTTCCATCATGACTTTGAAACCTACATCTATTATGTTGAGAGTCTAGTCCACACAAAGGAATCTTGTCATCTATGCTACTACAACATTTGATTCATAACCCCTCTTGCAATATCAAACTAAGGTGTGATCTCCCATATGAACACAATTGAATCCCATGCATTCATGTAGTTAAGCTGCATTTAGATTAATCATATCCAATTTACCCTACTTCATCCACTCTTACAAACAAGTCATGCAAGGTCATGTTTTTAAGCCTTTCCTCTTTCCCTTTTCCTTCATGTGTCTATTCTCGAGAAAATGGGGCAAAATATATTCCTTTTCACTCCATTTTCTCGAGGGGGAACCCTCCTCCCTATCATCACTTTGACACAACTCCTAGGGCTCCTATCCTCTTTGGGGCAATCTATATTTTATTTTCTTTGATATGATGTCGTTCTGATATCACATCAAAGAGGGGGGAAAATGTAGACGCTAAAAATTGTCCCAAATGCTATCTTAATTCATTTAATATTTCCTTTGACATTTTAATTAATTATTTATAAATCAATTATATTTTTCATATTCTTCTACTTATTTAATTAAATAGGTTCATTTCCCTAATGTATTTAAATTTAATTTAAATACTTCCTCTCTAATGTATTAAATTCATTTAATGCATAGTGCTCCATAAACCCCCTTTTAAATAAATTCTAATTTATTTAATTCTCTCTATTTCATTAAATTCTTTAATACTATGATTAAGTTAAATCTTATTTAATTTAATCCTAATCCCATCCTAAAACCTAGTCTATACCCATCACTCTTATCCTTCTAAGCCTACCCACTACTTAATCCCACTTTATTATCTTAAACACCTTTCTAATCACCTTTGAGCTCCTAAGTGTTTTCTCACACATGTGTGAGAAGCTCATGATCCAATAAAGCTTCCGCTTCATTTACACCTCTTACACCTTTGTCCCCCCACTCCTTTCCTTAAGGTTGCTCACACATGTGTGAGCACACCTTGAGCCTCTTAACTATAAAGGCTCTTTTTTGACTTGTTCATGGCTTGTCCTTTATCCCATGTGTCTCCCTTGTGGCACCTATGTGGATGCCACATAGATGCCACCTCCCCAAGGCCTCTCTCAAACCTATAAATAGAGCCCTTGTCTCAAGAATTTTACACCTCCCTCATTTTGCATTGTTATCATGCTAGTTTAGCTTTTGAGTTCTTAGAGATTTTATGCTTAGAGCTAACCTTTGGTAGTTGTTTGCATTGCTTAGATTCCTAGATTTTGCATTAGATTCATAGTAGTATGACATTGTTAGATTTATTTCTCCATTGCATTTCATCCATATTCACATCCATGGAATCCTTTGAGATTGGCTCACTCATAGCCATTTCTTGAAAGTATTCTCCATTCATTTAGTCTAGATTCACTCATTTCATTTTGCATATCATTTATCGATCAAGGGATTCAATAGTTGTGTTTTGAGAGAGCACATCCACATCCCTCCAATCTAAAACACACCAACAAGGTCTATCATGGGTGCCCCTTGATCTACTTTGAGGTTGCATGAGAACTCTAACATTTTGGTTGCATAGTTTTAAAACTCAAGTAGAATTAGTAGTTTTCGAATCTTATTTGAATCTTCGATATGCACATGCTACTAATGTTTTCTTGTTTACACGTACTCTCGAAAGGTTAGGTTTTTGTGTATACACATGCATCAAGCTGAAATAGATTACCTCTCCTAGTACCCTTAGCAAGCGTCATAGCTCCTCTCATCATCTCACATCCATCTTTAGGAAAAAACAACTTGCATGTCTACATCATTCAACATACTTACAAATAATAGGTTTCATGCCAAACTAGGGATGTGCATTACCCCATTGATCCCCTTTACTCATCCATTAGGGAATCTGATAGTGACCCATCCTCGTCCAACTATCTTTAGGTGAGAATCATTACCCAAGTACACCTTTCCACCATTAAAAACTTCATACTTTGAGAACCATCTTTGATGAGAGGTCATATGGAAAGAAGCACCTGAGTCTATCAACCACACATCATCGGATGCATGTGCTACCAAGGCTACAATGAAAGGATCACCATCTTCTTGAGATTTTTCTAAACCTGAATTTGAGGCCTTCTTCTTCTTTGGCTCTTTACAGTCTTTAAAAAAGTGCCCAGTCTTATCATAGTTCTAGCATTTTGCCTTGGACTTTCCATGAGTCTTTGATTTTCCTTGAGATTTGGATCCGCCCTTTCTAGACTTGTTGTCATTTTTCTTGCCTCTGTCATTGGATCTATCGCAAATAGCAAGAGCTTCCTTAGCCGAATCTGAAGACTTTCTCCTTGTCTCCTTAGATAATAGCAAAGACACTACATCATCCATTTTGAAAGTGAATAAAGTACTTCCAAAAGCGATCACAAGATGGTCCCATGAATCCAGCAAGGAATATAACAAGGTCATACATCGATCTTCCTCCTCTATATTGACACCAGATGATGTCAACCATGCAATTAGTAAATTAAAAGAATTTATATGATCTATAATAGATCCTCCTTCCTCCATTCTTAGAGAATACAACTTTTTCCTCAGGAACAACTTGTTCACCATAGATTTGGCCTGATACACAAACCCAAGTCGTGTCCACAAACTGTTTGCGGTCTTCTAATCAAAAACATTTAGGAGAACTGAATTAATTTGACAAAGTCTAATAAGATGTAATGCCCCGCCCGGAGATCCTTGGAAACAAGGATGAAAACAAGCCAGAATATATATATATATGTGTGTGTGTGTGTGTGTGTGTGTGTGTATATTTTTTATTTTTATTTTTTTTTTCAAGTGTAAGTGCACATGAAAACAACATACACAGATCATACAGATTGCAATGGAAGAGTTAACGACCATCCTAGCACCAAACGGATTTCCAAACGTCACAACTAACCAAAACACAAACAAGAAAACATAAGAGATTGACCAAGCTAAAAGATCAAAATAGACTCCTGAAAATTGGCTAAGTCTGAATTCTGAAGCCCCTGAAATTTCTTAGAATCTTTATCTTAGCCCGTAGAGGTCTGAAACCATCTCAAATGAATCGTCGCATATATATTAAAATATATCTTAAGTATAAGAACTTATACTTAAACGATATATTTTAAGCCCCTAATGACATCTGTGAAGCACTAGAAAGGTACAAAAACCAAAAGGGTATCTAAAACCAACTTCCAAACTTTATTTCGACAAGCCTAACTAGCCCCTATTTTTTGTGCGAAGACAGAGCACCAGTATTTTTCCTCGAGCAAAGACATTCCCGACTCGTGCGAAATCTTTCACCGGCTCACATGAAGACTTTTCATCCTCGCGCGAAGACTTGAATCCTCGTGCGAAGACTTGAATCCTCGCACGAAGAAATCCATGGCTCGCGCGAAGATTCTCATCCTCGAGTGAAAGAGATTCATTCTCCCACGAAGATATTCATCAGCATGCACCCAAAAATCACAAAAACAAGGCTAGAAAATAACGAAACAAAGTTCCTCCACACCGGGGAGTACCGGATCCACTTTTCGAGGCATGGACACTCGAATCCAAGCTAAAAGATGAAAAAATGGAAGCAAAGTCTAACCATCTAAAACAATATCATGGGAAGAACAAAAGGAAACATTGCAATAAACTAAAGTAACATCGTAGTGAACATGGAAATAACCACTTACATTAAGCATAAATATCAAAGCAATAAGCCAAATAACCAAACCAGGTACGCGGTTCCTCCCAACCATCAATGGCATCATAAGGCCATCATGGGCCCTAGCCATCCCCTGTGCGTAACATCCCAAGCGACCGATTAGATCATTGGTGCTGTCGTGATAGGGACATCACCACTAAACAAGCTACAATATAAGTAAATGAAATCTAACATGCTAGTAGAAAGCATAAGATAACCTTGAAATTGGATAACATCATCTACCACATGCTAAACATCAAAACAAGGAATGCGTTAAAATTAACATCATCTAAACATGATAAACAACATCCCAAGGAAAGCATAAATCACAAGAAATCATACTCCATGATCCGAAGTACCAAGTGACCACATCCAGCAATAGTCGCACTAGGATACAAGATCGTCTCTGTACACCGGTCCCTAGCAGTGGTGAAGGTAGCTACGCCTCCCAACCACATGGCACCCAAAGGTCCACACCTGCCATGCTGGTGGAGATAATGATCCAGCCACAACCACGCAAAGCAATATCCATGGCTAACACACACGCTAAGCAATATGATGACTAAACCCAAGACAAAGACAATGCATAACTACAGGTCCTGGTCAGAGATCTCAATGGGCTACTACGTAGGGGCTGACATCATGGAGAGTCGCTTGGCATCGACAAGCCCAAGCTAGTATAGGCAGCTACTCTTCTCAACAAAAGGCGCACAACCTAGGGCAGCTACTCTTCACGACGGAAGGCGCACAACCCACACATTTTATTACCTTGTATTTATTACCACCCAATGTTTTAATTTAATTATCACTTATATAAAACTTCCTTTGCCAACCGGGAAATAGTCACCAAGTTGCAAGATAGAAGCCCCTCCATATGCTAACCTACCTACCCATGCTCATCTAACGATGAGTGCCTGTAGGCATGCAAATTCCCAACCCAACCCCAATGATCACAACTTTCGCAAGTACCATGGAAGATCAAGCCCCACAGGTCACCTGACAAATGTACATGTGTGTGGCGCACCACCATCACAGAGATCATACACAAGGACAGGAAGAGAATGCAAACAGAAATCAATCAACCGAAGCATAATCGGGATGACGAATGCTACATGCATCCCAATGCAAAAAAAGATGCAAAAGTGTTCCGACTGGTATCCAAATGGATCATCCACATCCACGAACCACAATGTGCTAAGAAAACTCAAAAAAATAGGGTGGCACACAAAACGAGGTAAAACCCCAAATTTTAGAAAATTTTCAAAATTAAAACCCATTTGGCCTTTGAGTTCAAAAACCCCAAAAATCCAAAAATAAAAGGAAATAGACATCGTATGCAAAAATGGCCAGCATAACGGCCCAAAAACCCAAACCCCCACTCCAAAAATAGGAAAAATGTTCATACCCGACCAACCGGGTAGAACTAGCAAACAAAAACGGAGGGGAACACTAGTTCTCAGCCTCCTAACATAATGCTACAAGAAACGGAAGCAGAAACAAAGTAAAAACAATAAAACGGGAAGGCCCTACCTGACAGCAAAAGGGGCTGAAACTGAAACCTATAGAATAAAATAAATACTCTATCGAAACTGCTGAAACTGACGGCAAAGCAAGAACTCCTCGAGCTGAATCCAATGAGACCAACCTCGCAAAGATCCCACGCTCACAGCTCCCAACGAACAAAACAAAAATCCTTCAAAAGAGGATTTCCCAATTTGCTCTACAATTCTATTTTTTTAAATGTGAGAAGTGAATAATGAATTTAATTTTTCCAATACTTATTCACTTTTTGAGTGAATAGTCAATTCTGGAAAATAGCTAGCTAGAGTAGCTAAACTCCGAATCGACCCAAACAAAAATAGGTTATTATCTGAAATGGAAATTCACCTAAGGCAAAGCTGCCAGAAATTAAATCCGAAAAGATTTAAAACCCGAAAATCCAAAATCACTAAAAATCACTAAACACTTTTGCGACAAAAGAAAACTTCTAAATGCACAGACACGCTTACTGGTCTAGTTACATAATGCAGATGAGTTCGAATTTACTAATCACCAAAAGGTTTTAGTTAAAATAATTAAAATAAGGATACGTCGACCTCACAGGGATGACATTAGTAAATATGAATAGCTAAATCACTAACTTCATCTGTCACTGCCAGGGATATAATTCCTGCACACTAAAACACACGATCAAGTGTAATTGCATAATATCATAGTCAAAGCAACATATATTAGAATACCTATTTAATCCATTTACATCACTCACGTTCGCAGAAGTGTAAAGAACATAAATGAAGTAAATAACCATAGCATAGAATTCATCTCATAATATAATCAACAACATGTCCAATACATCATATAACCAGATATCATCATAGATCTACTGTCATCTCAAAGTAGCATCAACATGCAAATATGATAAACTAAATAGCATAGCAATATAGCATCTATGGTACTGAATCAAAGTATAACATCCGACCTTCAAGTCATCATAAGGTACAAAATAAGAGTATCAAGTATCTCTCGAATCAAAGTAGACAAGGTACAGACTGCAAACACGAGAGGCACTACATAAGACCCTTAGCTTTTTGATCCTTGATATCCCAATCTGCTCAAGATATTGTTGTAGGTCTCACATCAAGTGAAGTCACCTCCCATAGATCACAATCTTCAAGCAAGTCTTCCATCTTGAATTTCCACAACTCAAAATTACTACCATTAAATTTCTCCACCTCCATTTTTCCATATGATGACTTAGCCATCTCAATCTGCAAGTAAGATTTAGAATACCCTACACAAAACTCCCACTCAACTTGAGATTAGCTCAAAAAACCCTACCCAACAACTAGAATAAAAAATTGATCAAGCTTTGATACCACTTGTAAGGAAACTCAGGTGCGAAAACAGCTTCCTACACTAATATCTTAAGGATAGTATTGTGCAAATTCTATTTAAATCCTTACAATTTCAAATTTGATATTATGTAAATAACAATATTGCAGCCAACCATGAATATAGAAAATAGATAGAGAAAGAAAACACCAACACAAAGATATGCTGGTGGGGAAAAACTTTTCAGTAAAACAACCCCACCCCTCCAAAACCTGTACAATGTATTATATTCAACTCAAAGGTTATAACACACTTGTAGTGCAAGCTCTTTTAGGACATGGAAGACTTATCTAGTAGCAACCAACAATACACTACTCACATTCACACACTTCCTCAACTATCTACAGCCCTCAAAGTGCTTATATAATGCACTTAGGGCATCTTCCAAAGATAGCCCTTATGCATCATAGGAATTTGTCATAACTATTTCAATCATAATTTCCTTACACACAATTAAATCTTCCAAAAATAGTTCTTACATGTCATAGGAATCCATCATAACCATTTTAGTCATGATTTTCTTACACAATTAAATATTCCAAAGATAGCTCATACACATCATAGGAATCTATCATAACTCAAGATGTCGACACATGCAAGTGGAGTGACACATCAACATGCCAACTAGACATGTACACTCACACTTAATTACATTATTTGCAAAAAATACATTTACAAAAAAAAAAAAAAAGAATAGGAATTATCCAAGGTTGAGACACCTTATTCCTAACACCTATTAGGAGACTTTGAATCCTTGTTAGGAGATTCTAACCCTATTAGGAGTTGTGTCAACCATGTTAGGAGTTGTAGAAGGCAAATGGACCCATTGTCAAAATAGCTTAAGGGGCAAGACCACAAAACTCATTGTCCAACTGGCTTGTGTATTATTCCTTATAGAATAAAAGAAATGAAATAACATTAGCTCCTTGATCCTCTTTAGCAAACCAAATCTCTTTTGATCTTGATACCAGATTAGAAACTTCACATCCAATAATACCTTGGATCGCTTACACACATTTACCAACTTCACATTGTACACTAAGAAAGTGCATTACTCTAAACCCTTATATATAAGATATCTCATGAATTGGAATGCTTCAATGGCAACCTAGAGCTCCCTATCCATGGAGTGCAAGGGGGATAAGAAAAATAGGAAATAAGCTCTCAAATGAGCCTTAGAATGTAGTCCTTTCTAGTAAAACATGAAATGGGAGGTTCCTTAGACAAGAACAAGAATGTAAGTGTCCAAAAGGAGTCCTTGAGTATGCAATTCAACTATGATCTAAACTAGAAGGAGATGTACAATGCAACTATGCTAACAATATGATAATATTACCAAGCCATACTAATTAAACTAAGCGATTTAAGGTAAGTTAACCAATGAACTAAAATACTTGAAAATGAATCTAAGATAGTATGAGAATGGTAATGAGATAATTTAGACAAGAAATGAGAAGTTATCCACAAAGCTCTAAGAAATTTGTTGAGAAACTTGCAGCATAACAATAGCTCAAAATCTTGATCCTTTGAGAAGGACGCAACTCTCTCTTTTAAAAGTAGACAGACGATTGAGATCAAGATCAAGATGTGGATACTCAAGGGGGAGGGTTGACTTTTTGCATGATCCATGTGTAAGAGCAAGTCAACCAATGAAAAGGAGTTGACTTTTCATGTGAGACAAAAGCCTTTTCTTTTAATTTGTAAATAGAAAAAGGACTTTATGTGTGCACATTGAGTGGGTTAGAAGAATGGGATCCTTTATTTAATTAAAAGGGGACATGTTATTTTAATCAAATATGGACTTAGGATAATATGGTCAAACTTTAGGTTAAAATCAAATTAATTATTTTTTAGCAATTTGGCCTCGGTAAATGATTAAATAATTTAGCCAAAATGCTAAGAAGGGGGCTAACAGTCTAGATGATCATTTTTGGGTGATGAAATTTTTCCCTCTTTGACTAATGTGTGATCAATCTGGGAACACATAATGTCAAAGAACATAGAAGCCAAGTAGGCAACAATAGATAGAGAGATTTGATTCTGAAGAATAAAATGTAAAAAGAGATAGAAATTCCTAAATGTACAACATGATAGTGATAGTACAAAACACTAGGAATGATACTATATCAGAACTCAAGAAGAGTGCTAACACCAAGCAACATAGATAGATTAAGGGCAAATGAAAAGATCAAACATATACTCCTAAGCAATACATAGTTGTAGCAAGTGATGATATAGTATTTTTGCCCCCTTGGGATCAAAATCAAAATGAGGTAAAGGGAATGTAGAAATGAGCAAGATACAAGAAAATCAAGATATAGCAAAGTCCCTGATGACAAATATGTGATTAGAACCAAAGAGTGACCGTAAGGAAGTGATAGAATGCCCTAGTTTGATCAGAAATGACCAAGAAGAATAAAGTATGCAAATTAGGTCAAATCAAGTAGAAAGATGATTTAGAAGTGAAAATATTTTAATTGAAGTAGGTACGAAGTGTAGAAATAGTGAAGACGCGAAGAAATGAAGATGCCTCAATGAAGATTTGAAGAGTAGACCTCAAAAGGTCAGCTAATTGCATAAAAGAAGGTAGAAATTTGAAATTTCATTTTGACTATCAAGATGAACTCAATTTTTTTTCTATCCCAAAAATGGACCTAGGATGTCAAAATTAGCTAGGGGTGCAATTTTTGCAGAATTTTGAGGAGTTTGAAAAATGAGTCAAAATGAGGTCAAAGGACTATATAAGGGGTCCAAGGGTCATTTGTCAAATCATTTGTCTTTTGTGATTTTGGAGAGCTCTTGAGAAATTTGGAGAGAGATCATGGCGCTTGTTGGTATTCTGACCCATAGACACTATTTTGAGCATAGTCAATTTCACAACTAGCCACCCAAGTACAAGGTCTCGATAAGTCTTCAAAAAAAATTTACTATTTTGAGCATTTAACAAGTTTTAAATTAGTTTTTAGGGCTTTTAACAAAAAAATTATGGGATAATTTTGTTGGAAATATTATGATAGGCTAAGTTACTGAGAGGGGAGGGGTGAATCAGTAACCAATAAAACTTAATACTTAATTAGCAATTAATCCTTCATGTGCATTGTGATCTAATTGCATGAATGAGAAACTAAAAACATTAAAGCATTCATAACACTTTGACACATAATTTGGTGACCCAGAAACCTTCCAAATAGAAAGTAAAACTGGAGTGGGGGATGATACCTACAAGCTTTAGTACTGTAGTATAAAGTCGGCATGTTAAGGCTTACAATGATCATTTCTGATGATCTGCCCTATTAGGAGCAATAAGGACTGCTAGTTCCACTTTGCAAAAGGATTTACAAACATACACTAAAGTATGCACTCGGTAAAGAGATTTACATAAGACTATTAAGTCTACCTTGTGAAAGGATTTGATAGATCCACCTATTAGGATGAAACAATAGCTAAATTTTAATTGACAACTTGGTTTGTTGAATGAGATTCCTTTGAGTATAGAAATCACCTTGTTGTGATAGATAAATCTTTGATGCTCCTTATAATGTTGTAGCCTTTGTAATTCGCTCTTCTACTCTTCTCTTGTTACATTACTCCATATCTTTCTTTATACATTGGATCTGATACAATACATGACATATATACCAATCCAATTTACAAATTACAAAGTTGGCCACAATACAAGTTTACACAAAAAACCACAAAGTCAGCCCAACTACATGAACTTGGGTTCTAAAGATTGGCTCAATGAGGTTCTGATACTTGGCATCCACTGTCAATGTTTAGCATCGTCATGCACTTGATAAACATAGAAGCTCGATCTATATTGATCACTTCCAAGTAGTCTTGAACTTGGTATGCACTGGTGACTTGACAAATACTATGAAACTCAACATATAAACTGAATCACTCAATTCACACTACATAGCTCAGTCAATGCTATCACTACAAGCTCAATATAAAATGAGTCACTTGGTTAACACTGAGTAGCTTGGTTAACACTGGACTCACACCATAGTAATTGCAAACTCAGTATGCATTGCACAACTCAGTTTGCATTGCACAACTCAGTTTGCACTGATAAACTTGGCATACATTGAGATGCATGATTTATACTACTGATCAACACCTTGGTAGTAACTACTCGATACAAATTGAATACTATCCCTTAGACTCAATAGTAACTATAGAACTTAGTAGATACTAAAATGCTTGGTTAACGCTATTAATTGTACAATCTGCTCGGTAGATACTTACAATTTGAATAAGTGTATGTCACTAATAAAAAACATGATTGTAATGTCAACAATCTCCCCCTTTGGCATTAGTGACAAAAACACTTATCAGTCAAAAATGAATTCAAAATGTTTAAGAACATCTTTTATCCATCACCTTATATCTCTAACTTGGTAGAGTATATTATTTTTGAGATTTTTTTTAATTGGTTTTGTAAGAGATATACCTCTGAGTATTTGTACATGAATAATATTATAATGCTCCCCCATATAGTATACTATAACATCTTTTCACATCTTATATATATACATTTTCTCCCCTTTTCTGTACATCTTCTCCCATTTACAATATACATCTTGTCTACAATATACATCTTCTCCCCCTTTTTGACATTAATGCCAAAGATGTATGCTATATATATTATATAGTAATGCCAAAATGTGACAAGAAATATGAATGTACCTTCAAAATTATCGCCAATGTCTTGTCCCAATTCTCTTGCAACACCTTGCATGTGTGCAATGCAATTCACACTTATGCTAACAATTCTATCATGTGGTCTGCAATAGAGAAGTTGTTGTCATGGATGAGAATTTTAGCATGTGCAATGTGTTTTTGCAATGCATCCATGTTTGGAAGAATCGTACTCTATATATCTATCAATGTAGCTCTTATTCTTGCCTCTTCTCTCAACAGTTCTATCTGCATATCAGTTAGGAATCTGATCTTGTTGTAATGGGCAGAGTTGTAGCTCGGGTCAAGTTGCAACTGTTGTGTACTTGCCTTCATATCTTCATCAATCTTTGACAATTTATCTTTTATTTCCTTAGTGAAATTTGAAATATCATAGATTCTACCATATAGAGAAGACACATTGTTGCAAGAGGTCTCTAGTAAGCCTAGAATAGTAGATAATTATACATGATGGATACCAATTTGTTGAGCAATAAGTTCTAAAATTTTATTCTCAACTCTTTGCAACAATTTCTCTTGTCCATTCAAATCATTATAGAATTTTTGGACTACCTCTGCTAACTGGTTCAAAATTGGTTGAGAAATATCAACCTCTATATTTAATGCCTCTGTAAGGATATTTTTTGCATCTTCTATTATTTTGAATTCCTTGTTCCTTTCTTCTCTTAGCCTCTTTTGCTTGGCTTTCTTCTGTAGAATTTCTCCAAAAACATGCATCTGATCAGGACTGAGATTTGAGATGTCCCAATTTGGGAGTACAATCAACTTGTCAAGATCTATGTCTTCTTCCTTCTCTTTTCCTTTACTCAAAAATTTTGTACTCGGTTGATACTTGGTCTCAACTATCTTTGTACTTATTAATTGTATGCTAGGAATGGAAACAATTGTAGAAATAGTAGGACTAGCTATAGATACTGCACTTATTGTTGAAATACCTATAGTAGAAATGCCTAAATTTACCAAATCTTATGTAGAGGGAAGTGTTGGCTTCTTTGTAGATGAAGTGTTTGTCACTTTAGTCAATGAAGTACTAAGTTGGATGGGTGTAGAAATTGATTGAGTGTTTGTGCTAACTATGTTTGTCACAATCAATCCTATTGAAGCTTTCTCTGGGCTTGATGTTTTCAATGTTTTGCTTGGAGAATGAGGAAGTGATGCAGTGGAAGGCAAGAGAATCCCCAAAGGAGATGTCCAATCCCCTAACAAATAACCACACAACAGAAGATGAACAACGATGCAAGATTTGAAGCCAAGTCACAATATTTTATTCATAGGTATAACTAATTACATACAATGTGTCGAGCTGTAAGACCTTCCCAATTATGGCCAAATACAAAGCAAGTAATAGTTCTACAAGATCCCTCAAGATCCAATCCAATCCCTAGCTAGTCTAGATCCACACTCTAGTAGAAACCACCAAGATCTCAACTTGTGCTTGCAAGCCACCAAGCTATCTCCTTGTTTCCCAAGCCTCAGCTACTAGCTCTCTTCAAAATTTGCTCCTCTACCACCTCCTCTTCTCCAAGATGGATGAATAATGATGAAAGAATTCACCACAACCCCTACTTATACTAATCTAAGCCACAAGTCACCCTATTATGCTACAAATTTAAATATCCCTTACATTAACTACTTGAAGAGCCACAAGTAGGCCTCTAATAGGAATTAAATTAAAAATGCCCTTAAAGGTTACAATAATTATTAAATACATCAAAATCAACTACCTAAGACCCAAATAGGTCAACTCAACCCCACCAAAATCCCTTAATCATGCAGTATAGCCAGCTACCCTGGGATGCTCCTGCATTAGGAAGTGAGGTTATGACTGCTACAACAATTTTCATTGGGTTAGTCTCCTGAGTATGTTGTACATCTGGAAAATCTTCCTTGGTAGCTTCCTACCCCTTTTCCTCTTCATTGTCATTTATATTGTCATAATGAGTAACTTCTTCATTATCAATTTCCTCATCTTTTTCTTGTCCATCATCACCTTCATCCTTGTCACTGACATTAACAACAAAATCACTCAGCTTGTGAAGAACATAAATGTTTGTCCATGTGTTTATAGCATTCCTTATCACATGTTCAATGTCATTCAACAATATAAGACAAGTGTTGAATCTCAAAGTAAGATTTCTTCATTTTTCTTTAGAGATTCCTTTACCTCCTTGTCATCTAAACTTGACATAAGTTGCCTCAAGGTTTACTCATATATGTCTATTGCAATTTTCATTGCATTCTCCCATCTTGGCTTGATCTTCTTCATTAGATCACTCAGAATCTGCTGAACAAGCTGGTCTAGAGAATACTTCCATTTACCCATTTTAAAGATTAACTCATCTTCTATTTGTCTTTGATCTTCTACAATCCTAGTTTCATACTTTAGTGTCTTGAAATTTGGTATGCCTGATCCTGATTCAATATCTTTCAGCCTTTCCTCAAAAGTAGGTGTAGGCCTCTTGAAGATTACATCTCCTCCTTCTTTATCCTCTTTCTTCCTAGATGATCTTCTTGTAAACACAACAATGGCTTGTTAATAATTACCTTACCTTTCTTCTTTAGTGGCTCTTCATCCTCTAATTTCTCTTTATCTTCTACTTTTTCATCCTCAATATCATCTCCTTTGCCTTCAATCAACAAAAGAGTGGAATTAGTTTTTAGTTTGGCAATTCTCTTCTTCCCTTTGTTAACTGCCTGAGGGAGTTTGATTTCAAGTTCAATCCTAGTCTTTGCCTCATCATAAGTGCCAAAGTATGCAGCTTTAGGGTTAGCAGGCTCATTAATCGATGCCTCAATAATATCCTTGGTTTCATCTATGTTTACCTCATAACCAAGAGGTTTTACCCATACTATCCTTGGTCCAACTGCCTGAATGTATACTTTGTCACTATCACCCATGAAACAAACATCATCTTTGTAATCATCAACTAGTTTCTTAGGAATCCTAAATCTTTTATTCATCTTCTCTTTGAATGCATCAAAGTAGTTGTCCATAACACTTACATAGTTCTCTCCCATTTTAGCTATATACTTATTTATTTGATACAGAACAGGTACATCCTTCCTCCAAACTATTGTACTTTAGATGGAAAGAACTTTTTCACATAGAAAAATAAACAAGTCAAAAGTGGACCAAACTTACATGGATTGTTCTTGGAAGTTCTTATACTCTCCATGTTTTTGTTGAAGTGGTTCAACATCAACTCGGCAATGTCAAGTGGCAGATTATTCTTGACCACTTTGTATGCTAAATCTGTTGCTTCACATGACATACTATTTAGTCTACTCGAGCTATAAATCTTGTGAGTGATGACATGTATTCCAAACTTGAGTTCCATGTCAGTAACATAGATGATCTTCATTCCCCTTCCATCCCACTTAGCAAGGGTTTTCTTCTCCAATTCAACCCGACTTAGGGTTTTGGTCATTTTCACTTTTGTCAACATGGGAAGACTAGTGATCCTATGGACCATCTTCTTAGTTATCAAAATAGGATGTTCCAACCATAGTTGACCATTATGCACACAACTAAGAATATATCTTATCCATTTTATTTGAAAATCTCATGGCATATGCGAAATGTGAGTCAAACCTTTAGTTTCAAGATGTTGATGTTCTAGTTTCAACACACCATTAACGCATAGTTCCTTCAATGATTCATCCATCTCCAATGTTCTAATATCTTAAATAGAACATTTAAAATGTGAAAAAATATCATTGATTAACAATACCTTTGGTGGAGTTTGCGACTACACTCCACTCGGATCTAGGGTTTCAGCAACAACAAGACTTAGCTTAAAATCTTGTGCCTTCCACTCCATGCCTCAAGCTAACAAGTCTGAACCTTTATTTGATTTGTTGCTAGTGGATGCCATTTTCATTTAATAGGGTTTGAGAGAATATGAAAGTCTTCAATAATAATTAACTCAAATCACTTGAATTCTCTAAGAATTGCTTTGCACAGATAGCTTTTGAAAATTCACGGTGAGAAATGACTTCAATTTTACCCTTTTTATAAAAAAATTCCATAAATGCCTGGTATGCTTGTTTGCTCAAACAACAGACTATCATCCTATTGGAAATGATTGTAAAGATCATGAATGAAGAATAATGGAACTGGTAAAGAATTTTTCAATCATTGTTTTGTCATTGATGTCAAACTTGCTACTTGCAGGAATGACAATTGCTTTAGTGATCCAAATACTATCAACTGTTTGATTGGCAAGGAGGTGGCAATCAATAAGATTTAACTAGAGTACCTAGAGAAAGGTTGAAGTTATGATGTTGTAATGAAGTATAAGGATCAGCTAAGCCACTGATAAAATAGTGTATTGATGACATACTCTAAGACAAAGAGGATGGACATACTGAGATACATCAAAGATGTAAGGATTAACTATGTTCATTGGAGAGAGTCAAGCTAGCTAGTTAGTGTTGAATAGATTCTTAGTTGAAGCTGAGCAAGTTCAATTTAGTGTGTGCCGAGTGATCTTCGGGTGCCGAGCAGCCTTCAAGTGCCGAGTGAAGATTAGGTGTCGAGTGATCTTCAGGTACCGAGCATCTTTCTGGTGCCGAGTGAAGATCAGGTGCCGAGTAACACAGAATTTCTTCAGGTTTCGAGTACCAATAAAATAATAATAGAAGCCAAGTAACACAAAAGGAGCTGAGCATCAGTAAACCAATGATGTCAAGTTGCTGCATTATTTGTTAAAGTCAAAGATTCGCCAGATCAGTAGCAATAAAGTTGTTACATCAAATTTTGTAAATTAGTTGGATGATAAAGATGATGAGTAGATGTCACAAAATTCTATGTAATCCATGCAAACCATTTTCAAGATGAATGCTAATGGATTTATCATGAAGTTTCTAGAAGAAACAATTTGGAGGGAAAAAAATACCATTTTCTCAAAAGAAAATTAAGATTTGAGCGGGAAATCGAGAACAGAACTTCTTTATAAGGAGCTACAGGTCAGAAATCAAGTGCGCATGCATGAGAGGAAATTGGTCATAAGTGTGATCATGTGAAGAAGCCAAGAGGAGTAAGAATAGAGCATTGAGACTCTGAGTTGATCAAGTGACCATAAAGTGCTTTGGCATAACGAGTGGAAGAACTCAAGGAGACAGATCTTGAAGGGTGAACAAGCTGTCAGCACTGCAAGGGAGGAAAGCCAAGCAAAGAAAAGAATTGAAGAGTGATCTAAAATTTGCACAGTTAGGGTTGCAATCTGTATCAGGTCAAAACCCTTCTAATACTTTCTTACCATTCTATTAGATATTGAAATCCTACATTGCTAGGTTAGCTTAATAGCTAGGTGGATAAGCCTTAGGAAAAGGATAAAGAGATCCCAAGGAGAAGGATAAAGAGATCCTCAGGAGAAGGATAAAGAGATCCTTAGAGAGGAGGATAGGAGATCCTTAGAGAGGGATGAAATATTCTTTTGAGAAGGTGACTATAAATCCCATGGACTTGGGTGAGCCTAACAGCTCTATGTAAATCCTTTAACAGGGTGACATTCCAAGTTGAATGTTCTTAAGTCCTTTAATAGGGCACACTCCTAATAGGGTGTAGAAATCCTTTAAAAGGGTCACATTTAATAGTGTGTTGTAGCCTTTAACAGGGCAGGCCTTTAATAGGGCAGACCATCAGAAGTGGTTGAAATCAATTGCGCAGTTATTCGGTGGGTATCATCCCCACCCCAGTTTTACCTTCTTATTCTTGGAGGGTTTCTAGGTCATCAAAATTATTTGTGTTATGATGTGATGCATGTTTACTTTTCATGATTGTTTATTGTTCAATTGCATGCATGATAATTTCAGTTATGTGTCATTAAGGATTTGTAGAAAAAGTTGTATTGGACATCATTGGACCTTGGATAACTGATTCACCCCCCCTCTCAGTTATTCTAAATAATTCTAACACATCCACTTCACTTGCATTGAATTCTTGGCAAAGTCTTCCATGACTCGGTGACCACAAAGAACTAAGTGACTGGATCTTTCATTTTGGTGACTGGATCTTTCATTTTGGTAACTGGAACTGATGTGAGATATCTTCTTCAAAATCCTAGTTCTAGTTCTCCTATGAGAGATTAAGTGGAAATGGTGGAGTCACCCAATTCTTGAGTGACATTACCACCATTGCTCAAAATTTTATTCTAAGAATATTTTAGAACCCATTGTTGTCTCATCTGATTTTTGATGTTATTAGCTTTTTCCTTCTTTTCATCTTCAATTCTTTCAGTATTTATACAGTTCTTGGAAAGATGACCAAGTTTTGTACAAATAAAACATCTTCTAGTAGTGTCTCTTGTCCTCATGTGATGTTTCACACAATTCATTCCTATGTGTCAAAATTCTCCACAGTAATGACATCTGCACCAAGTGTTATAGTCCCAACCAAATATAGCTTTTACAATCTATTCTACTGGATTCAATATCTTAGTTTTGCATTATGAGGATTTGTGCCCATGCTTCTTACATTTATGACATTTATCTTCAAACTTAGGTTTCTCTTTGCATTCATTTTCCCTATGACCATGTTGATTGCAATTGTAGCACTTTCTATTGAATTTTCCTTTCCCATTGCTCCAACATTTGTTTGATGTATGGTTATCTTACCACATTGACTACAAGTAGGTCTTTAATGCAAAGCTGTAAAACTAGTGCTTAAAGGAATATAATGAAGAATCAAAACATTCAAAAAAATAGATTTAACTCACATATATTATTAGACAAAAGAGAATTAAAATACCAAAGTAGCCTAAGAATGTGCAAACCTCTTAAACCAGGCAATCTTCCCTTTGATGCATAGATGTGTCCGTAAGATGGGATGTATGCTCAATGATGTTGCTCAATCTTCAATGGAGGATATGATTCACAATGGATTTGTGGATGGATTTTTCCATTATGATGGTATTTTGATAGTCCTTAGTCTCTCAAAATAGCATTATAGCATTAGCATAGAAGTGGATGACATTTGTGAAGGTAGAGGGTTTCATTTATAGGCCAAGGGTAAGTGAGATGGAGGGTTAGGATGCAAGGGGAATTGGTTAAGGAGGGCTAGGATGCAAGGAGAAGAGATCACAAGGATTGTGCTTCTTCAAAGCTCTAGCCTTGTGACAAGTGTCACAAAGGGATTGGATAGGGAAGATGGTCAAGATAGGTGGTTAGAGGGAGTTATGAGGGAAGAAAAGGGAGGATGAGTGTGAAAAATAGGTGTAAAAAGTCGAAGAGCCTTTAAGGCTCTTGAATAGGAAAGCAAGACTTTAAGGGTGGAACTTTGACTTTGGTTTGGTTTAAGACTTTCTTAACCCTTGGTTAAAGTTGTGCACATGCTTAAGGAAGGGATTAGGCTTAGCTTAGGATGAGACTAAGAGGCAAGTGGTTTGGGTTGGTCAAGTCTTTATTTGAATATATTAAAAGAGGATGTTAAGTCTTTGTTTGAATATTAAAATGGAGGATAAAGTCTTTGTTTGAATATTAAAATTGTTGGTGAGTGGAAGTTTTGACTTTAAAATGGAGGATGAAGTCTTTGTTTGTATGTTAAAATGGGAGGTGGGTGGAAGTCTTGACTTTGGCTTGGGTTAGGAATTCTTAATCTAGGATTAAGGTTGTGCACATGGTTAGAGTGAAGTTTAGGCTTGGATTAGAGGGGAATTAGGGGGCAAGTGGCTTAGATTTGATGTGATGGGTTAGTCAGGTGGCTAAGTGAGGTTAGTATGTGTGAATGGGTTGGATTAGGGGTTAGGATAGGGTTTAGGGAGGCTTTTAGGATTTTAAATAATTTATTAAATGATATATTTAATAAAATGAGGATATATAATTAAATTGAATAGATTTGAAGATTTATTCAATTTAATAGAGGAATAGGGATTTAATTGATAAATTGATTTTGGGTGATCTTTTAATTTTATCAGTTGGACTATAGTTAATTAAATTAACTAATTAACTAGGGGATGAAAATAGATTAATTAAATATTAAATACTTAATTAATGATGCCTTAGGAGATGACTAAATAGGATTACTTAAGTGATGTAATTAGATTTAGGTGTCTACATTTTGCCCCTCTTTGAGATAGTGTTGGAACAATACTATTTTAAAGAAGTTTGAAGATAGATGACATGAAGAAAATTTTTGAAAGCAAAATGATTGCCCCAGTCTTGAATAGAAGAGGAGAGAGTGGACTGTGTGATGCCCCCTCAAGAAGATGGCAGGGAAGAAAGGTGAGGCCCGATAGCTTCTTGAAAGGTACAAGAATCTAGGGCGAGTAGGAGGACTGAGAGTGGTGAAGAGAGGTGGTTCAAGGAAGCACATACTCTCACTATGGGAGAATGATACAGAGGAAAACCTTGGGTGCAAGGATAACCAATGGGTAAGAACACTAGCTATAGGGAGGGGGGGGGGGGGGGGGGGGGGGGGGGGGGGTGAGTGGTTTTCTAAATTGAACCCAGGGAAGTGATTTGGAAGATGGGAGATTTGGGGAGATTTATGATTTGAGGATTTATGATTGGTGATGACTAAGATTTCGATTGATGCAGGAGCTATGATTATGATTGATGCAGGAGCTATGATTATGAGTGGTGAAGGAGATAGGATTATGATTGATGAAGGAGCTATGATTATGATTGATGAAGGAGCTATGATTATGATTGATGAAGGAGCTATGATTATGATTGATGAAGGAGCTAAGATTATGATTGATGAAGGAGCTATTATTATGATTAATGAAGGAGATATGATTATGATTAGTGAAGGAGCTATGATTATGATCGATGAAGGAGTTATGATTATGATTGATAAAGGAGCTATGATTATGATGAATGAAGGAGATATGATTATGATATGGATAAAACTGTTAGATCATGATTGTAAGACTAATTGGATGGGATGCTTGGATAGGATGGGATGTTTTGATAAGATGGGAGTGTGAAGTAATCCATTGAAGCTTGAGCATGTGGGTGTTCCAAAAGGGAGCACCACCATGTAGTTGAGCACTTATTTTGATATAGGAATATTGGTAATATGCCAAGGTTACTAAGAACATCAAGGCCTTTTTACCAATATTACATAGGACTAACGCGAGACAAACATGCAAGGAGTGCCCCAGCATCACACATGAATCTTGAAAGAATCAAAGTGGAAATGATATTGGATAACCCACAAGAAAAAAATATTTCCCAAGTGCACCATGTAACCACATGTGATCACACACTTGGACTATGCAAGGGTCATATCTGACTGACTCACAAGCAGAAAAGAAAACAAAAAATACCTAATCAAAACCTTTCTCTTGAATTGCCCCATTCATAGCACACCATGATATAAAATATCGTGGCGACCATGAGGAGGGAACAACCCAAATCACTTGGAAGAGATACTTTAAGAACCAAACGTGAAATCCTAAAAAGAAAATAAATCGAAAGAAAATGTAAATCCATGAAAAAGTAACCTTTTGCCAAAGAGATTAGTAGGACTGGATACTGAGGGACCAAGATCAGATGAGAGGAAGGATGCATCCTACGAGGATCTATCGATAATATCAAGGACTAGGATTGCTTTCATCAAATTCATCTGAATTGCTTCAATGGATGTCTTCAATTCTTTTTTCAATGTAGAGTTGGTCATTCATCTAGATTGAAAGATCTTTCCTTCTTTTCAAGGATTGAGAGAGTTTCTCTTTTTCTTTTTTGAGTTGTTCAATAGCCAATTCCAAATTTAGCTTCTCATTGTCAGTAGCATTGTCAAATCTGAATAACTCCATAGCCTTTTATCTTTGCTCAATTGTTAAACTTCTTTCTTGAGAACCACAAAGCTCTAATACCAATTGTTGGAAATATTATGATAGGCTAAGTTACTGAGAGGGGAGGGGTGAATCAGTAACCAATCAAACTTAATCCTTAATTAACAATTAATCCTTCATGTGTATTGTCTAATTGCATGAATGAGAAACTAAAAACATTAAAGCATTCATAACACTTTGACACATAATTTGGTGACCTAGAAACCTTCCAAATAGAAAGTAAAAATGGAGTGGGGATGATACCCACAAGCTTTAGTACTATAGTATAAAGTTGGCCTGTTAAGCCATACAATGATCACTTCTAATGATCTTCCATGTTAGGAGCAATAAGGACTGCTAGGTCCACCTTGCAAAAGGATTTACAAACATACAATGAAGTATGCACTCAGTAAAGAGATTTACATAAGATTGTTAAGTCTACCTTGAGAAAGGATTTGACTGATCCACTTATAAGGATGAAATAGTATTTGATCTCTGATCTACAACTTGGTTTACTAAATGAGATTTTTGTGAGTATAGAAATTACCTTGTTGTGATAGAAAAATCTTTGTTGCTCCTTATACTTTTGTAGCCTTTGCAATTCGCTCTCCTACTCTTCTCTACTTGTTACATTACTCCATATCTTTTTTCATACATTGGATGTGATATAATAGATTACATATATACCAATCCAATTTACAAATTACAAAGTCAGCCACAATACAAGTTTACACAAAAAACCACAAAGTTGGCCCAACTGTAGGAACTTGGGTTCTGAAGGCTAGTTGGGTGAGGTTCTAATACTCAACATCCACTATTAATGTTTTGCATCATCATGCACTTGGTATATGTAGAAGCTCGGTCCATATTAATCACTTCCAAGTAGTGTTGAACTCGGTCTGCACTAGTGACATGGTGAATACTGTGAAACTTGGCTTACAAACTAAATCACTTGATTCACACTACATAGCTTGGTCAATGATATCACTACGAGCTCAGTATAAACTAAGTCACTTGGTTAACACTAAGTAGCTTGGTTTATACTGGACTCACATCATAGTAACTACAAACTCAGTAAGCACTGCACAACTTGGTTTGCACTGATAGACCTGGCATACACTAATATGCACGGTTTATACTACAAATCAACACCTAGTAGTAACTACTCGATGCAAACTAAATACTATCCCTTGGACTCAGTAGAAACTATAGAACTCAGAAGATATTGAAATGCTTAGTTAACACTATTAACTATACAATGTGCTAAGTAGATACTTACAATCTAAATAAGTGTATGTCACTAATAACAAACATGACTGTAATGTCAACAACTTTAAAAGTATTGGACATCTACTTTCTAAAGTATTGTGTGATAATTCTATCATACAAAATGTATCAGACACTTTAGAAAGTTATATCGTATAAACCCTACCCAAATATCGCATTGCATGGTGTGAACCATTGCCTGGCAGGAAAGTATTGCCTAGGTTGTATAAGAAGTATCGTACGATACTTAATCAACAAAACATATCTCCCGATTATTATGAAAAGTGTTGTATGATTTATTTTTAAGTTGTTTAATGTTAAATTTTGCATGTATGGGCACTATTTTCTATCATTTTGATCGATTGATGGTGTTCTTGATCTATTTATATCTAATACTCATGTTTTCAATGTTTGTGTGACTTGATTTTGCATATCGTCTTTCTTTCCCTTCTGATCAGAGAGACCAAGGTGGTGGGGTTACGTATCCTTCATCATCTAAATGATGATGAGAAGGCTACCATAGTGAGTATGGGATTGAGATGGTTGACATGCATGCTTCGTATATAGGCAAACTCTAGGTTGTTAATTACTTTAGTTGAGTGGTAGCACAATGAGCACAATACCTTCCATCTTCCTACTAGCAAGGCTATCATCACATTAGAGGATGTATATTGTATCCTTCGTGTACCATGCTACAAAGATCCTATGAGTATCATTGTTATGTTTTGATGCTCATTTCAAGTTGTGGCTATCTATATGAGGGGTACTGATGTGACATTTTGCATGTCATAGGTTTATTATGATCAGACCCCACAAGAGGGGAGGTTACTAGTTGAGTAGCTATTTTAGGATGTTACTATCCTAGATCATCACTTGGGTTGGGAGAGGCATAAAAATGAGTATGGAGACTAGTATCCATTAACTTTCCTACTTTTCTCACTAGTTTCCCAAGCTCTGGTCACTAACAGGGGCTAGAAGGGCTTTCCTTTAAGATGGGGTTGATTGGTAGCAAACTTGATTGGGTGGCCCTAGAGGATGACATGGGGACCCACTATCTTGGCCAACATGTATCATGAGCTTTACGAGATGGTCTACTAATCTGGATGGACATGGGTATGTGGTACAGTGTTGGCCTAGATATGTGCTTGGGAGCACATTGCAGTTATCCAACCATCAATGCAGCCGCAAGAGCACAATGAGCCCTTTATATTTAGATACACAAGGTTCATCCCTTAGAGTCACAGTTGGGATATGACATACTACTTTTATCTTTATGATGAGCTTACCTCTTTTTTCTGGTGACCATACCATTAGTGTCATAGATGGTCAGACACATGGGAGCTTGATTACATTTACTACAATTAGCCACTGGTTGAGAGACACTCAAAGATTGTAGAGAAATTTTCCATTAGCTGAGTATGGTGATAGTTTGGTCAATGATAGGTGATCTGAATGGAGACCACCACCTATGTGCAGTTCCATAGTGAGGAGGCACAAGGCTAGCCACCCATGTTGGATTATCAAACCACCTTAAGGGACACAACAACATTGATGCGAGAGCCTTGGGATTATTTCTCAGAGTTGGCAAATACGGGGGTGGATCCAACATACTTATATGAGATGCAGAGTGGCATCCCTTCTTGATATCTACATGACCATATGCACCACCCATGGTAGTAGGAGGGGGAGATGGTGGAGGAGGTGGAGGTAGGGATGGTAGGCATATAGAGGTCAAGAGTAGCTTCCAAGAATGTGAAAGGAGATGGACGTGGGCCCAGGTCATGAGAGAGAAGATTGAGGAGGAGGAGGAGCATCCCTCGAGACATAGGAGAGTGGAGTGAATGGAGCCATGATAGGAGTAGCTTGTCATAGGAGATGGGGAGTAGGATGACCGAGATGCTATGTTTTGGGCCCTAAAAATAGACATCATAGATTGCCTTAGCTATGTGGGATCAACAACTAATAGACAAGTGGGCATGGGGAGAGGAGCTCCAAAAGGAGTGGGATACTATTAGGAAAGAGTCAAAGCACCATGGAGTGGGTCACTTACTACTATGCTGCATATAGAGGAGTGGTGTTGCCAAGATAGGGACTGCCAAACTACTCAAAGTAGGCAAGTAGATCAAAGGGCGTGGCTCAGTCACCAGACATGAGACATGCTCCACCTTTATGACCACCACTAGCCTAGGATGGTGGGAATCAGTCCTAGAATTAGGAGTAGGTCTAGGGTGATGTCCTTGCAATATTTTTGTTGTATCATATGTATTTTGAGACATTGATCTAGGTTGTGGATTGTATATGTACTGTGACATATTTGATATATATAAGATACTAGATTTGATCGATGTACTTGTGTATTTGTCTCATATTTATGCTCATGTGTTTGATATTGTATATGGATGTTTCAATAGCTTGAGTTTATGTTTCCATGTGATGTTTCATTTTTATATTCTTATTTGTATTCTCATAGATCTCTCTCACGAATGGTTTTTAGTTCTCATGTTTATGATGTAGACTTATGTTTTGAAAATGTAATACTTTGATAGATTAGATGTGATTATTAGATTAACCCCTTGTGATGATAGGATAGAAAAGAGGTGACATGAAAGAGAAAGAAAATGAAAAGATATGATTGAGAAGAAAGTGAAGAAAATATGAAAGCAATTAGCTAATGTCTCCATGAAAGATGGAGAGATAGATCTCCCCATATGCAAGAATGCAAGACTAAGCTAGAATATACCTATGATTCAAACTAGGATGGAAAATGGTTTACTTGCAAGGGACACAAAACATTTAGACTCTAATTTCATCATTGAGCATTATTAGGGACATCAGAAGATCATACAATCATCACTAATATAACTATGAGGATATGAATATGATCTATGTTGGATAGAAATGTGGGAATTCAACCTAAGCATCAAAGACATGTAGGTCAAGATGAATAATGTAGTTAAATCTCCTAAGTTTAGTAAAGAAAGATTACACCTATATCAAAGCATAAGTTTCAAGATAACCCCCAAGTGCGATCTTGCGAAAATAGACAAGGATGATACATTGTAGGTCCAAAGTGTCAAGTAGGACAAGCATGAATGCTCTCAACTCCTTAGATTAACAAAGTATACCCATGAGCAAAAAATAAGTAAAACATTCCCAATTCCCCCAGTCTTCTAGTCCTTGACATCCGCGAAAGACTATTCAAGAGGGAACACTCAATGAAGAAATCATCATAGACAACACACAAAGAAGATAAAGTTCATCATGTCTCAGCAAGTTTAATGTTTAAGTGCATGTGTGTAAGTCACATGGCCATTTCTTCAAGACTTGAATTTGATAGTGAGAAATATCGTAGCATCCTAGACTGTAGGTAGAATATCTAAAAAAAATTTAGAAACACTTGATGCCAAGGGGGTAGTGTTGAGAAAGATTATTTTGCATGAGTTTCCAAAGATACCCCACTAGTACATTTGAGGTCAATTTTTGACCTTTAATTTCGACCAAGGCCTTTTTTGGCTTGTTAAATTCTTTTTTTTTTTTTATGAGCCCGATTTGGTCAAAATTTTGACCAAATTGGGCTCATAAGCAAAACAAAAAAAAAAATTGTGAGATTTCACTAAACCTTCATTCACTATTTGGGTATTGTGGGTGGAAGGTTTTGAGGTCTGCACACGTGGGAGCTAGTTGAGGTGAGTGTGAGTTTGAAGATGTGAATGCCACATTTTCTGCACATTTTCCTTGACATTTTCCTTGACACATCTACCTATGAATTCTTTCATTGAGATTTTGACACATTCTTCCTTTGTATTTTTCCCCTAAACAAGTATGCACTCCATAGATCACCTATGCATTTTTGGTTTTCATAGATTGATTTGGTATTTGATAGCTCATTTTTGGGCAACATTATTGTTTATATGTTCCTCTTTTTCTTCATTATTCTTGTCTATTCACACATCTAGGGTTTGATTCTTGTTCTTGCTATAATGTGTAAGAAGGCACAAATAGTCTTTATACATCTCTATTATGTAGGTGGAAGATTGTAATGTAAAAGTGGCCCACATTAGAAATCTCATTAGATTTATTCAATTTTTTTTCAAGTACTTTATGTGATTCAGAACTTGCTCTAGCCAAGACTCTATTGTTGGAAATACAATAGGGAAGGAAACTCTGAGAGGGGGGGGGTGGGGGGTGAATCAACACTTAAAACTTTCAACCTCAAAGACTATCACCACACATCCATCTCACAATCTATGCGTATAAACTGACATACCAAACTAAACATATACATCCATAGCATAAAAGTAAAATATTCAACACATGTATGACACAAGATATTTGGTTACCTAGAAACCCTCCAAGGAGAAGGCAAAACTAGGGCAGGGATATCACCCACAAATCTTTACTACTACAGTAATAAAGTGTATCAAATGAAGGTTACAATGTTTGATCATGAAATAAGATCTTGTTGAGAATTGTGTCTCAACCTTGCAAGCTTTTTTGTGGAAAATTATAGAATCTTTTTGTGGTAGTTTTCCACATGTTTATGAGTTGGAAAAAGGTGTATGAAATGTTAAAAATATGTCTTGTCCCTAGTACAATATAGGAGGGTTATTTTTAGAGTATAAACAACTCATTGTATGACTTTTATGGGGGTCTAAACTAGAGGACAAAATTGTGGATGAAAATGTTATTCTTAGAGTTACAAATGACAAGTGGGTAACATGTGGTATGGTTGTTTTGCCCATGGCTTTGGCCCATGGTTTTGTAAGACCACAAATGGTTTCCAAGTTGTAAATCACTATAAAAGGAAGGCTTGGGGAGGTGTTTGAATCATCGAGTTATGTTTACAAGACTGGGTGCTAGAAGGAGTCTCTCTGAATCTGAGTCTGAGTTCGAGTTGTGGTGATGTGATTCTATAAGAACTTGCATTGTAATTTTATTGTAATCTTCTTGATTTGAGAATAAATTATGTGGGTTTTGGAGGGTGGGGTTTTTCTCCCGAAAGGGTTTCCCCATGGTAATCATTGTGTTATGTGTTCATTATTATTTTGATTATATCATTATGCATTTCTTGAGATTATGGAATAGTTAGTTGAATTTGAATAATTGTCATCTCAAAGATTAGTGTAGGAAGTGATTCTATGCACCTTTTCTTCCTTACAAGTGGTATCAGAGCTTGGCCATTTTTGGTTCTATTTTTTGGGTACAGAGTTTTTTGAGCTAATCAAAGTTTGAGTGGGAGCTTGTACAGAGGTTTTTATTTTTGTGTTGCAAGATTGCAAAGATGGCAAGCATATCAGGGAAGATTGATGTAGAGAATTTTTATGGCACAAAATTTGAGATGTGGAAGCTAAAGATGGAAGATCTATTGATTGATTAGGATCTATGGGATGTGATTAATGAGAATAAGCTGAGGCCCACAGATCTAACATTAGCTACATAGTATGATGTGATAGAAAAAAAAGCTAAAGGTCTCATTAGATTGTGTCTTGCAGACTCAATTCTAATAAATCTCCATGAAGAACCTACTGCAAAGAAGTTTTGGAGGAAGCTAAGTGAGATCTATCAAGAGAAATCACTTGTGAGCAAGATTTTCTTGAGGAAGAAGTTGTATTATTTGAGAATAGAAGAAAGTGAACTAATATCTGAGTATCTTGAAAGTTTTAATATGTTGGTGACTCAGTTGACCTCAATTGGGATGTCGATGGATGAAAAAGAAAGGTGCCAAATCTTGCTATGTTTGTTTCTAGACTCATAGGATAGCCTTGTCATGGCCATAGGGAGCACTTCAGTTGTCTTGAAGATGGAGGACATTGTTGGTTCTCTACTTTCTGAGGAGATGAGAAGGAAGGTCTCTCTAAATGCCAAAGAGGCTTTGAGTGTTCGAGGAAGACCGAAAGAAAGAGGCAAGAACAAAAAGTAGCATGATCATTCTAAGTCCAAGAATAAGGAGAGATCACAATCTTCTAGTAAGTCCAAGGCAATCTGCTAGAATTGTGGCAAACCTAGATACTTCTAAAAGGACTACAAAGAGGAGAAGAAGAAGCAAGATTTTGATTTTGAGTTCGAGAAAGAAGATGGAGATGTTTTCATCATAGCCTCAGTCACTCATGTAGGCAACAATGCATAGTTGATAAACTCAGGTGCATCTTTTCACATGAATCTTATAGGAGTTGATGAAATCTAACTCCATAGCTTGCCAAGATCACCTGCATGCAAATAACCTATCGAAGGAAAACCAAGAAGGAAGAGGTGGAGCTTGGGAAAAACCTTAAACTGACTTGAAAGAGAACACATTGCAAATAAGGAAAATGTATTTACAATGAAAATGTGATGTGAGATACAAAGAGAGAGCCTGAATATAAAGGCCTCATGGAAGCTTGTAGAACAAGCTGGAAAGAGGTATAAGATAAGGTTGACAACTAAGCATCCACAAAAAGGTGGAACATGCTAGAAGGGAACAAACTCCCGTGTTGTCGACAACTCATCACTACTACTACTAAATGAATGCATTAACCTAAGTAAACTTAAGTAAATAGAATAAATTATTAATTATTAATTATTTACTCTAACACCCCCCCTTAAGTGAAACTTAGGGGAATTCCTTAAGCTCACAAAACTAAGATGAAAATGTAGAATGGGTCCCAACAACGAGGCCATGTTAGGTACCCATGTACAATGCAACGAGATGCAACCTCTAAAAATGGAGAAAGAGAGAAAACCACATGGGAAAAACTCTCCCCCAAAAAGAGGTAAGAACCTAGTGAAGAACTAAAGAAGCCTCCAACTAGGGGAATGTCCCCTAAAAACAAGAACAAAAAGTGATCATGAAGAGCATCACTAAAGCATGAAGAAGCTGCAAAATCTACCATCAAAAGAAACTGTTGCTCTGAAGAACCTCCATGGAAGAAGAAGGCGCAAACCAAGCTTGTCTATATGGTAGATGATCTATCTCACCGAAATGCATAGGTAGCCAGCCACTGCAATCACCTCATAGATAGGATCAACCACTGAATACATAGCTCACACTATCAAACCATCGAACCAAGGATGCATTAGAACAATAGCATAACCCCTGCTTAATGCAAATGGAGTGAGATAGTAGGAAACTAAGAAGGTGGGCCAAAATCCTCTGCAAAAAAAACCAAAAATGACAAGAGAGGAAGAGGTACAAACACCTATAAAGGCACGGTCACACTGACATTGCATGGGAAAACAAAAGGAAGAAGCCCTAAAATAGAAAACAACTACCCCCCCACGGTGCTTTATAAAAAGAGTGCAAGTACAATTGTCTCAAAAATAATGTTCGTGAACCCAAAATGAAAAGGTGGCACTTTATCTCAATGTGTATACACAAAAGTGCTTACAAATAATGTCTACAATGATCAAAATAGGAAAAAAACTGATACAAAAGATAGTACAGCCCAAAAAAAAAGATTCCATGCCAAGAAAATGATCATCGGACATTAAACACCAAAGATATCCACCATAGAGAAAAAATACCAAAAAATGATAGAAAGAGCATGGGCTAGAATCTAAAGAAAAAGACTGCATTTTTGAAAAGATGACAAAATCAGCTTTCCAAAAATACAACGGTTTCAAAAAATTGACATGGGATGCAAAAGATATGCATGCAAGAGTCAAAAATAGAACTTCAAACTTCAACTACAAAAATAGGTAACAAAATTGCATTAAAACCTAAAAATACCTGCACCAATATCTCTATCTCGGAACCAACTTTTTGACGCTTCTTTTGGATTGGAAAAATACCTTCGTATGCTCAAGTTATGGCCAAAAAACCACAAGTAGGTCAAAAATGACCCTTGAGAAGTGCAAGAGGCATACTAATGCAGTGCTGACATCATGCTAACGTCAGCAAAAGACTGCAAAAAATTTGACGACTTTGCAACCACGTGGCAAAGGGGTGACATGGCACCCATGCCACGTGTCACCACCAAACGGGTGCCAACTGTGCAAAAAGTGCTATAGGCGGATGACTGCATTGAGCTATCAAAAGCGGAGCTAGGGTATAGCAAAGGCTATCAGAGTGGAGGAACCAGGCACTGCACTGACAGATAAGCAGAGAAACCAAGTGCTACACCAGCAGAGGAGAGGAACAGGTGGCCCATCGGTAGTGGTTGGGCCCAAGCTGCCCTATAGTGGCGTGGCTAGCTACGATAACCTATGGGCTATGCACAGGTAGGGCCGTGGTGGTGTGGTGGTGGTTGCCCTTTATATATATATATATATATATATATATATATATATATATATATATATTTTTTTTTTTTTTTTAAATTTATTTATTTATTTATTTATTTATTTATTTATATTTTTATTTTTAAAAAAATTTCTCTAAATTCTGTATAGTCCATACGGCTGTAACCAGGGGGCCTAAAAAAATTTCCCAGACGCCTTGTCACCAAAAATAAAAAGTTTTATATGAATCTTGATTGCAAACAGCCTTCTAGATCCAATGGCAATGTCCATTTGGGCCCAAAGTGCTCTGAAAAAATGCTTTTCTTCTGGATTGAAGAAAAGTGCACAAACAAACTAAGGTTTGTGTCTCTGAATCACAACTTCAAAAAACCTTCAACGAAGCAGTAGCAGGGAGGCTCTGATACCATGTAGGAGTCGATGAAATCCAACTCCACAACTTGCCATGATCACCTATATGCAAATAACCTTTCGAAGGAAAACCAAGAAGGAAGAGGTGGAGCTTGGGAAAAACCCTAAATGGACTTGAGAGAGAACATGTTGCAAATAAGGAAAATGTATTTACAATGAAAATGTGATGTGAGATACAAAGAGAGAGCCTGAATATAAAGGCCTCATGGAAGCTTGTAGAACAAGGTGGAAAGAGGTAGAAAATAAGGTTGACAACTAAGCATCCACAAAAAGGTGGAACATGCTAGAAGGGAACAAACTCCCATGTTGTCAACAACTCATCACTACTACTACTAAATGAATGCATTAACCTAAGTAAACTTATGTAAATAGAATAAATAACTAATTATTAATTATTTACTCTAAGAACTCCTAATAGAAACTAGTTTATTAAGTATGAAAAGTTTGATGGTGCTAAGGTCTATTTGGATGATAGCTCAGTTCTTGATATTGTTGGTCGTGGAAGTATTTGTGTGAATTTTTTGATGGTAGAATTAGAAGATTTAATGGTGTCTTTTGTATCTCAGGACTAGGGAGGAATTTGTTATCTATAAGAAAATCAATAGACGCGAGTGTGCATGTACAATTTTTTGAAGCACGTGTGAAAATGGTGAGAGGTGCTATAGTAATAGCAAGAGGAAGCAAATTGGGTACATTGTACCAACTTGATGAATGCATGGTTGAGTGCAATAATACTTCTGATAAGATTGTGAAGAGGATTACTTTGTTGGAGAAATAGAGGGTTTCTCTTTCAATAGATGGTCATGGTTTTTGGGTACCAAAGGGTGCTCTATCTACTAAATCAAAGCTACCTATAGAGAAGACTATTTTATGGCATCAGAGACTCAGCCACATAGGTGAGAAGGGTCTGCAAACCTTAAGTTTGATTTAGTTTGATTTTTGTGAGCATTGTATCTATGGTAAACAAAACCACATTTAGTTTTATTCAAGTTCCCATAAGTCCTTATGTATTTTAGATCTAATCCATTCGGATGTATTTGGTCTAGTTGATGTTCCTTCTATTGGTAGATTAGTTTACTATGTTTCTTTCATTGATGATTTTTTTTCTTTTTTTTTAGACTGCAGGAATCGGTGCAACACGGCCCCCCTATAAACTGCAGTGCACCTGGTAAACTTTTTAACATGACCAGTAGCGTTGGTGCAACACGCCTACTAGTACCACGAGGACAGGGGAGACTAGAACCCATGACCAACCCCCTGCAACAAGGAATTTCATTGATGATTTTAGTAGAAGAACATGGGTTTATTTCCTTAGGAGTAAAGATGAAGTTTTTAGTCATTTTAAAGAATTTAAAGCAATGGTTTAGTTGCAGACTAGAAAGAAGATAAAGTGTTTGAGAATTGATAATGGTAGTGAATTTTGCTCCAATGATTCGACACATTTTGTTAAGATTGTGGTATTAAGAGAGAGAAGACAACTTTGTATTCTCCATAGTAGAATGGAGTTGCAGAAAGAATGAACAAGACCTTGATGGAGAAGGCTAGGAATATGTTGAGTGGAGTTGGAATAGAACAAAATTTATGGGCTAAAGTAGTAGCCACTACCTACTACTTGATAAACAGGTCTCCTACATCAACTCTTATTGATAAGACACCAATGGAAGCATAGTTAGGCCACAAGCCTTCACTTAGACATCTGAGAGTTTTTGGTTGTGAGGCATATGCTCATGTGCCAAAGGAGAAGTGGACAAAATTAGACAACAAAGCTATCAAATGTATCTTCATCTAATATAGTTATGGTGTGAAAGGATACAAGCTTTGGGATTATGTTGCAAAAAGGGTATTTTATTCCAGAAGTGTTATTTTTAGAGAAACTAAGCCTTCTCCTATTATAGTGTAGCCAAAACATATAGAAGAAAAGAAAGATGTGATTCAACTTCCTACTATACCTGAGAAAGTTGAATCGAGGCCCATAGAAAGATGAGATGTTGAAGAGAGCTCTATGAGCTATGAATTATTAGAGGAAGAGGGAGAACCTAATCATGAACCTAAACTAGGTCTTGTTCAAAGGTCTAGTAGGCAAAGGAAAGCACCAGAAAGATATGGATATTCTCCTGATGATTGCAGGTGTATATTTACTTTGAATGCTAATATTGATGAACTAAAATCTGTAGAAGAGGCTCTTGGTATGAATGATTTAGAGTCCTAGAAAATAGCCATGAAAAAAGAGATGATAGCTCTTAAGAGGAATGAAACATGGGACCTTGTACCATTGCCTAAAGGATGGAAGCTTGTTGGTTGTAAATGGGTGTTCAAAAGGAAGATGGGTTCAGATGGAAGCACTAAGAAGTATAGAGCGCGATTGGTTGTAAAAGGTTACTCCTAGGTTGCAGGAATTGACTATGTTTAAAAACTTTCTCCTATAGAAAAAATGAAATCCATTCAATTTTTACTTTCTATTGCAACAACTTATGATCTAGAAGTTGAGCAGATAAATGTAAAGATAACTTCCCTTCATGGAGATTTGGAGGAAGAAAATTATGAGACAGCTAGAGCACTTTGTGGTGAAAGGTAAAATTTATTTGGTCTATAAATTGAAAAAATCCTTGTATGGTTTAAAACAAAGTCCTAGGATGTGGTACCAGAGGTTTGATACATATAAATTGAGTTTGGGATATGTGTGATCCAAATCTTATCATTGTATATACTACAAGTCTGATGATGATTATTTCCTGGTTATTGTCTTATATGTTGATGACATGTTTATTAGAAAAGGAAAAGGTTTGATTGCAGAATTAAAATCTTAGCTCTCAGAAAAGATTGAAATGAAAGATCTTGGTATAGCAAGGCACATTCTAGGAATGGAGATTATAAGAGATAGGAAAAACAAAAAGCTTTGGCTAGGCTAGAGTAAGTATGTTGGTAATATTCTAAGAATATTCAATATGTAGGATTTTGGACCATTGAGTGTTCCTATTACTATGGGAACAAATTTTTCTAGCTCATAGTGTCCTACATCCCCATTGGAGATGGAAGAGATGAGTCAAGTACTATATCAGAGTGTTGTTGGAAGTTTGATGTATTTTATGGTCTATACAAGACTAGACATTGCCCAAGTAGTTGGAGTGCTTTCCCATTACATGTCTAATCCAAGAAAAGAACATTGGGATGTAATAAAAAGATTTTTTAGATACTTGTGGGGTACCACAGAGTACCCTATATGTTTCCATGGAATAGGAAATGAGCAATCCTTGGATATTCAAGGTTGTGTGGATTCAGATTGGTTCAGTGATGTTGATAGAAGAAGATCCACTAGTGCATATGTATTTACATTCTTCAATGGTGCAATCAGTTGGATTAGCAAGCGACAATATTTGGTTACTTTGTCCACTATAGAGGTAGAGTGTATGGTAGCTACTCATACCTACAAGGAAGCTATCTAGCTTAAGAGATTGTGTTCAAATATAGAGTTCAAATAGGGTGTAGTAACAATTTATTGTGATAGTCAAAGTGCAATCTACCTAGCAAAGTGTTGCCCCACTTTTTATTCTCTAACCGATTAGCAAAAGTGAATACTTGTGTTATAGTGAGAATAGTGAATTTTGATTTGTGATTGAGTCTAGATCTAAAAGCTCTTAGGTTGGATGAGTCTCCATCGGATTTTCCCTTTTCTCCCTCTCCCCATTTCATAGTTAGGTGGTTCTCCATTTTGTCAAAGTGATCTTATGGGTAGGTTAGGGCCTCATCTAAAGGAGGTTCATGTTACTCATTCAATGATCAATTAAAAGTCATATCCACTTATGACCTACCACTTTTTCAAAGGAAATAGAAGCTTGCAAAAAATTAGAAATCATTTTCTCCTTGGCAGGTTTTCTACCCATGAAGATGATTTCCCACAAAAGGCAATAAATGATACACACAGATCAAAAACATGAAAATATCAAGGCATCCTATGGAAAATCAATGCTCACTTTGTAATTTTGACTTCAGAAAATGTTTAAGATTTGTCATGGATCTCATTATCATCCCTAGTGGAAAACTCAGAACTAACTTCTCCTCGACAGGTTTTCAACCCATGAAGTTGGTTTTCCAAAAAGGCAATTTAGAATGAAAAGGAATAATAAGTGATCTCCTACAAGGTCTTCATGCCTCACTTAAACATTTCCAATCCCAAGAAGGGCAATGGTTTAAAGTTCAATTAAGAAAGGAAACATTGGTAGAGAAATAAAAATTGTCATCTCCTCATCAGGTTTTTAACCCATGAAGATAATTTCCCAAATTCCAAAGAAAATCATGCTAATGATCAGGTTGGATTCATAATTTGTGCATAAAAAATCGCAGAATTGTAATAGAAAGAATCTAACCATTATGGAAAAGAGTTAATGATGAAAATTCAACTTAGCGGGTGTTTTCCCACAGAGTACTCTATTGGTAACTTCTTGAAACTTAAAGGAAAATGGGAAAGTGAACTATGGGGAGATAGAAAGTTACTCTTGAACCAATGGAATAGTGAAGAGACACCTAGATGCCCATTAAACCCTCACATTTACTATTTCAACGGGTATCTCCTTCAATTCATTCATATGGCATGAATTTTGAAGACCAATGGATGAATCGAGGCTCCTATATATATGGAAACATAAACAGTTGAGAAAACTACCACTCTTTCTTTGAACTACTATTTTGTTAATGTGCATAATGTTTTCAAAAAGCAAGTATCTATTGCATTAGCCATTCCTTTCACTTTCATAATTCAAATTGCATTCTCAAAACCATGACAATCAAGTTTGTAGGTTTTGACAGGTTGAATGGAATCAAATCCCAACTGCAGAATTTCATAGATACCTCTCTTCATTTCTATGATGTGGAGAATTTTCAAAAGAGAGTGAATTTTAAGTGGATTTATCTCTTCACTAAGAAGCTCCAAGGATGTGGGTTGGTAGAGGCAACTAGTTTTCCAATTGTAGTCCAGGCTTCGAAGTTAATCTATGAATGTATACATCATTACAACTTGAAGACAAGGAAGATTGTGCTACCGAATGACATGGTGTTGATTTCAATCAATAGAAAAATAGTGGTGAGAGTACCAGAATGGGAGGAATTCTCAAACTTGACCTTCAGAGGAGCCATTTCTGAGTTGTTCGCAAAGAAAATGATCTGGAGGAAAGAAATCATGCAAGTATGGTTCCAAAAACCACATAGTGCTAAGAGTAAGGTTCCTAAGACCTTTTTTAGGGCTAATCTCAAACTTGAAATTATCAATATCTCGGTCCTCCTACACATATTGAACGGTGAAGTAGAAGATTTGAATTTCATTGGGCAATATTTCTTTTTAGTACAAGTCATTTTCTTTAACACCAAATATGTTGATTGGGCCCATGAGGTAAGTGAAATTCTGTCCTATGCTCTCCATGCTACAAAAATTTATAATACATTCTATATTTCCTCTTTCCTCATCTATATGTTGGCCTCATTAAAACTATGGCCAAGCCTCCCAAGAGTGGAAAATTTTCCTAATGATGTGAAATCTTATGAGTTTTATCCATGCTTACAGTTGGAAAATAGCTATGTAGAGTATTTGAAAGTTAATGATGTATTCACTATGAAGATTTGTAGGGAGCTATAGGGATGCTTAGAAAGGAGATTCATTTCTGAAGCCATGGTAGACATTAGCTGATTTGGGAGTTATCTCATCCTTTTCTTATTTGCATCTTGCAGCCTTTGATGGTTTCCCCTTAAAGCTACCAAGATATCCTAATGACATGATCATGTTGATCGAGATTGTGTGGCAGGCCATTCAAGTGAACATGTTGAGAGGGAGCTTAAAGAAGAAAGGGTATGAATTCCCCATGAAGGTGGGGGCTTTTAGCTGTGACACCCGCTCTAATGCCAAAAACATGTTGAAGGTGTTTGAGATCAAGTATAAATTGGACATGGACAAAGTCTTGAGGCCCATGTTCGACCTGAATGGGTATGCAAGGGATGTTTTGCAAATTAGAAGTGTAATTAAGCACATTAACACCATTGAGGATTACTGGGCTGATTGCAAGAATGAGTTCAAGATCCATGATTGAGCCTTCGCCAGACTAATAGTCAATTAGGTGAAAATGTACAAAGTCAATATTGATGCAAAAGGAGTAGAGGATGATGGCGAGAACCTATATAGCAATACTTACCTAACCAAGCTAAGAGGCACTCTAATAAGCTCAAAATCTTATGAGGATTTTGGAGAAGAGTTGGACATAATGATGGCTTGAATCTATAAGAGGACAGAAAAATAGGTCAAATGGACCATAGCTAGAAGGAGTTGAAACAAAGGCACATCCACTCAAGCTTTCTCAAAAGTTGCAGCAGTTTCCTTCTCCCAGGGTGGCATATCAAGTGTAACCTTAGCCATTACCCAAGGGCCAACACAGCCATTAGATGGAAGCGATCAACCTCTCAACAAAAGCATTCCCCTAGCTACAAATTGTTAGGATGACTCTCTACCAGTGATCAAAACTCCAACAGAGGCAGAGAAGAAGAAGGTGGAGGAGTTAAAGGATAGTGCAGTCACACTTGTTCTCTCACCCCATAGAAGTTTGATCCCATCTATAAGTGTTGCACTACTCCTTCCCAGTAGCCCCCAAGTGCAAGTAGTGGATCTGAGAGATGGAGGAAGTGGTGAGAGTGAGTCTACTTAGTCTAATGAAGCAACAAAGAAGACTGCAGAGGTAGAGAAAGGCCCAAAATCTTCAAAGCTTATCTCATAGGCCCTTAAGAATCCTTTCTCATTGGCCACAAAAACACTCACCCTAGTCAAGAGAAAGATGTTTAATGTATACACACATGGGACTACATCCAGAGTGATCGGCATAGATTCATGGCTAGAGAACACCTTGGACAGAAAAAGAAAGAGGAGAGAGGAAGGAATTCCTAACAAACAGACTTTATCTCTAGCTATCTACTCTGGATCAACATTGAGAAAACTCAAAAAATAGAAGACCTTACCCATTCTCAGAAAAGATCTTGACATAGGGCATCTGACAATGGAAATTGCCAAACCCACTAAAGAAGAAAGAACCAAAGATATGTCTGTAGATGATTTTGACCCACATTTAGTGGATCTCAGGGAAGTCATACATGACACCAAGATTGGCTTATGGAAGTCAACAAATGATGTGATAGAGGGACATCTTGAAAGCCTTAAATTATCAAAGGTTAGAATGAAGGCAGAAATCCATAAACTCAATAGCTTTATCAAGTAGTTAGTCAACCCATTAGCAAGCATCTATGGAATGTCAATCACTAGTGATCCTATAGCTACTAATGTTCAAGCACTCATCTCTCAACTACAAGAAGATAAATATTTTAGGCAGACTGGTAGAGAGTGGAGTGGGAAACTCAAGTTAGAAGGACTTTCCATTATAGAATAGATCGACAATGCAATACTAAGGCTCAAAATAGAGAAGGACAATATTTCAGCAAATCGACCTACCCTAGCAGCAAAGAAAGTTAAGAGTGAAGATTTTGTTTATTTGCTGAAGATGATTATCCATATGAAGGCTAAAGAGGCCATGGAAGAAAAGATTCTACCTAAGGGAGGAAGCCTCTATTTGAGTGGATCCAGAGCATACAATTCAAGTCTAAGATGATCCTGGCTGTAGAGGAAGGACTTAAAGAAATAGAAGCCAAAGTGAAAAAGTATCAAGATAGAGAATATGAAATCTTAATATGTCTACATATAAATTCTTAGACTAGTGGACAAGGATGAGGGATCATTAGAGTGGTCGTCATGCAAAAGAACTTCTCTATTTATATAGATGGCTTAACGAAGATATCTTCTGACCACTGGAGTAGAGTTTTTGAACTCCAAAAACTTGGTGGATGTGCACATGTGGCTATGGAGGTGTATGCTAGAAGAAGTGACCTATAGGGAGCATGAATCAACAAGAAAACATTAGTTCAAACCAAAATATGCATCAAGTATTCACCAAATGAAATAACAAACTAACTAATGCTTGCTTGATTTTTGTAACTCAAAGCAGCCAATCAAGCCAAATCCTCAAGCAACCTCTACAACTCAACAAAGGCACCCATGAGAGGCCTTGTTGCTGTGTTAAGATTGGAGGTATGTTTGGTGTGCTCTCCCAAACACAACAAGGTAGTGAATCTCTTGAATGTGGATGTGCAAAGGTGAGTGATGAAGTTATGAACATAAACTACATGAGATGAAGAACACCTCAAGAAATGGCTATGGAGAAAGCCATACTTGAAGGCATTCAAAGTGAGAATATGAAATGCAACAAAGAAACTAACTAGATATGCAAGCTACACTAAGATGGAAGTGAAATGGAGATGCAATGCATAAGTAAACTAGATGAACAATGCAAATGAAAACTAAAACTAGCTACCAAATGGTTAGTATGCAAGCTCTAAACTCAAACTACTATGAAAGCTCAAATCTCAAACCAACATGATAACAATGCAATAATGGGAGATCATAATGATTGAGACAAGGCCTCTATTTATAGGCTTGAGGGAGGGCTTGGTGAGGTGGCATCCATGTAGGTGCCACATAAGGTGACATGCAAGCCATGCAAGTGGTCAAATATTCAAAGTTTGCTCACACATGTTTGAGAAAACTTGAGAGGAAGAGTGGGGGGAGTTGTCCCACACATTTGTGAGCACACACTTAGGCTAATGAGGGAGAGTAGGAAATGTGATTAGGATGATTAAGTGGGATTAAATGAGGAAGTAGGTTTAAGAGGATGAAAATGATGGTTGTAGGCTAGGCTTAAGATTAAATTAAATAGGATTTAATTTAATCATAGGTTTAGAAGAACTAATGAGATGTGAGGATTTAATTAAATAAGATTTATTTTAAAAGGGGATTATGGAGAATCGTGTGTTAAATAAATTTAACACATTAAGGCTAGAAGTATTTATATTAAATTTAAATACTTTAGTCCAATGAACTTACTTAATTAAATAAATTTAATTAAATAGGTAGATGAATATGAAAGATATAATTAATTATAATGTCAAGGGTAATATTAAATAAATCAATATAGTCTTTAGGACAATTTTTAGTGTCTATAGGAGGAGATATAGGAATGGTTAAATGTTGCCAAATATTTAACCAAAGAGCATTCTAGGTGGCTCTTGAGATGCACAAATTTCCATGTTCATATACATAAAGACTTGATTCCAATCATTGTCACCGCCAAGGCCTATAAGGAAAAGTCAAAAAAGGGAAAGAAGGTGAAGTGATTCATATCCCATCCTTTCATATTTTGATGTAATTATTGTAATGGAAAATTTGGCTTCTTGCCATTTGTCGATTTTGAGGAGATGAACTTATTTGAATTCTTTCTTGTAACAGTCATCTCAGAATCCTATATGTACTAAATTGAAAGATTAATAAAAGGTCAGCTAATTTTTGGTGTGAGATACTTGATGTTGCAGAGACAATTGAATGGTATTTTCTGTCAATTATTTTATATTTCATTCTTTTTATGTTAGTTTTATGTTTTCTCTTTTGTCTAAATTGAACAAAGGAATGAACGGAGTTGTATTCACCTACTTCAAAATAGTAAACTAAAGATAATAATATTGTTATCATAGGTTCAAGAGAATTCCCTTTTTGTGTTCTCCTTCAAGTTAGTCTTTTCATATCTATAGTCAGTTTAGTTTTAGTTAGCATACATTGTTGAATCATTAATTTTATGGTTTTATAAGATGTGTGAATCTATAAAGTTAACTAATCTAAAAATACGAACTCTTGCCTAAGTTAGTTCTTGTTTAGGCCTAGCTTGATTTACCTTTCTTGTTCTCAGGTTAAGAACACACCCCATTTTAGATTTAGAAGAAAACATAATTCATTGAAAATCACTATGCAATATGGATTTTTACAAGAATTCAAAGGGAAGTTAGTCATTTCATAACAACTTTCTAACTATTGCAACTAGATGTCATTCACAAATTTGGGCATTTAAGAGTTAAATCGAAAGGAAAATTTGTTTACCAACACAAAGAACTTGACATTTCATGTCAGGACTAAGGAAATTAATGTACAATATCATTTTGTGAGAGATATGGTTGAGGATGGCAAGGTGAAGCTAGAGAAGGTAGAAACTTTGGTGAATGTTGTTGATGCATTAACCAAGCCCATGAGCACAAAAAAATTTAGATGGTGTTCAAAGTTTATGGGCCTCTCAACCCCTAGAAATTAATTCCATGAAAATTTGGATCCCCTAACTCTTGCAAGGTGTTTGACAAGTGGGAGACTGTTGAGAATTGTGTCTCAACCTTGCAAGCTTTTTCTAAAAAAATTTAGAATTTGTTTGTGGTAGTTTTCTGCATGTTTATGAGTTGGAAAAAGGTGTATAATTTGTTAAAAATATGTCTTGTCCTTAGTACAATGTAGGAAGGATATTTTTAGACTATAAACAACTCATTATATGACTTTCATGGGGGTCTAAACTAGAGGACAAAATTATGGATGAAAATGTTATTCTTGGAGTTATAAATGACAAGTGGGCAACATGTGGCATGGTTGTTTTGCCCATGGTTTTGTAAGACCATAAATAGTTTCCAAGTTGTAAATCACTATAAAAGGAGGGCTTAGGGAGTTTTTTGAATCATCGAGTTATATTTGCAAGTTTAGGTGCAAGAAGGAGTCTCTCTGAGTCCACGTCCGAGTTCGAGTTGTGGTGATGGGCTCCTGTAAGAACTTGCATTGCAAGTGTATTGTAATCTTCTTGATTTGAGAATACATTGTGCAGGTTTTGGAGGGTGGGGTTTTTCTCCCAGAAGGGTTTCCCCATGGAAATCATTGTGTTATTCATTCATTGTTATTTTGATTATATTATGATACATTTCTTGAGATCTCTGCAATAGTTAGTTGAATTTTCATAATCGTCCTCTCAAAAATTAGTGTAGGAAGTGATTTCGTACACCTTTTCTTCCTTACAGATCTACCCTATAAAAGTTCTACCTTGTTAAAGTCTTACTAGATTATTATATCTTACCCTATTAAATGATTTAAACACACTACTAAAAGTGTGCCCGATTAGAGGACTTTGACTTACAATGAAGTAAGCACACTGTTAAAGGATTTACAATAGCCTATTAAGACTACTTTGTTAGGAGATTTAATTAGTTCACTTGTTAAAATGTCTCAGCAATGATCCTTTGGTTAGCACCCTATTCCTTGATGTTAGATCACTTCTATATTTATGTGTACTTGATTCTTTTTGATGAGATGTATCTCTGTTGTCCTCTAATTCCTTTTCTCTATTCTCCTTTAACTAATTTTGAAATGTAACTCAATTCATAACACCTTAATCATCATGAATACTCTATTTATGCATGCAAACTCTCTTTAATTCTCCTTGGCATTCATTAAAAAAATTAGGGTTTGTCTTCCTTAAGAAGACCTAGGTGACTTAGGGTTAGGTATGAATCAACGATTGTGATTCACCCATATTCTCACTTAAACCTTCCTCTTTTCTAATTGGATGCATGTAATTCATAGTGATTCACATTTAAGATTCATCCTTATAACAAAGATCATAAAACAATCCTTGAGTTGGTCCAAAAATAGTTTACATAGAATTTTGTGCCATTACAAACAATTGTCAAAATTGTGTAACTCAGCACTTGAAGTCCTTGATGCTCAACATCAACTAAAACTTTAATGTTGTAACTTGGCCTCTAAATGACTCGGCATCCACTAATCACTTGTAACTCAGCCTCTAAATGACTCGACATCCACTAATCACTCAACATCTGAATAGATCAACACATACCATCTACTCGGCACTTGAGTGATGCGGCACTTACTAGTTACTCGGCTCACACTAAATATCTATCGCTCGACATATACTATTTGACAACTTATGCTTGGCATGTATTACTTGTTCTGCATGAACTAAGTAAATGACTTAAGTATATTGTCACTCATATGTTAAAACCAATATGAAATTAACTCTATTTCTCTCCCCACATTCTTGATTCAAGTAGCATCTCCACGTGCATCACATCCTAGTCACATATCAATAGGCTTTCCAAACTATTTCAATAGTTGCATGAATGTATGACATATAGGTGAGGATTTGTTTGTGAAAAGGGTTTTGCACTAGTTACAAGTCATGATGAAATGCAAATGCCAACGTGCTCCCAACCTATGCTACCATGAGAACTGCAAAGCTGGTATGAGTACCCATAAAAGCATAGAGAATGGATGTGAAATTTAAATACAAGCCTCTGCAATAAAGAATGATCAAATATTGTGGTTGTGGTTGTATGGTAGATATATAATTTTAAAATGGATAACTTCAAACATGACGAGTAAACCATTTGACATAATGCCTCCATGTAAAATGCAGAAGTGTAGCTAAGACATATAAGCTATTTGAAATATTGTCTTAGACTAGCATGAACTCATATCATGCTATGATTAAAGGATGCACGCAAAAAAACAATTGAAAATTTTGTGCCTTCTAAAGATATGATTAAAGACTCTTGTTCTTGTTATAAATGCACATTCTCCATACATCTCTTCATTTTTGTCCTCTAGTCTTCAAAGTCTTACACACTATTATTTCACCATTATCTACTATGTCCAATTTATCTTTTGATGCTCAATTAAGGGTAATAGGGTTTTTGGGTTATCATGCCTTCTTCTCCACCTGTTGGAAACCACCACTTTTCCAATTCACCAAGTTTGGATACCATTTCCACCTAAGATTTCTCTCACTCATTGTTCAAGTAATATGATTGGTACTCAATGCTTTCTCCACTTTAGGTTTCTCCAAAAATACCAAAGCCCTGCAAGATGGCCTCCATGGTGATGTAAGTAGGGGGGTGTTAAACAAGTTCTTCTCACAAACTCCTCAACTTAGCTTCTTCAAAGCCTTACCTAAAATATCACAATCAGTCCCTCAAGACTCCCACAAGGCTAGAGACTAGGTGGTTACCCTTTTACTCATGCCACACTCACCTCTTCCTAATATCTCTACCTATTTCTTCACAAACACTAAACAACTACCCCTCTCGCCACACAACTGTAATCACCTAAAAATGGTCATCTAGACTATTAGCCCCCTTCTCAGCATTTTGGCTAAATTAATTTAATCATTTACCTAGACCAAATTGCTAATAATCAATTTATTTGATTATAACCTATAGTTTGACTATGCTATCCTAAGTTCATTATTTGATTAAAAGAACATGTCCCCTTTTAATTAAATAAAAGACCCCATTCTTCTAACCCACTTAAAGTGCACACATAAAGTCTTTTTTCTATTTTGCAATTAAAAGAAAAGGCTTTGTGACTTTTGTCTTATATGACAAGTCAACTTATATTCTATTGGTTAATTTGTGTGTGCACATGGATCACTCCTCTTTTCAAATTCCACCGTTGATCATCCACCATCTTCATCTTGATCTCTACTGTCCATACATCTTTAAAAGGGAGAGAGCTTTCCCCCTCAATCCATCCATATTTTGAATATTGTTATGCTGCAGGTTTTCTAACAGGTTTCTTTGGAGCTTTGTGGAGAACTTCTATTTCTTGTCTACATTCTCTCATACCATAGCATCTTAGCTTAGCTTTCATTTTTACATGTAGCTTAATCTCACATAGCTTAATAATGGTATTGTAACACTCTCATACATGTTTTAGCATAGCTGCATTTTGCATTATCATCCTAGTTTAATTTTCATTTGCATTGCATTCTTGAGGAACTCCTTGGGACATTTGCATTCTTGCATCTTGTCTTTGGAACCTCCCATTGCATGGTTTACTAGCAAGAAGAGTATCTCTAAGGCTCATCTGAGAGCCCTTGAACTTGAAATACACTCTCTTGCACTCCGTGGATAGGGAGCTCTAAGCCGGCATCTAAGCATTCCAAACTCATGGAATCGTTTGGATAGAAGGGTTTAGAGTGTGACACTTTTCGAGTGTACAACAACAACCCCACTCCCTTACGCCCTCTAGGATCTTTCACAAACTCCATACCCCAAATTCTTTAAAGGGGCTTAATTGATAAAAAAAACAACATGATTTTAAACATTCATAAGGTTTCATGCACTTTAGTGGGCTCCATACACCAACCTAACAAACTGACCTAATAAGGGGCTCTTCCTTGTAGCCCTATTTTGGGTATTTAGACCAAAACTCAAAAATCCTTTAAAAAAAAATCTTAAACTAATGGAGGATTAAGACACCTATTATTAAACTCTATTAAACTTAAAAATCATTATTCTCAACTCATCATTAACACACTCAAATATCAGGCCCTAGTTGAGGGCTAATAGGCCTAATTGGCGCAACAAATTTAAAACTCACAAAAAATTCAAAGAACTTAAACAAATGAACTTGGTAACACATTTACCTTATCAAATTCCTTCAATTGCATGTAAGGTACCTAACATAGATGCAAACTATAAACAAACCTCCATCACATTTTCCTTCATACCAGTTCACTATATTCATCATGCAACAACAAATATCTTATAAGTTTTTGGACAAATCCTTTATCAATATTAGTGTTATGGTGTGAATCCATGAGAGATAAATCTCAAAAAATAAGGAATACCTTTAAACCTTCTATAACTCAACACAATGAGATCATATAGTCACTGGGGTACTTCACTCTAAAAATATATACAATTATTTGTTTAACTAGTGAGCAATGAGATCTTGACAATAAACCAATAATGCTAGGTACACTTTTAACATTAACATTAGTTCTAGACTTCATTAAAATATATAGAAAGCTTAAGAACCATCACATCCATGAGGTAATGGAGAAAGTTCCAAAGTTTCAATCAAATACAAGTACCTAGTTTGATTTCACCATAACCAAAAATTGATTAACTTATTCAAAAGCCACACCATACACTTCTACCCCTCTTCATGAGAATGGATTGCATAATATATGCCATAGAAAATGACTTTTCAACTTCCGAAAGACTCCTATCCAAGTGTACAAGCTTGATGACCCTTCACATTCCAAAATTGTCATATTGCAAGAAAATGTTGTCAGCAACATTTTTGACAACTTTGCAATATTTTACAACTTTTTGCATTTTTGACATGTTATGCTACCACATGCCTACTCAGCACCTCAAATAGATCCAAAGGCTTACAATTAGATTTTTAAAATTACATTTTAATCCATCTATGGCCTTGCATGGCATTTTACACCTTTAGGGTCTTTTACTCACTTTGACCAACGTTGACTAAAACATAACCTTGGTTTGCATGACCTTAATTGAACACACAATTACATGAAATTAAAATAACTATTTCACTAATGTTATTATGACATACAATATACTAAAATGACTATAAATTCAATGGATACGATTAGAGTGCTCCTGCACCACATGAATCCTATACCTTGTGAATATATCTAAAGGCATTCCCAAAATAACCCTGTGCTAGACATATCACCCTTACCATTTCATTCATCTTTCTTTGACCTCTTACTTATTCATTTTTGTAATCATTTTAATAAAGAAACCCTTATTATGGGACAAAAAATAATAGATAAAAGTGTTATCACCATGCCTTGATGAAATTATTTTAGTGTGTAGGTGGTGTTGATGTGGACAAAATCAAGCTTGGTTGAAGGTGGGTACACTATTTCAAGTGTGGCTACAATAACTGGTGTTAGCCTGGCTTTTCACTTGTTAAAAAATTTTCAAAATGTTTGTATGCAAAACTAGTTATCCTTTTGCAATTAAGGATTGTGTATGTTTTGATTGATTATCCCCTAGAAAAGTCCCTAATTATATTGCCCTAATATCATTTGTGCCCTAGGTTTCTAAAAAATTGGTTAACATTGTTCGCATTTTCAAATATGTGTGGGAATATTTTTAAATAAAACCCTAAATACCTTTGAAAATCCTTTTGTTATATAGTTTTTGCATAGCCTTTTAAATATTTTTTTCAAAAATTTGATTTACCCTAGTGCATGACTCTTTTTCAACCTTAGGTTTGCCTTGGGTTAGCCCACCTATTATTTTCTTTTAAGTTCTTAACCATAGGTGAGTCATTTTCATGATCGTCGACCAAAGGTTGATCAATGTTCATCATTTTCTCACATTTTAAATTGCATGGAGTTTAGCTAAAGAAAGAAAATGATGATTTGACACTCATCCCTATGAGCCCCTCTTCTTGGTCTCCAAGTAGTATGAATCAATACATCTTCCAAGCCATCAACCAAATGAAGATCAACGCTTGTCTCTTTCTTGCTTTTTTAAAATGCTCAAGTTTAAACCAAAGCAAGAAAGCGGCAAGTTGCCACATGGACATAGTGAGAATGGACTTAGCTATGGGCCACAAAAAGGAATACGTTAGAATAACTTGTCCAAATGGAATGTTCTGGTTGGTTGAAGGCACTAACTTCAACAAAAGAAATTCAGTTTCTAGAAGCCGTCAGATCTTGTTTGATCAATGTCTACCATATCCTCACACTTTAAAGTTGCATGAAGTTTAACCAAAGTGAGAATATGACATGACGACATGTGGAAGTGGTATGGCCAAACCATGTTATAACTTGCCAAAGGTTGCTGTCAGTATGAGGTTCCAAGTGGCGAGTTTTAATTTGCTAAAGATACAAAACATGAGGAAATGTATTACTTTGTCACAACTGTCAGATCATTAGATCATTGATGATTGTCACATTCTTTCTTTTTGAAGTTGTGCAAAGATTAACCAAAGTGAGAATACGAGCATTCAACATTTGTCTTAGTGGGTCCAAATTCAAAAAGGAAATACGACAACTAGAATTTGCTAGGATCCTTGATCAATTTCAAATCAATGATCATCACTTTCTCACATTTTGAAGATGTGTGAAGTTTAGCTAAAGTGATAAAGTGACATGTTGACAAGTATCGAGCTTTCCAAAAAGGTAACGCAACCATTGAAGTTTAAAATAGAATCATCTGATCTTATCCAGATTGACGATCAATTTTTAAATATTAAGCGCTGCTTGAATTTTGAATGTTAGGACATTAATGTTGATCAATGTGAATTTGTGTGGAGATAATTTTCAAATAACTTTAAATTCAATTCATTATCAAGTATCAAGTGATAAAGAATTCAAAGTACAAAAAGACCTAGAGCACAGATTGCATTTCCTCAAGTCGTGATTTGTTGCAGATAGTTTTTTCAGTAAAGTGAGCAATTTGTGGGTAAGTGTTTGAAACTCTTGATTATATATAAATTACATTCTAAATTTTTATAAACTAGATAAGATTCCTCCATGATGGGATTTTTTTGGGAAATTAGATTATTGACACAGGAATGTGCATGACAATTTTTTGAAGCAATTACCTCTTTCTATTAATGAAACAACTAAGGGAAAAGAGTTAGTTCCAAAAAAAACCTAGGTTGCAGGTCAGTGAGGGTTTTTATGACAAAGTGAATTGGCTAAGAGATGTGAAGGCATCTACTAGAGGTTAAGAGTTATTCAAAAAATGGTACTTTGAGAGAAAACACAACACTTTGAGCAATTTCTAGAAATTTGACATTAGCAAATTAATTGTTCCTGGTGTTTTCTTTGATGATAATTTATTGACAATGATAGCAAAAACATATGACCCAATGCTAAGGATAGTCAAAAATCATGTGGGAGACAAACTTTTTAGGGTTCCACAAGAGGTGATTAGGGAAGTTTTTAGGTTAAATCCTAATCATGCATTGCATGAGAAAATTGATCTAGAGGATCTATAGGCCAGGTATGATGTCGAGAGGGTATATCTAAGGAGAGCGCCACTATAGGAGCACTTTGTGAAGATAGGGCATCTACCCCTAGTTATAGTAAATACCCCAGAACCATTGCTAAGAAAATATTTCAATCCTAAGGCACAAGCATTGTATTTCTCCCTCTATAAGCTTTTTGGGATGGATGAGCAAGATCACATCCAACGATCCATAGTTTTTATCATTTTCTAGACACTACAATATGGCATGAGTTCAATTTTTTATTTTTCCACATATTTAGCGTAGGAAATCCTCAATGGATTAATAGGTATAAGCAAAGCCAAACTTGAGAAATCCTTTTGTTGGTATTCAATGTTGATGTGCATATGTTTGTACAAAGGGGTATTTGTTTTCTCCAAGGAAATGAAGTTAGAGTTGGAGAAGGATGGAGAGAAATTATCAGTCCAACTATGGAGTGTTAATATGACCTAGGAGGTCAATAATGCCAATTTTGTCAAATTTGACAGGTATTTTGCTTCTAAGCTAAGGATTCTATTGACTGGAAATAATCCTAGAATAGCTTAGTCCTTTCTAGAATTGATCAAACCTAAGGATCATGCCAAAGGACTAAAGGTGAGTCACAATTGGGGAGACATTATCCCATATTTAGTCTCCACTATGTTTAGAGTGTATGGTTTCCAAGGAAAACCCCATGTCTTGCCCTATAAAGTGCCACTAAAAGTTAGAATTATAGAATTCCTATGGCAAATAGGACTTGAAGAGAAGGAGCTCTTGGGAAAATCTAGAGGTACAATCTTTCCTTTTTTCATTGTAATCTACAATTTTGCTATTACCAAGGGGGGATGGAAGCATTTGGGTAAATTTTTGGGATGGCCCAATCCCATGCACAATTCATTGATCCTGAGGGATTTTATGATATGTTCAAAGATAGGACAAAGGCTAGATCTTATGAACATTTTGTTTATTTTCCTGAAGATATAATTAGAAATGAATTTTCATTACAAGAGCAAGAGGTTAGGAAAGAAAAGTGGAAAGTATATAGTAGGAATCTTGAATTTATTAATGCTTTAGAGCCAAAATATAATCCCCTAGCTAATGTAAAATATTGGGGTAATAAAATTAACATGCTTATGAATAATTTTGTTGAGTTCATGCAAATCCTAAATGAGAAGAAATCAATTTTGGCTCAATCCTATCCAGATCACACTTTTGAGATAGAAAAAAGATTGGCTAGAAAATCCATTATAAGCCTAGGGTAATACATATTGCAAAAAAAGGCTAGATATGTAGTGGAAAGAAATATCAGTGTGCAACCTATGCCCCTCTACAAGAGACAGCTCTTAGAGAGCCCTCCTACAACACCTGTTGCAAAGAAGAAGAAGCTAGAATAGGGATCCTTATCCATTTTTTAGAAGAACTCTTCTACAAAAACCCCTATCTACATCGATGATGAAGACTCCTTGAGGGAGCATTTAAGGTGGATAGGAGGACAAGAGGATGTTGTGATCACTATGGAAAAGGTAGAAGAAGGAGCACCTACATAGCCTCCCATGCCATTATTAGCCATTATTGTAGAGGACTTCAGAGGAAAAAAATGATCCTATGGTGGATCAGGCATCGAAGAAATTTTTGGATGATTAAAGTTTTATTAAATCTAGAGCTTTAATTCAGTTTCTCTAGAGAAATAATATTGAAAATTTTGAGACAAGATATAAAAAGGTCAAAGCAAAGAAACTTGATAGACAAGACTCTGATATTGAAGAGGAGGTCAAATCTAGCCTCATGGAATAATTTGGATAGATAACCCTTGCAGGAGGAAGGCAATTGTTGAAAGACTCAGGAGTCGTGATATTGCCTGAATGGGACATTGCTAATGCAATGATTTTTGATGCAATAAGGAAGGAAAAAGAGACCAAATATAGAACTAAAGATGAGGTGGTACAAGCCCATATAGGGATCAAGTATAGTGATAACCACAAATCCTTGGTCATGTGGTCCATTCAGAAGAGAGACAAGGTGACAGTTTAGGAAGTCTCAGATTCTGAGCACACATGCAGTCTTATGGTGTATAGAGTTGAGGAAGTAGATAGTGAAAAGGTGACCCTGATCAATAAAGAAATGTTTGACTTTGGTGTAGTGGTAGCAACCAAAGATAAAAATAAATTCCTTAAGTTAAATGAGAAATTTGAAAAGGTACTAGAGGCCTATGATGAAAGGAGCAGACAAATCTACCAATTGGAAAATAAAATTGCGTAATTTGAAAAGCAATTTGGGAAGAGAAAAGAAAGAAGGTAGTCTAGCCATCTTAGAATTGTTTTCCCTGCTCCCCCTATGTGACCCTTTAACATTGTGCCAATTGTGGAAATTCAAAGCATGCCTCAAAGGCCATATTTCTACACAACTAAGGAGATAGAAGAAGAAAAGTCCAAAATATGGTCACTGCATGTGGAGCTAGGAATCCAACATGAAGTTAACATCAAGGATACCATTATGTATCTAGTGGACAGGGTAGGTTGGCTCCTTTTCTACTTATATTTGTCAAGACTAGTGGAGATTTGGGATGAATTGAATAATAATGAAGCTATTTTGAGGCTAATTTTGAATAAGTGGATCAACAAGGATAATGCAATTACAACCTTATGTTGCTTAGTCATTGATCACTCTGATGATCAAGCCAATGATTTTCTAGATTTTGATCATAAGAGGAACTTGTTGTAAAGGAGAATAAATAATTCCCTTTTGAAATATTTTGGCACAATTTTTAATCTCTTTCCTCATGCACTAAAAGGAATAGATAAGAAAAAAGACAAGGAAGAGTGGGCCAATGAATTGAAAGAGTTAATGAGCATCCTGGGCTAAACAAAGTAGTAATAAAGAGAATTGCATCTGGTTTGCTAGAACCACTAAGGAAATTGTACAAGTACAAATATTTTTTGATTCTTTCAAACAAGATTTTGTTGAAACGAAGAAGATTGGTAGGGATATATTGAAAAGGGAACACAAAATATTGAGCTTCAACTAGCCAAATTACACACTTTTTGATAAGTGGATGGCAGATTATTGCCCAACAATACAGCTATTGCAGATGGTAGTTGAAAAGGAAAATGTGAATGAAGTAGTTTCTACAAAAAAGGTATAATTGGTTGATAAATAAATCCAAACAAAAGAGAGAGAAAAGGAGCACCAAATTGAAACAATAAACATGGCTACTCAAACTGATGATCTGGCAGTAGAACAACCAATTGTAATAACTATCTAGATATCATAACCTAGTACAGCACACGAGGAATAGGTAGTCCCACAACCTAAGGAACATAAACCAAAACAAGAACAATCATCAGGTGTAGTGGATGTCTAAGAAACAATTATAATAGAACTGGCCCCACCACAGAGCAACTAATAAAGAAGCCATTATGTTACCAAAAGTAAAAGATCACTAGTTTTTGTCTCTTCTCGTGCAAGTTTTGATTTTGACAGTTTTGTCCTTTTGTAAATTTGTTTATTCTAAGGATAGCTATCCTTTCTCTCTAGACCTAAAGCTTGTTGTAACTCACACTATATAAGTGAGCTCCCAAGGCTAGAGGAGGGTCTGAGTTTCATTCATTTCATGAGCCATTGTAATTCTCAAGTCAGTCCATGCATATTACAAATCAGTTCCAAAATTGAATACAAAGTTACAGTTGTTGGTCTATTGTGTTATTTTTATGGAGATGATCATTGAATTGTATACACTTTAAAGAAAATGAATACAAATATTGAGATTTCATTTCATTCCAGACCTTGTCTCTATTTTGTTCTCTAGAATTTCGATAGCAAAGTTTATTGAGTTTCAATTGTAATTCACTATGAATTATATTTCATTTTTCTTTTGTTAATAATCTAGTGGATCATGTAAATGCTTAGTGCAAATTGAAAGAACATTGTGCTTTTGGGTAAAGATATGATAAGTATAAGATATGGAAGTGAATATAGATAAATATTTACACAAAGTGTTAAGATAAGATCTAGAAGTATGTGTATTGTCTCTGTAAGTTTAGCCCAATGGATAAGACACTAGCCATCCTTATAAGTTTATCTGAATGGAATGTTTTTCATGATGCAGAATACTATAATCAATCAATATTTTATATTTCTATTAACTAAGTGTGAAAATATCAACTTGTACTTGATTCATGGTGTCTAGGGTTTGGTAAAATAGTTGGTTATCATCTCTTAAGATCATTGAATTAGAAGAAATAAGGCTCAATAATCTTTTGTCATTGGAATCCATGTTATGAATCTTGATTTGAGGAGTAGATAAAGTTGAGTTCTTGAGGTAAACTTGCCTGAATCTTGTGGCATCAAAGTGGAGAATACTTTGATGTCTTGTTAGTTGGCCTTTTTTTATTTGTAGATTGCCTATAATGGTTTCTAGCTAATTCCTAGGTTTTCTAATATCATAAAAGGTAGTTAAAATCATTGTTAAATTAGGATCCAACAACTAGTGATCATACATGAATAGGCCAATAGAGTGAAAGAAGAGTAACTAGGTGTGGGCTGAGATGCTAGGTGTTAAGAATGAAAAACAATGTTAACAAATTGTTCCAAGGAGTCGTTGCTAGAGCAAGCCCTAGGTTAATGTATGGGAGTAAATGAGTCTGGGGGATTCCATATACTTAGAAGATAAAAACTATCCACTGGAAGACATCACTAGCATCATAATTTCAATAATAATGATTTTGCTAGTAGAAATATCTAGAGTAGTCATTCTAAGGGATACATGCAGTCACATGGTTGATCAATGAAGCTTGAAAGAGGAGAACTCAAGAGACTACATAAATACTAGAATAGATCGCTATAAGGAGTTTTCTAAAACTAGATGTACAAATGTGTAAGCTTTGGAAATTTTGGAAAAGGCATTTTTCATAAATAAAGGGGAAATGAAGATGATTTGGGAAGGAATGTGCAAATTGGTTCGCCTAATCTTTTGAGCATGATTTATGAGTGTATTTGTAAATCTTGTATAATCTTGTAATATTTTATTATTTTTATTATATACAAGATACTAATAATGCTTGTATGTTTACATTTTGTATATTTATAGCCAAAATATTTTCTTGTGAAGAAAGACCACACCTGCTAATATGAACCCAGAACAAAATAATGAGACAATTGCTAAATTGTGGTCTGAATTCCAAAGAAAAGTTGATAAATGTAATTGTCCTTGAAAAATGTGTAAGGGCTTAAAGAATAAAAGAATTATAATCACAATAGCCCAGAGTCATTGTAGGCAACATGGTCATGTTGAAGGGGCATGCGACGATTGGTGAATGTGGATTTTCAACTGGAGGAACATGGAGGTGTGAATATCCAAGCGAAGGATAATGCTCCCATGGAAGAAGATGCTCATGTGGCAAAGAACACAATCGAAGATGATGGTATTGGCATAGGTGATAATGTGTTAGAGGACATGATTGAAGAATATGGTATTGGCATAGCTGATCAAGATGATCATGATGATGGTACTAGCACATCTGATAATGATGATGAAGATGGTCTTGATATACCTATACTTGAGAAGGAATATGATCCCCTATACCAAGGCTCCCAAACAACTCTTCTCTCTACTATAACTTGTTTTTGGTGAACTTGAAGGTTATGAATGATTATCCAATGTAGCAATGTCAAATATGCTAATGTATGCCATTTTTGTCATCTTCAATGTTAGCATACCATTAGTATTTATTATATTAACAAATCATATTCATTGTTATAGGTTGATAGGTGATTTTTTGTTACCACCATCAAACATTTTTCCTCATTCGTATTGAGAATTATCTACTATTATGTATCAAATTGGAATGAAATGTCAGACAATACATGCATGTCCCAATGATCACATTCTATATCATAAATAACATGAATTTACAATAGAATGCTCTAATTGTCATATTAGTGGATATCAGTCATATCAAATAACAAAAAAGGTGTCTCACATGGTTCTTTGATACATTCCCATTATTTTACATCTTGAATGATTATTCAAGTGCACTAGCTTGGTAAAGTTATGGATTAGCATGCAATAGAAGTCAAGATGACATTATGCAAATGTTTATGGATGATTCTTCATTTAAGGACATAGAAGATAGGTGGCCGGTATTTTAAGAAGAACCTTGTAATTTGAAGCTTTTATTGGTAGTAGATGATGTCAATCCATTTGTAGATATGAAATTTGTTTACTCAGTGTGGCCTATTTTTGTTATTAACAATAATATTCCTCCTTGAATGTCCAAAAAGGGGGAGCACATAATGTTGTCAATGATTGTACCATGTATTTTTTCATTTAATGGTTATCTAAATTAATTTATAAACAATGCATCAAAATGGTCATAATAATTATGTAATGTTTATATTCATTCAACTAGGTAAGTACCAAGTTAAAGATATGAATGTGTATATTGAGCCCCTTATTAACAAGTTGTTGAAGGTATAAAATGGGGTCACTATGTATGATATCTCTAGATCAATAGGACAAAGACAATTTTAATTTCATGCAATGCGTGTATGGACAATACATGATGCCCCTGGGCTAACTCATTTTTGTGGTATGTTATATTATTAAGGTCACATATTTTTGGTATGTTATAGTGTTTACACATTATTGTTGTATGTTTAAGTTGTGCATGATAATTTTACTTGATCTTTTAGGTCTTCAGACAAAGAGAAAATTCACATGTCTAGTTTGTGGACCAAAGGTGAAATCTCATCATTCAAGAAGTTTAGAAAAGTAGGTGTTCGATGAGTTTAGGCACTTTCTCCAAAATAATCATAAGTATCAAATTACTAAAAAATATCTTTTTAATGGGAAAGAAGAGACAACATCAAGGCCACAAAGAATGACACCTCATCTATAGAATTTAAAATAAAACTAAATCGTTGAGGTGATGTCATTTCATCTAATGATTTTTGTTTGAAATTTATATTTTGATATTGTCTTTTATTTAGTAATGATGTAATTGATGCTCATGAAGGTCATCAAGGCATCAATTACCAACTTCCTAGAGGAATACAAAGATATCCTAGTCAATTAGTAGGTTTTCATACTACAAGGATCTCCTAATCGTACATTTGTTTGATGCTATGCATATTGGAAAGAATGTAATAGAGACACTATGGAAAATATTGGATGGAAGGTGTGACAAAGAAAAATTTATCAAAATTTGTAATGACATTCATGAATCCAATCATTCACTAAAAAATTTCATTGAATCAAATAGCAATGAAGATTGCATAAATATGAGTGTCTTTCCTAGGTTATTAACAAAGTAGCAAAGTGACGCATTAAAAGAAGTCATAAAAAAATCAAAATTTCTCTTAAGATTTGTTTCAAATATAAGTAGTCTTGTATTAAAAAAAGGTGATTTTGGGCCAGGGTTGAAAACACATGATTAGCATACCTTCATCAAGGTAAGTCATGTTCTCTATTTAGAATATATTTGTAAAATTAGATGTACTTTTTAATGTATTATTTTATAATATATTGAAAATATCATTTTTTAATTATTGCAATATGTCCTACCTCTATCCCTCCCACAATAGTTTGACAATAGTGTTAAACAAGTTATACTTGGAAAATACATTAGAATTGTTATTTATTAGATTTGTTGTATAGATATTATATTTACAACTTGCTTTACTTTTTATGTAATTTATTGTATTTTTTTCTAAAATCTTGTTTATATGTTCTTGCATGTTGAGTCTCTTATAAGTGGTTATCATCTAAATAAATTGATAAAAAAAGATATAAAATATTGGAAGAGAAAAATTCTCCAACTTATGTGTAAAATGAAAAAGTGTCTACCTTCAACATTTTTCAATGCTCAAGAACACTACCTCATACATCAAATTGAGGAGATTGAAAATTGTGGGTCTGTACAAACTAGGTCAATATGGATATGAAGGGCTTGGTTTGAAAAAGAGCACATCCTAAGGGTTTTATGGTGGAGGGATATATGGTATACCAAACCATGGTGTACATTAGTGAATATCTTCCCAAGTTATGTTTGGGATGCTTCTAGTACCCCATTTGATCTTTATCCATTACAAATGTCTTTGCTAACAATGTATTATTTAGCTTATGTTGAAGTGTGGACACCTCCTTCAATCACCACTCTAATATTGTCGACTACATTGTCAACAACAAGGAGCTTGCAGACATCTTCACTTGTACCAACTACAACTAGTAAAATTGTATTTTACTATATTTTGTTATGTGCTAATCATGCATTAATTTTTTTTCTTGGGTGCATTTTATACTCATGGACCTATTTTGTGCACTAATATATACACCTACAACTGATACAAGAATAGAGACCAGTACTACTGAAGCTGAACCATTTCCTAGATCAGCTCATGTTACTAGTATCAGTTCGTTTGTGGGATCATTATTGTTGAACAAGAAAACTATATTTCCATTAAAAGTACCAAAGCTTCTAAGTGCTTTAAAATTGTTATTATTTACATTGTAATTATAGTTTACTTATACATAACTTATTTTGGACTAATAATCCCATGATGTTTTTGTAAGAAATGATATTTTTTTATGATACTCTTTTTGAAATGATATTGAAGCTATTTGGGCCCACCATACGTAAAAGGTACGTAGCTTCATAACATTGGTACAATATTTATCTTTTCTTCCATTTATTGTACTATATTAAAGTTATTAATCTAACAATTTCATTTTTTCAAAAAAGGTGGAATGAACAAGGTCCTAAATTAAAAAATCAGCTCATTAAATCTTTAGAGGACCTCTTTGGAAAAAAATATTTTGGACAGTGCCCTACTTCTTAAAGAGCATCCAAACATATAAGGACTGTAAGGGACCAATATAGAAGCCTGGCTCTAAAGGATAACTCAAATTGCGAGCATCCTCCTACAATTCCACTGATGGAGTGGAATGAAATAATAGAAGATGCAAAAGAGAAAAGGCTACAAGATAACTTGAACAAGAAGAGGGCAAAAGAAGGTGTATCATGATAGTATTAAGTAGAATGTAGTCATGCACTAATTAGTGATCTTTGTAAATATATAATCTGACATTTTTTTTTAAAATCATAGACTGTCAGACACATCAAAAGCTATAGAAGCAAGAGTACAAAAGGTTGACCAACAAAAACTTGGCTCTGGTGGCTATACAAAACTTCACACTCGACTTGTAAATTGAAGCAATGGAATTTCATATCAATTTTTTTATATAAGGTTTCAAACATTTTTGTTTGATCAAATCATACCTACAAAAATGACAGTATTGAGCAAAAAATATAGGGCATAGAATTCAATGTAGAGCCCACGGATGAAGACAAAAAAATTTGCCTTGAAGGAAGGCTATAAAGTTGCAAATGCATGCCTATGCCAAGAATCTGAAATCCATAAGGAAGAATCTAGTTCACCAGATGAGGCACATGTAAATTGGTCAAATGAAAAGTAAATCAAATTGAATAGTTTAGAAATTTCATGTTTGGTGTTAATTCCCAACATAAATTGTTTGTTTACGTTTTATATATCAAACAATGATGATAATGCACATGAAATTTCACAGAACTTGCGCATGAGGAAGGCAATGATATGCATCATAGTGGTGGAGCTATTAATTTTATACTAGAAATAAATTATCTAATTAATAATAGAATTAAACATCTTCAATTGCAATTGGTTGTGTAACCTTTTTTTGAATATTTTAGAGTATGTTGAACATCATGGTGAATGAGTGGAGCATGTTCAAAGTGTTCAACATGTTGAGGTGGTGGCCGATCAAAATGTTACTATACATGATGTGGCATTGTTAGGTAAAGAAAAATGCCTGTTATGTTCTACTGGTTAATGAAATAACTGTAACAGTAAAAAAAAGTGTGTGAATTCAACCCATTTACTTGTTATTATAGTAGAGCCCCCTTTAGTGCAGTAGCCTCATGCTCCTCAAAGCAGGAGGAAGCATCATAATTTGACATTATAGCCACAAGAGGAGGAGAATGAGGAAAATATTGATGCTCTTATCAACCTTTACCTTAAGAAATCTAAGAAAAACAAAAAAAATTAAAAAATTAAAAAATACTCTTTGATAAACTTTGTTGGGTAATGAAAGAAATTTTTTTAAGTAATTATCTATTAATGTTGCATATTAATATTAAATTTTATGTCATGTTAATGAATATTGTTATGTGTTAATGAATTCTTGATTAGTGTTTTGTATTAAGGAATTTTATATCATATTAATGAATGTTATGTGATTGTATTGATTGAATTAGTTCATAAATGGATGGATGAATGAAATGAATGAAGTATATAATTAGATGTTAATGGGGAATTTAGATTGATATTGTGGCATGGGGATGGTGGTGGTGAGGCCAGATGAGCTTCCACCTTCACGTGGTTGGCCTTGTTAAGTAGAGAATATTAAAGTATTCTTGAAAATAAGTGAAGCTCAAACTAACATACCTTCATTTTTATAATCAATTTCATTCATTCTAGGTCTTTGCTCATAAGTAAATTTTGAATGTGTCATTGTTAGGAAACTATCAAATAACAAACTAGAAGGGCCAATGCTCAACTTGTCTAGCATGATTTGGCTTAATTTTGTGTAAGTATTCTCTTCTCAAATGTGTCAAATATGCATGATTTATGAACTATTTGAGATCTTTTTAGTCTATTTCATTTTTCAAAACTCCCTTTTCTTCTAAAGAAACTAAAATTTAAAATCATATTCTATTTCATATACAAATAAGTTAGTATATGAACACATTGACAAGGCTTGCATATAGGGGTGCTCTATGTTTAATCTTGAACAATTAGTTTGTGCTTAGTGATGATGCTTGAGTTATTTTATCTAAATTTGACTATAAATACTCTATTCACACTTATGCTATAATGAACTAATTTTATTAGCAAATCATATGCATGATGCAAACACCAACATAATTTGACAGAGTTTTAGATTTGGGTAGATTAGTTTAGTAGCTATTTTGATGGTATGTTTAGACAAAATGTGGACATCAAATATTCTTTTGGAAATTCATCTTGTACTCATTTTACAATCATATCATTTCTTGACAAGACATATGATTGTAAAATTCTATCAAAAAAATTAGGTTCTTTGTCTATGATTCTATATTTTTCATGATTTTCTACAACAAGATTTCCAACATTGTTTTGTTATAGAAATATCCCTCCATTTCGCTTGGATGAATTTCTACACCCTATTCCAAAGCTTTCATTTTGACATGAGTAGGGAGGACATAGGTAGAATGTTTGGCTTTATAAATTTAAGTTGCTTTTGTTTAAAATTTTCATTCTTTACATGTATTTTGTACAAAGCTTATGGCCATTCAATTCCATGGGACAATATCTCTTTGAGGCATTATACCAACACCATGTACCTTATTAGTGCTTCTACATTTTGGATACACATCTACAAAAACATATGCAAAGTTGATACTCAACAAAATGTTCCACCTTCGTCATGCTTTATGGATGTTCATATCTCTTTCTAAAGCTTCCCATTTTATTACTTATAGGGAGGGCATTGTCAAAAGTTGGTAAATCTAGCTTTATACACATCACATAATTTTTCTTGAAATTTTTAAAACCTTTTTCAACAAATCCTTTTTTTAATATTCGACAATCATTGCAATCATTGCAATTTATGAGATTACATTCCTCTTTAAAATTGTGACATGCTCTTAATTTGAAAACTCGTCAATTTGATTTCCTAAGTATAAAATTTTCAAGGTTCCTCATAAATGATACAAAAGATTAATTATAATTTAATTTTGAATAGATTAGTATACTAGTCATTTATATAAGATAGCTATGAAATATATGAATCAATGCTTTGATGTTCTATAGAGCTTCTTTATAAAACCCTTCTCTATACATTTTCTAAGAGCTCAGTGGGTTGCTAGAATTGAACAAGAATTGACATTTCTAATTTTGAAAATTTTGTAAACTACTATTTGAATGCACTAAATTGGAATTAGAATTTACATTAATTTGAATTTTGTATCCACATTTACTCCAAATAAAAGAATTCAATCTTTCATTTAAACATGTGGAATTGGAAAATTTCTCATTTTAAATCCAATTCCACAGAAATGAACATTAGAAGATAAAATAAATTGTATAGTTTTTGAAGTCCATGTAGCTAGTTTATCTATTTGGTTTTCATTTTTAGAAAAAATCTAAGATTACCACCTAAGTTACCTAGTTGCTTTGCTACTTACTTGCAGCCTTATCTAATTGAACATTTTCTTGCCCTTGCCACATAAGTTACACAAAATCAACCAGCATACAAGGCAAAATTCAATGATATAATTTGACCTTTGAACACACATGAAAATAAAGGATCATAAAGTTTTACAATGTTTAAAAAATTCAATGACACAATGATCGACACAATTGCCACAAAGTACCCTTCCAACATGTGATAAATGTCAAGTAAAAAGAAGGAGGATTAATTGAAAGGTTGTTGCTGCAAGCTCTTGAAAGATTCTCTATAGTCTCATTTGAGCTCAAATTCTCCATGAACAATATGAAATCTACTCTAGAGTGGAGGTTGTGCACTTAGCCAATGATTTTTGTATGCAAATGACCTGTGTACATCAAGGTGGAGACAAGACTAATGGATGCATTGAAAACCCTACAGAGTACCCAATAGATAAATATCAACAATAGTGAACAAATGTATACACAATCAATATAAGAATATGTAGTCAGTTGTCAAAGGATATAATCATGTCCACGAGATCTAGAGGAAGAAGTATAGTTTTTAATCAAAACAGAAGGTACAGTTCGAGTTGCACCAAAAACCAAAATTGTCACATTACATTAACTTTCAAATGACTAAATGAGTAATCAATGAATGAATAGTATAAGAAGTCACTTTGGAAAAAAATGTTGCCTCCAACATTGTAACCATATGATAAATGGGAATAAAAGATGCCCAATACATAACCTAGTTAAATTGGTCTAATTGTTGATTAGTTGAGTTGATTACAAATTCTTGTAGAACTATCTTTAGATTAGGTACAATAAAATGAACAATCAGTTGTTCCTAGCTAGTTGAATTAAATACAATTTCCAAGGTGATAAAATTGTATATGTAGATGCATCACTTGCATGTCAGGCATGAAGCATATTCCCTAACTAATAATGAATGGTTAGGTATAAAGGATCCATACACTGGCCCAACAATGGAAGCCAAGGATGTAACCATGCATGTATTGACACAGTCTCCCTAGGAGGATCCCAAGTATCTACTATTGCTATTAATTTGGGCATCACTATATGATCTAGAATGTTATGAAGTACTAAATCCAATAGTAACTTCTCGCATGTCTCTAGAAAATGTAGCATAGGTTCAAGGTCCTTGGCTCCTAGGATTTTGTAGCAGCTATTCTCACTGTTGGAAAAACAACTTCAGTGAAGAGTTGAGTGTAAGGAGTTGAAGAAGCAAATTCTACTTCTTTGGAAATGCCATAATCATGAGACTCGTTCCCTTGCATAAACCTCTGCCATAATGGCATTACCTCTAAACCATGCAAAGGATGTTGAAGTGGTTCCCAACCTTAAGACACTCTTATAAGAAATGACAAAGAAAATGTAGATGCAATACATGACAAATTGCACAACTTGTAGACCTCCTGATATTTGGACTATAAATTCTTAAAGACACTTACAAGTGATTCCAATATCATAGTACCTACCACAACACTTTCCTAGATTCTATCTAGTTCTCCCATAATATACTCGATGTTGTCTAGTTGTTATTTTTGTCGTGTAGTCTCTTTCTAAAGTTGCTCCTTCTCCTTCTAGTATATCGTCAAAAACTCTCTCTCGTGCCTTAAATTATGATCAAACTTCTAAATATCTACCTCTACCATATCTAAAATCAACTTGACACTGTGTTGTAACTTTGGCATAGGTGTTTGATTCTCGATAGCTTTCATTTCATCTTTTCAGCATTGAAGTTTTCAAGTTTTCTCTTCATTATATGTTTGGTTTATCAATGATTTCCTCTAGTTAAACTACGGTGCATCTCAACTAACTACTCTAATGATGCAATCACCCATCTATCTCTATATTATGCAAGCACTTTTTTTTTTACAAACTGACAATTCCAAAGCCATAAACCTAAAGATCATCATGTGTGTGACTCACTTTAGGGAAAAATTAGATTTCATGTTCTTGTGCATATGTTTCAATCACTTCCTAAAAACTCAGCTGAGGTGTGCCCATGGAATTATTTAGGTGAATCTCACTACCCATGGAAGATGAGGCTTGCTATTGAGTATATGTTGCTACTGCTTATTGCTATGGAAATGCCTCAAATTGGCATTGCTTTGTCACCCTAAGATAGCTTACATTCTCTATAGCCCCAGGTTGTTCCACAATCATACATGGACTAGCTTCTCATGGATTGGTTATTTAGAATGCAAAGCAACACCTAATGATAAATATCTAGACTAATCACTGACCAAGATATTGTTGGTGATTAGTTTGGATATTTATCTTTAGGTGTTATTTTTTTAAACTATCTATATTCATGAAACTTTTGACCAAACTTGGTCAATACCTAACCAAGCTTGGTCAAACTTTTGACCAACCATAGTCAAACTTTCAACCAAATCACTAACAAGGGCATCGTCATGGGTTTGGCATCCTAGTCAGATGGGCTAGGATTTTTGACCAACATTGGTTGAAGTTTCTGGGAGCACATATGGAAAAATGTAAATGTCAATTTCTAAACCTTAACTAAGGCTGGTTGACCTTTCAACCTGCCTTTGTTTAAATTTTCACCAAATGAACGACTAGGATATCATGGTGGGTTTGGGATCCTGGTCGGATGAGCCACACTTTTCTACCAACAATGGTCAATTTTTTTATGACCAAAATGGCCAAATGTAGATGTTGATTTTGACCAAGACTTGTGTGGAAAGTTTGACTTGAACAAGGATTCGACAAAATTTGGATGGGAAAAATACTAACAAGGCCATTTGTGGATCATTCGACCAATTTGTGTAGAAAATTTGACCATTTTTTGTCAAAAATAGAGGCACATTCTAGTAGTTACCTAACACACAAGGAGACCCTAATAAGCTAAGCAGTTGTGCGCCCGAGACGAGGACAAGAGATAATTCCAAGCTAGGAAATGTGTTATGGAGTGTATGAGCAAGACTGATAGACATAGGTGTTTAGGATTTGACAAATCTAAAGCAATATAAGAATAAATAGTTATATTTAGATACAATAGAAGAAAACAAAAAAAGCATAGATAACACCCAGATTTAATATGGTTCACCCAAAACCTGGGCTACATCCACCTACACAGCCTTCAACCTTTCTATTATCTAACAAAAATGTTTACAAAATATTGTAATGCATTATGCATCTTAGCCGCTTATAACAATATTTTAGGGCAACCTCTAAAATTGACCATTTTAGTATTTTTGATGCCTAACCACTTGGTTAATACTACAAGCATTTTGATGCCTAACCACTTGATCAATATTGCAAGAAGGAATCCCTCTATTAACTAATTGCTTGGTTAATACTAGAAAGTATTCTTTACCCAACTGCTCGGTCAATACTAAATATGAAAGGTTAATACTGCAAACTCTACATTGCTCGATTAATATTGACATTTGTGTAAACATCAATTTAAATATACGATTGAAGAATTGTTTCCAACAAGATATTGATGTTTGGAGTACATGAATCCCTATGAATGATTAAAAGTTTAAATCCATTCCAAACTAGTTGGATAATTAAAGTTTGTGTTATAGTGAATAAAGAAATCCACCAATTCAATACAAACAAAGGAAAAGGGCAAGTTTTCAGCTTCAATATCATTGATTTAGCTTACATGAGTGTGTATAATTTTCTTCATTGATTTACATTTAAAAAATGTTGAGGGTATAGATACACTAAAGGGATTTTTTAAGATTTGAGCACATTCATGATCAAAACCATAAGCCCTTCATGGCAGACATGTTCTCCAGTCGGGTCACGTTGAATGGCTTGGGTGGAGATGGCAAGAGATTGCAACAGGTAGGAAGGAAAATTCACCCTAATATTATGACGAAAATGGTTTGCCAACATAAAGTGGTAACCATACAACTTTGTATATCTACCATCCAAAGTCAAATATTCCATAATAACAAAGAAAACAAACTGCCATGGATGAGACACAGAAGTTGGGTTTAAGTAAGAATTACCTATCTTAACCAGACGATTTCTTTCTTGTTTAGTCTCAACAAAGTCATCAATTGCCTTGTCCAAAATCTTCCTTTCCCTGTAGAAATTTATCCTGTCCAAATCCAAACTAGTAGCCTCCGAGATGGTTTCTTCCATGACCTCCATCCTCTGATTCCTGACCAAAATCGAGCCATCCTTCCAAGATTTTACAAACTGGTGTGTGATTTCCAGATTATTTCCTTTAAGTCTCTCCATGTAACCAATAAAATTGCCACGCCTGAGGATATCCCAAACCTCTAGTTTGTTCTTCCATTCCACACAGCTGGGTGGTTCAACCCATTTCCTCTTTCCCCCCATTATCTCTACAACAAAAGCACTAGTATGCTCACACTGAAAAACCCCAAACACTCTCCAATCAGAAGCACTAGTTTGCTCACACTGAAAAACCCCAAACACTTTGCACTCACCAATACCTAAACACAGATAGAAAGAAGTAACCCATAATCCATGCAAGCTGCCCACATTTCCAAAAATAATTTCCCACCTCACTTCAAAGAAGTAAAAATCATAATTCCTTGACATCATCATTATTAAGAGATTTTTGCTAGGATGTCCATTTTTCATGCTTCACATGCTCGCAAACATCAGTAGGTAAAGTGTCATATGAATCCCATATGATTTTTTGATCATTACAACACGCCACATTTGAAGCCCAATCGGCTAAGCCATTTGCTTCCCCATAATTATGGGATATGATGCAATTTTGAAATGAATTAATAATATGGCCTCCCTTAGAAATAATATTTCTTATGGTCCACAAAGGTGGATAAATTTTCTTTAAGAAATTTTTGATATTAAGGGAATCGCCTTCAATCCAAATGTTCTTCAAATTCAAATTTTTGGCATAAATAAGACCATAAAGAGCAACAGAGGCTTTCGTTATGTGATTGGTTTAAGACCCCAAAGGTATTTTCATACCACCAACAAAATCACCATTAGAATTTCTAATCACCACTCCACAACCTATGATGCCTAGGTTCCCTTTCGAGGCCCCATCAAAGTTCAGCTTGAACCATTTGGTTGGAGGACAATCCCATCTAGCGCTTTCCCTTGGGTTAGGATCCTTTGTGTTCAATATTAGACTCCTAATATTCCAATTATTAATCACCCCCACATCCCATTCATTAGTAGGTCGTTGTCCCTTACCGCAAATTTTGATATTTTCATGCAGAAGGACCTTGATTTTATGTGCAATGTTGCCAATACATGATGTCTCAAACTATCCATCTATCTTGTAAGTGTTTTTTAATTTATATTTAAGTTATACTTTTGTCAAACTCATATCCAACTAAGGTTTTTGTTTCTATGTGGTTCTAAGGTCCCTTCAAAACTTGTTGGCCACCTTTTGAAAAAAAAAAAACATTATTATTGCAATATGAATGATTATAAATACTATTTGAGACTTGAAATTTGCTTTTATGATTTATAGGTATCATACACTAAAGTGTCAATGATCTTTTATGTACTACATCAATGCATGAATATTGTATATAATATATTGTTCATATAATATGGTAGAATACAATTTAATATTATTTTCATGCATTTAATATGAATACTACCACTACTTTATAATTATATGATTATTGGAAAGATAAAGATAACAAATTTTCATAATTTTTCTTTCTTTTGATTCCAGATGATGAATATAGAGGTACAAGATGTTGAGACACAATTGTCTGATGTACAAAAAAAAAAAAAACACAATCGCATAAGAGGAGTCACGTGTATTACACTTGAGACACAAAGGAAATAATTATTCATCGCACCATACAACAAACACTATGCTCAAAAGAAACATTATGACCTGTAATACCTATCCATGCTCAACCACTAACAAATTCCTAAAATTAATAAAACCATATTCCAACATAAACAAATGCATCAAAACATGGAGATCAAAATAAAAACAAAATTAACAACATAAGAATAAACAATCCCAACAACTTTTTAAAGATAATGAAGAAATTTAGAAAAAGAAATGATGTACTATCAATGTTACAAACATGTAGTGTATGTAATGAAAACTACCCTAGTATGCATTCTTGTTCAATAAAACTTCTCTTTGTAGAACATGCATTTTTAAGAAAGGAATGCTTCTTTTTCTCCACAACTAAAAATATGGACCCATCTGTACAACCCATAATGTTACAAAACCTCAATCAAGTAGAAGAGATGCTAGTTACACATGCCAATCAAATATTGTGATTACCATGCTTATGAAGGACAAATAATTATAAAGGTCACACAATTAGTTTCCCCTAAAATATCAAACAAGATAAAAATCTCTACCAAGTAGAGTTGAAGAACTTGATGCATTAATAGTTCAATAATTAATACACATGGAAATCATTGTGATTTCTACTTTTGTAAAATTCATGTTGACAATGCACTAGCATACAGAATAAGAAACAACAGGTACTATATGGATGTCAAATTCAATGTTGATGCTCTATAAATGTTGCCTAACTCTACTAGAAACATTTTAGAAATGTTTGATACAATTGAAAGTAACAACGAAGAAACAATGTCAACAAAATCTCAAGTTGATAATAGTCAAGGTAAAGAAGAAATAAAAATAGAGTACTCAGCATCAATTATGGAAAGACTACTAAATAAATGTCATGAACTACAAATTATTAGAGAATCTTTACAAATATAAAATAAGGATGACCTTACTATTGATTGGACCCAAATTATCTCTAACCTTATAAATGAATATATTGTCGAGGGCATGTATGATATGGCATTACCACTCTCTCCCTAGATGGAAAAGGACTACCACTACAACCTATACCTAGGGAAGTACAACTTTGTGAATATTTATTACACCTTTTTCCATGATAATAGATTTAGATGACATCTTTTTTTCATATACTTCATTCTCAATCTTATGATGCACCACCATATCCTATCTTTGGAAGAAAACTTCATCAAAACAAAGGTAGACAAAAAATATACCAATAAATATTGAAGACCTCTGAGTGTACATAAAAAACTTATCAAACACTTGAGCATGTTATAGGGAACATGATCATATTGGAACAAGTATCACTATGATATAAGAACTATGATCAACCAAAATGGTTCCCCAATATTATTCTTTGTGTTAAGCATTGCAAATAAAAAGTGCCTCAATGTATACGTGTTGTTTGAAGAAAATAATACACCTACAATCTTGAGTAATAAACAATGCATTGATAAGGTGATTAAAACCTCACATACCATAGCTCTCTACCTACATCAGAAATTTATTATCTTTCATGAATAAGTCATTGAAAAGAACTTACACACAATAAATTATCGGCACCATTATGAAAGAAAACATAAAGGTTCTCCACATATACATGGATTCATCTAGATAGCTAATACACCTAACATGGATATGCTCGATTGGGAAATACAACCAAAGTTACCAAAGTGAAAGAGTTTGTCAACAAGTACATTACTACCTAGAACCCTTGTTCAAAAAGAAAAATATAAAATGTGATACATAGATCCCCAAAAGATGGCCCTTGTTGAACAAATCTGAAATATTATCCACATAATTATGAAGAGTTAGTCAATCATGTTCAAATACACACTAAATGCATAGGATGAACTTGCCTCTATAAGAAAGGTAACCAAATAGAATGTAGATATAAAAATTCATGGAAAGCATGCATGAAACGCACCTTAATATGTGATGAAGCAAGCCAAAAATCACACCAACCATCAATAAATGATGATAGGTTAAATATCCACAACATGATATTCTCTTAATAGGGAGACCTAATATAGATTAAAAACCTATCATATCACACTTTATTGTTCTCAAATACATTGCCAAGTACACATAAAAAGTAGAAAGAAAATAGAAGACTTGTTTTAATATGTTAGAAAAGATTTTCTCATGTGAAAGATTAGAAGAGCCATACCTCAAATCATTCCAAAATTTCATGTCAGAGATTGTTGCAAAAAGAGATATAGAATCACAAAAAATGTGTCATATGTTTCAAAAATTACCTCTTGTAATTTGCAATCAACATTTTGTATCCCTAAATGTAGGTTAAAAAGTTCTCCACTGCCTAAAGAAAATAAATGATGGGAGTGAGATATAATAAAACTATATCCAATCCTACATGCAATGACCTAATCAACTGGAAAGGGCCACACATATTGAAATATAAATATCTTACACATATTTTCTTTTTTGCAAAGAATACAGACAGAAAAAATAAAACAACATGTAATAGTCTAAGTGTTTCCATAATTTTATACCACCCCAAATAAAGGCTCAAAAAAAATTTTGGAGTGAATTACTATTGTATAAATATTTCTAAAAAGTGGATGAGTACATTGACAAAAATATATATATATATATCATCAACAATTGGAAGTACATAAAAGCACAAAAATGCATTGCATGAAATGTTCATTGAACATGTGAAATTGAAGATGAGATTGATGATATTAGTTATTATAATGAAGACAGAAACAATCAAAATAATGTACAAATAAATTTAATTGGAGAAATTATCTCAAATTGTACTTTCCAATAATGTCAACTTAAATGATATTGAAATTCTAAGCCAATGTGATTTCAATAACAACCACATACATGAATACCACAATGTCCCACTACATTTGAATGAAACTGTGCTCCACTTTGTAAACACAAAAATGACATGTTAGAATGATTTAGAATAACTAAGTGGGGGAGGGGTAAATTAGTTATCGTTAGGTCCAAATATATCAATTAAAATTTTCAAATAATCAAACAACTTAGATCTAACATCTAATCCAATATGTCTATACCAACATTATCAATAACATAAACTTCCAATCCACTGTTCCAATAACTAACAAACTTGCAAAATGTAAAACATCTCAAATAAAATCCACACAAGACACTAGGATTTAACATGGCATCCCAATTTGGGAAAAACCACCAACAAAATGTCACCAATATTTCACTCTTCTAAAGTGAGCTCTATTAGGAATCAACCCTATTAAAGATTACAATACACAATGTTAGGTGTGACCCTGCTAAAGGATTTAATCACTCGCTTAGGAGTGGTCTTGTTAGAGGAATTAAGAACATTCCATTAGAATTTCACCTTTATTAAAGGATTTAAAAATGATTGTTAGGTTAACCTTAATTAAAGGATTTCAACTGATACAATGGTTAGAAAGTAACAACAGGTTTATCCAATAAAAATACAACTCACTTTGAAAATATAGATCACAATTTGGTTCAAAAAATGACTTTTTGACTAGCTTCCATTATCATCTCCATCACTAATTTTCTTGGTAACCCTTCAACCAATCACTCTTCACCTCAACACTTCATTGTTCAGCCTTCTGCTCAAATTTGCCAACCAATAGAATCAACAACTGCTCCAACCTTTTTAGGTTTTCTAACCTCTATAGGTTAATCCTTATGCCTCCTTAAATAGGTAGCTTGATCTTTTTATTCTTAAACACCACCATTGATCTTATGTTAGGTCAAATTCATTGAATCCTTCCATCTTTTCATTTCCTCCTCTTCCTTCTAGAAACTTCTCCAAACTTCTCTTTGAATCCATGCATAGAAATGCTCAAACACATTTTTTGTTACATTAAATTTTATATCTCATCAATCCTTATCTTCAACACACTTTACATATTTCAAGAATTCAACTATGTTGACCACGAACCTCAATTCCTTCACAAACTATAAAATGTTGACACTCGGCTAAAATTTTGTTCCTCAACCTTAGTCATCACTATCTTTCCTTGCTCGACTTACGCTATATTCACTTGGTCCATTTTACTAGTGCTCGGTCCAACTTTTCTATTACTCTATCTTTACTAGCACTAATGTGACATTGTATTTTCTTGGCTTCTATTGTTTATTTGGTTGACACTAGCACAACTCAACTTCAACTATAAGTTCCTTAATCTTCTTCTTTGACGTTCAGTTAAGCCTAAGTATTAGTTCCTTCGGTGATCATCTCTTCTAGGATTCAACACAATGAACTCCTTCACTAAGTGTTATGATCAAACAATAAATTATCTTGTTAAAGTCTAACTGATCTAGTGCTCATTGTAATTCCTCATAACTCAACCTTTCCTCTAGGTCCTCTTGTTATCTCTTCTTCTCAAATCCTCTTCATCAATCATCTAGATATGACACTCTAATTACGTAGCAAATGTATTTCCAATAAGGTTTGACATCAATGAAAATATAACAATTGTTCCAATTATATTTTCCAATAGGTGCTACCAAAAATATACACAAAAAACCATAAATATGTACAATCAAAACAATACTTAATCTACAAAATAGAAAGTGACACTTATGATCATTAAAAAATATTCACTAGCTAACCACTCCAACCAATCATTATATATGGCCATACAAGGAACAATGGGAAATGGGAAATCTTATCTCATTATCTACATAAGAAACACATTACAAAAACAAGGGACATATATACTAAACCCACTCCTTGCTCTTGCTCCAATAGGAACAAAAACATTTAACATACAACCCTCAATAATATATGCAACCCTAAAGATACCTATCAGAGACATGCAACCACTCCAAGGAAAAGAAATAACAATGCTCCAAGAAGACATGAGAAATATAAAATATGTTTTCATCGACAAGATGAACTTCATTGGGCAAAAGCCATTATTAAAAAATGATAACAGACTATGTAAAGTAATGCCCCAAAAACAACATGTCTACTTGGATGAAATTTCTATAATACTTGTAGGGAAATTTTCCCAATTACCACCTATAATGGAAAAACCTATATATGCATCACATATAATTATACAAAATCCATGGCACAAATTTAGTATAATTGTAATGTTGCAAACAATATAAGCACTAGAGGGTGGTGGTCTAATGCAAGTACAACATTAAGAAACCTTACAAAACATTTGCAATATAGAACCAATAGAGTCTGACTGGGAATTGTTAATGACACACACAAAAAAGAACCTAGCAACAATTGAACAAGAAGATTTTGACCAATCCATACACTTATTCCCAACAAATTAAATCGTATTAATACACACAAAAAAGTTTACAACAATTAAATATACCTATCCCATTGGGCCTTATAGTAAACACACATTGTGAATGAGGTGATATCTATAATATTGAGAAACAACTCCAAGAAGTATTACTAAGTAGATCTCAACGTGTGTTGATAACATTGAACCTATGAACCCAAGTTGATCTTGTAAATGAGTCACTTGGAGAGATCAAAGATGTTGTCTATTTTATAGGATAAAAACCACCAAATTTATCAACATATGTAACTATAACATTTGACAAATATAATGGTCCACATTGGATGAAACAAACCAAAAAATTATACCAATGTTGTTGGAAAGAGGGCTAAGGTAAATAATTAGATGTTGCCATTAATGAAAACACTATTATCAAATAAGTTCACTCATGATTAAGATATAGTTTGATATTGTATTGTTGAGAAATTGTCTAAGTATAATCAACAATATCAATCAACGAAAATATAGTTTGCATCAACAAGTTTCACTAGAAGTAGATGAAATGCCACAAATTTAGATAATGGAAGAACATTGAATGTATATGATGTACTTATGTTCGCTAATGTTACTATGAAAATTGGTATATGTTTGGATGAAAAATAGGAAGATAGTATGTTATTGCAAAGGCATGGTAAAAAAGAAAGATTGGATAATTTGGATAATGTATTAATTTATCTTGATAATTCAAGAACTTAGAAATGTAGGGATTAAATCCAAGATTTTTACCCTCACTTAGTAGATTGTGATAACAGGTTTAGGAAATGTGTCTCTTAATTTATTATTCAAACTAATTGGACAAAATTAAGGAAAGAGGTATAAAGAAACATATTTTTGATATGTGAATGGTCAAAGAAAAGTAGAGGTTATATAGGCATTGATCATATGCATATAACACACAAGGACTAATCAGATATTGAAGATATCAATATAGTTAGTTTTGGTAAAGTCTTTATTTCACTTGTATAATATGTATATTTTGTAAGAGTAGTGAGCTCATTTTGTATTAAAAATCATAATAGGGTTTAGACCTCTAACAAAGTCAAAGTCCTCTAACAAGGATAGATGTACTAAATGTAATACGATGGACTCATAACAAGGTCAAAACCTCTTACAAGGTATTGTTTATTAGTGTATCATTTATGGGTACCATCACCATGAGAGTTTGTTAGGGTTTGACAAATCTAGGATAATATATGAATAAATAGTTATATGTAGAAACAATAGAAGAGAACAAAAAAAATACAAATAACACATGGATTTAACATGTTTCACCGAAAACTTGGACTACATCCACCTACACAACCTTTGACCTTTCTATTATCGAGCAAAAACATTTACAAAACATTACAATGCATTATGCATCTCAGCCACTTATAATAGTGTTTCAGGGAAACCTCTAAAATTGACCATTTTAGGGTTTTTACAATGTTGTTGGTTTTCTTTTCCACTTGAGAATGTTCCACATCATCAACCCTTACTACATGACCAGCCACCACAATATCAATAATCTCCCACTAGGAGATTGATTGAGCTCCACACAAAACAATCCCCCACGTGGAGACTAAAACCAGATGACAATGTAGTATGTGCAACTCCCACTGGATAAAAGACTTTATTGTGTAGTATCTCCATGATCATTAGTCAAGAAGCCCAATAGAAGTTGAGAAAGAAACCAACTTCTCGTTGGGAACTACCTTCATGAACATGTCTCTAGGATTTTCACTTGTGTGAAACTTTTCAAGCCACAATTGGCCATCCTCCAAAATAGACCTTATAAAATGGTACCTGAGTTGTATGTGCTTTGTCCTTGAATGAAAAGAAGAATTATTTGCAAGATGAATGGCACTTTGGCTATCACTGTAGAATAGGCAATCTTCCTACTTCTAACCCAATTCCTTCAGAAAACATTGTAACCAAATCATCTCCTTGCTAGCTTTTGTAGCAGCTACATACTCAACTTCAGTGGTTGAAAGAGCATTAACCTTTTGTAATCTAGAAATCCAACTAAATGCAGTACCCCCTACAGTGAAAACATACCTTGTAGTATTCCTTGTATTGATATCTCCTACCAGATCAGAGTCAAAAAATCCACTTAGAGTAGAACTGGATCCTGTGAAATGTAATACCTTTGTAGTAGTACCTTTCAAATATCAAAGAATCCATTTGACATCATTCTAATGTTCCATACCCAAATTGCTCATATACTTGCTGACAACTCCCACTACATGAGCAATATCTAGTCGTGTGCATATCATTGCATATATCATACTGCCAACTATTGATGAATACAAGATTTTAAACATTTTATCTACCTCTTCCTATACCTTTAGGTATATTTCCTTAGTCAATTTGAAATGACTTGCCAAAGGTGTACTGACTTCTTTTGCATCTTGCATATTCTTTTCAACACCTTCTTTATATACTCACTTTGGGACAAATTCAAGGTTCTATGTTTCCTATCCCATGTAATTCTCATACCAAGGATTTTCTTAGCAGCACCCAAATCCTTCATAGAAAATGACCTTGCTAATTTATGTTTAAGTTATTTTATTTGTTGCATAGTAGACATAGCAACAAGCATGTCAACAACATAGAGTAACAGGATAATGTAACTCCCATTATCCAATCTCTTAAAATATATAGAGTGATCAGAATGACATCTATGGTACCCTTGTTTAGCCATGAAACTATCAAATTTTAAATACCATTGTCAAGGTGCCTGCTTTAGGCCATACAAACTTTTCCTTAACTTGCACACCAAATCCTCCTTACCCTTGACCTCATATCCCTCTGGTTGTTGTATGTAAATTTCCTCCTCCAAATCTCCATGGAGAAAAGTTTTCTTGACATCTATTTGTTCAAGATGCAAGTCATCTACAACCACAAGACTTAGTACAGTTCTAATTGAAGTCATTTTTACAACAGGGGATAATATTTCATCAAAATCTATACCCTTTTCTATGCAAAACCCTTTACCACAAGTTTGGCCTTATTCCTTTTCTTTCCTCCATCTTCCTCCTTCAACCTATAAAGCCATTTGTTAAGCAAGGTTCTTTTTCCTTCAGGTAGAGGGACTAAGTCCCAAGTCTTAATTTTCAACAAGTAGTCTATCTCCTCTTTCATGCCCAGCTTCCACTATTGTTTGGCATTCACTTGCATTGCTTCTTCATATTCTTCTGGCTCACCAAAATTAGTCAATAAAATGGAATACAAAGAAGGAGAAAACCTTTTAGGAGGTCTACTTGACCTTGTAGAACATCTAACACTTACAAGAGTTTGTGGGATAACATGTTCTTGTTGAGCATCAGGTACCAGTGGCTTTTCAGTTTTAGGAGTCTCATCCAACACCACATATTCTTGTTTGACCTGTGCATCCTTCTTTTCTTGCAATTGTTCTTTATACATGACCTTCTTATTGAATATAGCATCTCTACTTCTAATTATTTTAAGATTTTCAAAATCCCATAAGTGATAACCATAGTCATCTACTCCATATCCAATGAAGGTACATTTTAGAGATTTAGCATCAAGCTTAATTCTATTTTCTTTATCAACATGGAAAAAAGCTTCACAGCCAAAAGTTTTTAGAAATAAATAATTTACCTTTTTCCCATTCTAAGCTTCCTCTAGAACACCATCGTCCAAAGGGGTTGAAGGTCCTCTATTTATCAAATAAGCAGCAATGTTTATGGCATCTACCTAGAAATGAAGAGACAAACCATCATGCAATCTCATGATCCTTGCACATTTCATGATTGTCCTATTCATTCTTTCTGAGACCCCATTTTCTTGTGGGGGTTCCTAGAATTGTCTTATGCCTTTGAATTTCATTAATAGAATAGTAATATTTAGGGGTTGTGATGCAATACTTACCTCCATTATCAAATATGAGACACTTCAACTTCTTTCCTATCTCATTGTCAACCAAAGCTTTCCACTTCTTAAATGTTTCAAAAACATCATATTTTTGTTTCAAGAAATACACCCATGTTTTCCTAGTTAAACCATCTATAAAAATAACATAATAACAAGAGCCACCAAGAGATGATACTTGAGTTGGTCTCCATACATCTACATGCACTAGCTCTAACTTCTCGCTCTTCTTTTCTTTCCCAACTCTAAGAAATCTAACTCTTTTCTATTTGCCATAAACACAATTTTCATAAAACTCTAAATCAATATTTTTCAATTATGGAAATAGATTTTTAGAGTGAATGATTTTCATCCCTTTCTCACTCATGTGCCCAAACCTATGGTGCCACATTTTTTAATCTGTTCTTGCAACATCTATAGTAGATTTCTATGTATTAACATTATTAGTAGCAGCAAATGTAGAATAAGTGTTACCATTAATGTGCCTACCTTTGCACCTTTAGCTACTACTAATGAACCTTTAGTGACCTTCCAAATATTGTCTAAAAACATGACTATGCATCCTTCACTACCCAGTTGTCCAATAGAAATTGAATTTTTTCTTAAATTAGGGACATGCCTTACCTCCTACAGTATACAGTCATTTCAGTTTGGAAAATTGATCTTTATTTTTCCTTTCCCAACAATGTAATAGGGCTCATCATCACCCAAAATACCTATCCAAAATCATCTTGAACATAATCTTGAAAATATTTTCTATGGGGTGTAGCATGGAATGAAGCACCAAAATCTATTACCCAAGAACCATTAACATTATCCAAACATAAGATTAAATCATCTTGTATAGTATTACTTGCAACATTAGCTTCCTTACTGTCATCTTCATTTTTATCTCCTTGTTTGTTTTTTTGAGACCAACAATATTTCTTCAGGTGACCAAGATTTCCACAGTACCAACAATCTTTCTTTCCTTTAGATTGAGAACGCTCTTTCTTTGACTTTCCTTGTGACTTGTCATGTAAAGGCCCTTTTCCTTTTTCCCTTGTTCTTCCCTTGTTCTCTACATTTAAAGTGCAACATGATGAGGTTGAAGTTTCACCTATACTTTTATGTCGCATTTCCCCGCTTAGGATAACACCAACAACTTCATCAAATTTCAAAGTATTTGAACCAGAGACAGAGTTACTTATAGCCATAACCAACCTAATCCAACTTTTTGGCAGAGAACATAAGATTAAGAGATCCCTAACCTCTTCATCGAATGAAGTTTGTAGGGATGACAACTGACTAGTAATTGTGTTAAATTCATTTAAATGATTCACTATAGATCCTCCCTCACCCATTTTCATATTAAACAAATGCTTCATAAGAAATACCTTATTCGAAGCTAAGGGTTTCTCGTATAATGTAGCTAATGTCTCCATCAGCTCTACTATCATTTTTTCCTTTGATATGTTAAACATTATAGACAATGCAAGGCACAATCAAATAGATCTAAGTGCCTTCCTAGCCAAGATCTCCCAATCCTCATTTGTGATGGTTCCCTATTTCTTTGCTTTTCCTTCTAATGGCTTCCACGGATCCTTTTGATACAGGTAATTTTCCATCTACATTTGCCATAACTGGAAATTCTAGCCATTGAATTTTTCAATCTTGAATATGGAATCCTCCATTGCTCCCACTCAAATCTGAAAGTCCTATCAATCTACAGCAACAAACCTTGCTCTAATACCAATTGTTAGGATTTGACAGATCCAAAAAACATAAGAATAAATAGTTATATGCAGAAGAAATAGAAGAAAACAAAAAAAATGTAGATAACACATAAATTTAACATTGTTCACCCAAAACTTGGACTACATCCACCTACAAAATCTTCAACCTTTCTATTATCCAGCAAAAATGTTTACAAAACATTACAATGCATTATGCATCTCAGTCGCAGCATCAAACCCACTACATGATCAATCACCAGAATATCAACAAGGTTTTCCCTTGGCCAAGGTTTCCCTAGTTACAAAAATATGGTGTTATGAGTTTCTGTGTAGGATATTCAATATTTCTATTTAGTTTACTAGTTTATGCATGTTTTTGGTTTATAACTAAAATCCATAATTGGAAAAAAAAAAAAAAGTATTGGAATATTGATTTAAACCTCCTCCCTCACCTCCCCCCCCCCCCCCCCCCCACATGTCAGTATTCCCTATTTCTAACAATTGATATAAGATCTCAGCTACTTAGAAGAATTTTAACAGCTTAAGGGAGATCATAATGGATATAATAGATTTGCAAAGGAAGTATGAAGCAACTCTTGAAGGATTAGATCTGTATAATAATGAACAATGAAGATTGAAGAACAAGCTTAAGGATGCACAATATTAAATAAGATCGTGAAACATTAGATTGAAACTTCAATAACTAAAAGGAAGAAGTTATTTGATCAGATCAAATATTTAGATTTAATTATCGAATTGAACAAGGAAAATGAGGTTCTTAAGTATGAACTTGAGGTCACATCATTGAAGATGGCCAAGATGTCAAATGAGAGAAACCATAAGCATAAATAAAAGATAAGACCATTGAATTAAGAACTCAACTAACCAAGGTAAGATCAAAACTTGATGAATCAAACCTTAAATATATAGTCACTATAACACACTATAAAGTTAGCTTGAATACAACTTAGAATAATTAATATTCATCTCCTTAGTCAGCTAGAACCAACATTCAAACCAATTGAACTCAATATGCCAAAACAAAAAAATCCTTCGATAGCTGACCCTACTCGGTTAAAATTGGTCCCATCCAATATTTCCTTAATTAACCAAGTGAGCTCAATTAACACTCAACTTCTGCAAACTTTCTTTTGATGCTCAAGTGAACTCGATAGACACTGTCTTCTAAACTTGGCAAACTTTGGAATGCTTGGAAGACATAGGAAACTATCTTTATTGCCTGAGTGAGCTCGACATATACTAACTGGCAATGATATGACATTTTGTGTAACATCAAAGATAATACACAATTAATCAATTATTTTCAACAATCTCCCTCTTTGGAATTGATGGCAATACAACATGTCATAATACAATGAATTTTTTAGAGCAATAATAAAGTAAGGAACATATCCTTAGTTTCATTCTGATTCTCATCCCTGAGAAATCCCTCTATCAATGTGAACTCCCTCTACCTTTAGTTTCTCCCTTTGTCAGCAAAATTTTGTCTTCAACATCTTCTTCTGATATAAAGCTTCCTTTCTTTGATTTTAGACCATGTTCTTCCTCTTTGACATCTCTAGAAATATATACTCTCCCTCTTTATAAAACTTCTGTGAGATATGATAGGAAACTTCTCCCTCTTTGACATCTTATGCCAAAGACAATATTTAGTGAATATCAATGTACCTCATGTACTAATTCATGTGCAGTGTGTCCTTTTCAATCAACTGACTAATCTTCAACATGCTCTGGTTGATGCATCACTGAACTTTATTTAATGAGCTTCAAAGGGGAATGGCCCCTAACTTACCTCTTAGACATAAAAATGCATCCTCATGTAATGGCTTAGTGAATATGTCTAGAATGTGTTCTTTAGTATTCACATATTCTAATCTCACCTCTTTATCTTGTACCTATTTTCTCAAAAAATGATAATTTATAGCAATGTGTTTGGTTTTGGTATGCATCACAAAATTCTTTGATATATTAATTGCACTTATGTTATCACAAAATATAGTCACTAGATCGTTGATTTCTATCTTCATACATGCCAACAATTGCTTGAACCAAATAACATTTGAACAATTAACTAATGCTACCACATATTTTGCTTTTGTTGTGGACTGAGAAATACAATTTTGCTTCTTTCTTTTCCAAGATACTAGTCTTTTATCAAGAAAGAATGCTCCACCACTGGTGTTTTTTTTGTCATCAACACTTCCTGCCCAATCAACATATGTGAATTTCAAATCCAAATTGCTTCCTTTTTTGTACCACAATCCATAGTCTTTAGTACCTTTAAAATACCTCATGATTATTTTGATTGCCATTGTGTGATTTTTTTTAGGATTTACTAAGAATCTTGCCACCATACCAACTGCTAGTGCAATATCAAGAATTGTGTGTAATACATATTGCAATTTCCCAATCATTGATTTGTATGTGGTCTAATCTACCTCTTTGGAATCATCATTTTTGGAAAGCTTATAGGTGTTCCAACTATTCTTGAATCTTCCATTCCAAACTTCTTTAGTATCTCCTTGATATATTTGGATTGAGTAATGTAGATACCATCTTTCTTCTAATGTATCTCTAATCCAACAAATAATTTTATCTCTCCAAACATGGACATCTCAAATTCTTTACTCATCTCTTCTGAAAATGCCTTGCATAAATAATCATTTCCTATAAATAAAGTGTCATCCACAAAGATTTCGGCCAACAAAATTTTCTTGTCTGGTCCTTCTTTGATGTATAGGTTGTTGTTATCCTTTTTTCTTTGAAAACCAATCTTTATCAAGTAATTATAAAGTCTTTCATACCAGGGTCTAGGAGCTTGCTTGAGAGCATACAATGCTTTTTGTAATTTATAGACCATATCTTTTTTACTAGGATCCACAAAACCTCAAATTGTTCTATGTAAACTTCCTCTTCAAGAATTCCACTCAAAAATGTAGATTTTGCATCCATTTGATAAACTTTAAATCCTTTATGTGTTGCATATGCTAGTAAAGTTCTAACACCTTCTAATCTTGCAATAGGAAAAAAAGTTTCACCATAATCAATACCTTCTTCTTGAGAATAACCTTTACAAACTAACCTTGATTTGTTTCTAGAAACTTCTCCATTTCATTCAATTTATTTATGAAAACCTATTTTGTGTCAATTAATTTTTTAATCCTTAGATCTAGGAACAAGATTCCAAGTCTTATTCCTCTCTACTTGTTATATTTCTTCATTCATAGCTTCAATCAAACTTTTATTATCCAAAGCATCTTTCATTAATCTAGGTTCAAATTTAGCAAGCAAACATGTACCTTTTAATTTGTTTCTTGTCATTGTTCCATCTAATTTTTCTCCAATGATCTGATCAAGTGCATGATGCCTTCTAACATATATTGCTAAGACATGAACTTTGGATTTAGAATTTATTTTGCTAACCTCTTCATGATCTTCTATATCAAGCTTGGGTCCCATTATCTGTGACTCGGGTCCATCAGACTCAATTTGCTCTAGAAAGAACTTAGTAGCTTCTAACTGTGACTCAAGTCCTTTAGACTGTGACTTAGGTTGCAGTGGTTACAACTCGGTAGCTTTTGGAGATTTTGGGGACTCAGGAGGTGAAGTATGTTGACTTCTAATTTGATTTGGCAATGTATCAAGGTCATAGTAAATAAACCTTATGTAATCCTTAGGTTCTTTGGTGCTTTCTTCTTCACTCTTTTTTGTAAACTCATCAATTCTCACATGTGCACTTTCTATGATTTTATGAGTGGATAAATTCAAATGTTTGTATGCTTTACTTCTGTAGGAGCATCTGAGGAATATGTTTTCATCTCCTTTGACATCAAATTTACCTTTCCTAGAATCATTTAAGATATAACATTTGCTGCCAAATACTTTCAAGTAGCTTACATTAGGTTTGTAGCCATATCATAGTTCATAAGGAGTTTGATTTGAGTCTTTCTTCAACTATAATCTGTTTAAGGTATGCATTGCATTACCTCTAGTAATTGGTTGCAACATTCTTTTCTATCATCAAGGTTCTTGCACAATCCATGATGGATCTGTTCCTTCTTTCAACTATACCATTTTGTTGTGGTGTACTAGGGGTTGATACTTGTCTCTTAATTCCTCTCAATGCATAATTCATTGAAATCATTTGAAATGAATTCACCACCTCTATCTGATCTTAAACATTTTAGCTTCTTTCTAGTTTCTTTCTCTACTCTTGCCAAATACCACTTAAATTTTTGAAATGCTTCATACTTTTCTTTTAGATACACTAGAGTCATAATTCTAGAATAATCATCAACAAAAATAATAAAGTACTTATCTCCACTGTAACTCTCTACTTGAATAGGTCCACAAATGTTTGTATGAACCAACTCCAAGACTTCTTTTGAATGATAGTTCTTGCTTTTGAAACTAGTTTTTTCCCATCTTTCCAATTTGACAATTTTTGCATAGACCCATATATGGTTTCCTCAGACTAGGAATACCTCTTACTCTTTTTTTCTTGCTTATCTTGATTAGATTATCAAATTTTACATGAAATAATCTTTTATGCCACAACCAACTTCCTTCTACTTGAGCAATAAAACATGAACTTTCACTGAAATCTAGGTAGAATAGATTACCTTTTGTTTATTAGCCAGACCCAACCAAATTTCCTTTTCCATCCTACAGTTTGGCCTTCCCATTCATGAATTATACCTTGAATACAATGTTATTCAACTGTGCCACACTCAATAGATTATGCTTTAGTCCTTCAACCCAATAAGCATTATCACATCTAACTTCATTGGTTAGTGAGATACAACCTTTTCCCTTTATGCAACAAGGTTCATTATTTCCAAATCTCACACTACCACCATCATAATGTTACATCTATTCAAACTTTTTTTTATCACCAGTCATATGATGTGAGTAGTCACTGCCAATAATCCATGTATCATTCTTGCTAACATGAGAGATAAGTGTTATTTTATCTCCTTCATCATCAAATTCATCTTTTACATCAATATATACCATTTTATCATCTTCACTACTATCTGAATCTTTAGCTATAAAACAAGATTTCTTACCTTTGTCCTTATAGTCCTTGAAATTCTTGAAATCCTTCTTGCCTTTGTACTTGTTACTATTTGGCATGGGCGTTGCCCTACAACAGTCATATGAAAAACAAAATCGATCGACTTATTGTCATCATTGTCCTCTCTATTTGGACATCTTGCAATAATGTGTCCAACTTCTTCACAAGAGAAATAGATTAGAGGAATTTTACCTTTATACTTTCCATTTCCTTTGGGATACCTTCTTGCAAGTAATGCTTCAATGGCTTCAAGAACATTGTCAGAACTATCTTATTCTTCACTTTTATATTGATTGCTTTTAGATAGTTTAGCTTTCTTCTTAATTGATACCTTGGCTTCAAATTCAAACTCAAGATTTCTATAATTAGGAGTATAACCATTATAGTTATCTAGTTCAAATATTGTCAATCTTCCAACTAGAGCATCCAAAGTTATCTTGTTATTTGGATCACATCTCATCTCTTGAATAGCAGACATTCTGATTGCATAGATAGGAAGAAGGGTTTTGAGTACCTTGTTGACTATTGTTACATCTTCAATTGTTCCTCTAGAGGCTTTGATACCATTGACACTGGCTTTGATTCTTTCAACATATTTTGCAATGTTTTTATCCTCTCTCATTTTCATCTGATCAAACTGACCTGTCAAGCTTTTTGCCTTGACTTTTTTACATTATCATCACCTCCATAGATATCCTTCATTTTGGTCCACATTTCATGAGCAGTAGCACGTCCTTTGACTTCATTAAACTTGGCATAGTTAAGATTTGATGCTATGTCAATCATCATGATATTATGATTTCTCTTTTCAACAATTTCTTATACAGTCATTGTACTAGTAGGAACTTTATAAGCAATGTTTAAGTATTTCAAACCTAAATCATTGATGGTTTCTAGATGCAACTTCATAAGTTCCTGTCATGCTATAAAGTTGTCTCTGTTCAACTTGGGAATCTCTCTTCTATAAGACATCCTGACCTTTAGCTTAGGTCCTTGAAACATTCTTTGCAAGCACCAAAAGCTCTAATACCAATTGTTGGAAATATAAGAGGAGTAACTAAGAGGGGAGGGGTAAATTAGTTACCACAAAAATAAATCTTAGATCCCTTAGATGTCAATACAAATCAAAAACCTAATTAAACTATATTATGCAATAACTCAGCAAATACACATGCACTCAGTTTACACTATCAAATGTTGTAACTCAGTAAACACTGAAATAGCAGTAGTAACTCAACAAATGAAAATCTTAAGATATTTTATGTGATTAGCCTTATTTAACTTAGTTTCAAACACATAAAAAAATAGCACGAACACAAGTGACACCAAGATTTAACATGGAAATCCAATTTGGGAAAAACCACCAATCGCAACTAGTTACTATTTTTCACTCTTCTAAAGTGAGCCCTATTAGGAGCCAACCCTATTAAAGGTTACAAAACACACTGTGAGGTGCGATCCTATTAGAGGATTTGATCACCCTATTAGGAGTGGCCTTGCTAGAGGTCTTTAAGACACTTCAAATAGAAATGCCACAATGTTAGAGGATTTACAAATAGTTGTTAAGCAACCTGTTAAGAGATTTAGATTATTGCTACAATGATTAGAAAGTAACAATGAGATGACCTGATTTTTTATGCAACTAAATTCTTGATTACAGATCTCAATTCTAGCTTTTATACTTGATCCTTCTTGATCAAATGTATCTTTAACTCAACCAGGATATTTTATGTATCCTTCTAATTTGCTTCCTCTAAGCATCTTCAAATATTATGATATGTTCCACACATTCAATTATCATCTTATATATATATATATATATATATATATATATATATATATATATATATATATATATATATATATATATATATATATATATATATATATATATATATATATATATATATATATATATATATATATAACACATTGTCAAGTTGGCTTGAATACAACTTAGAATACTTAATATTCATATACTTACTCAACTAAAACCAACAATCAAATCAATTGAACTCAATATGCCAAAACAAGAAAATCCTTCGATAGTAGACCCTGCTCGGTAGACACCAACTTAGAAATGAATTTCATGTGTTAACTAAGTGAACTCAGTTAACGCTACATATTCACAAAGTTCCTTTGGTAACCTAGTAAGCTCGATTAACACTGGTTCCATTCAACATTTCCTTCATTAACCAAGTGAGCTCAATTAACACTCAACTTCTATAAACTTTCTTTTGACACCTAAGTGAACACGATAGACACTGTCTTCTGAACTTGGTAAACTCTAGAATGCTCAATAGACACAGGAAATTATCTTCATTGCCCGAGTGAGATCAGCATACACTAACAATGATATGACATTTTGTGTAACACCAAAGACAATACACAAGTAATCAATTGTTTTCAATTGGAAATATGTGGTAGGCAAGGTTACCGAGAGGGGGGATGGATCATCTTGAACCAATAAAACTTAATCTTATTTCACCAATTAATCCTTTAGATAATATTTTGATCTAGTTGCATGCATGAAAGAATGAAAACAACTAAATATTCATAGCAATTTGACACAAGATATGGTGACCCAGAAACCTTCCAAATAGAAAGTAAAACTGGGGTGGGGATGATACCCATAAGCTTTAGTACTACAATTTACAGTTGGCTTGTTAAGGCCTACAATTGATCACTTCTGATGATCTTCCTATTAGGAGTAATAAGGATTGTGGGGTCTACCTTGTCAAAGGATTTACAAAACATACAATGAAGTATGCACTTGGTGAAGAGATTTATCAAAGACTATTAAGTATACCCTATTAAAGGAATTTGACTAATGCACCTATTAGGATGAATTAGTGGTTGATCTCTAATTTGCAACTCTAATTTGCTAGTTGAGATTCCTTGAATTGTAATGATCACGTTGTTGTGATAGATAATACTTTGATGTCCCTTATACTTCTTGTAGCCTTCTTTAATTTGCACCTCTACTCATCATATGCTTACACTTTTTCATATTTGGATATGATACAATGCATTACATATATACTAATCCAAATTACAACTTTCTATAGTTGACTACGATACAAGTTTCACCAAAATACATGAAGTTAGCCCAACTGTTGTAACTCAGGTTCTAAAGACAAACTTGATGATGTTCTGATACTTGGCAACCACTAACAACACTCAGCATCATCTAGCAGTCAGTTAATGAAGAGGCTTGATTCATACTCATCACTTCCAAGTAGCTTGAACTCAATCAACATTGTGTGACTTAGTGAATATTACAAACCTTGACATATACTGAATCACTCGGTTGACACTCCATGGCTCGGTTAACACTAGATTCATATCACTAACACTTCTGGCTCAATAGGCACTAGAGATCATGGTTAACACTTTGGAACTCGGTTAATAGTATGGAACTCGATTAATGCTATGGAACTCTGTTAATACTAGAGTTTTCATCACTTGTACTAAATAGCTCAGTAAACACTACTACACTCGGCATAAACTGTGCATAGGTTTTGAAGCTTGGTAGTAACTAAAAAACTTGGTAGCAACTATATATTTACTAAGTGTGAGTCATTAATAGAAAAATTGACCATAATTTCAACAATCTCCCCCTTTGGAATTAGTGACAAGAACACTTATCATCCAAAAATGAATATACAAAATTACAAGTCAAAACATTTTTTATCTCCATCTTGTGTCTACAACCCAATAACATACTCTATTTTTTAATTTTTCAAAATTGCTTTTGTAAAAGATGTTTTATGCTTATATGTTCAATATTGTTCTCCAATACATATACTTAGAGTACTACTCCCCCATACATGTATTCTTTACATATCTTTACATATACCTCTCCCTCTTTATACATATGTACATTCATCTATACTTCTCCCACTTTTTGACTTAAATTCCAAAGGTGTATCTATATGTTAATACCAAAATGTGAGAAGAATTCAGAGTGTGCCTTCATAATTAATGCCATTTTCTTGTCCCAAATTTCTTGTAATATCTTGGTTGCATGTAATGCAATCTAAACTTATGCTTATAACTCCATCATGTGATCAGTTATGGAGAAGTTATTGTCATGGATGAGTGTCTTAGCATGTGCAATATGTTTCTAAAATGCATCCATGTTTGGAAAAATCATGCCTTGGATTTCTACAAGTGTGGCCTTGATCCTGGATTCTTCCTTTAACAATTATTCTTGCAAATTTGTTAGAAATCTGATCTTTGAATAATGAGTAGAGTTGTAGCTTGGGTCAAGTAATAATTGATGTGCACTTGCCTTCATATCTTCATCTATCTTTGATAGTTTATTTTTAATTTCTTGTATGAAGATATATGTATCACACAACTTGACAAATAATGAAGTGACATTATTTACATATGTCTCTAATGAAACAAGAATAGTAGACAACTCTACTTGGTTAATTGCAATTTTTTGTGCCGCTTGTTCCAATACCTTGTTCTCAAATTTTCTTTCTGCTCTTTGTAGCAACTTATCTTATCCATTCTAGTCTTCATTGAATTTATCGACAACTTTTGCTAATTGATCCAAAATAGGTTTTGAACTATCAACCTCAATACTTAGTACATTTATAAATATTTCCTTTACATATTCAAGCACTTGGGTTTCCTTTCTCTTTCTTCTCTAAGCTTATGTTACTTAGCTCTCTTAAGCAATAGTTCACCCAAGATGTTCATTTGATCAGGATTTAGAGTAGAGATATCCCAATTTAGAATAACTATATCCTCATCTAGATCAATATCTTCTTCTTTACCTTTACCCTTATTTGAAACTTTGGTACTTTTTTTAGACTTGTTCTCAACTGTCATTATACTAGCTATGTGTGGAATAGAAACTATAGTAGAGATAGAGGGGCTAGCAAAAAATGTAGATATAGAACTGATAGTAGAAATACCTTTTTTTTGCGTGATAAAACTTGATGATGGAGGTACTTGCTACTCGGTAAATGAAGTGCTTACCACTTTAGTTGATGGAATACCTAGCTAAACAATTCCAGAGCTTGGTTGGGTGCATGGTATTGTAGTGGTAGACACAACCAACTCAGTAAAAGCTTTCTCGGAGCCAGATTGCATTAAGGCTTTGCTTAGAGAATGAGGAAATGAAGCCATTATTATTGTTGCAATCTTTTATGCATCGGTTTCCTTGATACTTTGAATCTCTAGAAGACCTCCTCCAATTGCTTCCTATTCTTCCTCCTCATCATCCAAATTTACATCATCTTTTACTTTCACATTCTCTTCCTCGTCATCTTTGTCATAACATGAATAAAAAAATTACTAGGTTGATGCAAGTTGTAAATTTTTTTCCATGTAGTTGTGGCTTCCTTCACTACATATTCAATGTCTTTTATCAATATCATACATGTGTTGAATTTAAGAGTGAGCTTTTGTTCATTTTTCTTCAAAGATTCTTTCACCTCTTTTTCACTGAGACTCGACATGAGTTGCCTCAGAGTCTATTCAAATATGTCTTTTGAAGTCTTCTTTTCATACTTCCATCCATGCTTGATTGCTTTCATAAGCTCATTGGGAATTTGTTGTACAAGTTGATCAGGTGAGCACTTCCATTTTCCAATTTTGTCATCATCATGTCCTTAATTTTCTTTTTCTCATCTACATTATTGGTTTCATATCTAAGAGATTTGAAATTTCTCATTACAACTCATCCTTCCAATTCTTTTAACTTTTCTTGAAGTGTAGGTGGAGGCTTTTTGAAGATAATCTGCTCGACATCCTCCTCACCTAACTTCAACTTCTTTTTGGATTTTGGTGTCCTTCTTGTGAATACAGTAGTGGATGACTTAGTAGGTCTAGTTATGATAACCTTACCTTTCTTTATTATAGGCTTTTCTTCCTTATATTTAGATTCCTCATCTTCATCCTTTGCATTGTCTTCTTCCATATCATCACATTTTCCTACTTTCAGTAGGAGAGTAGAACTTGCTTGGTATGTTTTTTTGCTCAGTGATAGGTTGTCTTCTACTTAGTTTAACTTTTAACGCTCTATAAACGTTCATAGCTCGATAGAATCATTTTTACTCGGTAGGGTCCTTAATAACTCGATGTCTACATATAGTACTTTAGTGTCTCCTGACCTTGCTCGGTAGGGTCTTGTGACCCAACCTAGCTTGGTAAGATCTATGATTTCCATGATCACTTGATGATCCTTGTGCATCTTAAATTTTGATATGGATTTCTTCTTCTTATTTCCTGGAACTGATGAGAGGTGTCTTCTTTAGAGTCTCAATTCTAGTTATTCCTATGGGAATTCAAGTTGAAATGATTGAGTCACCCAACTCTTGAGTGACATCTGCTTCATGACTCAAACTTGCACTCTCAGGAGATTTTGGTATCCATTGTTGCTTCATCTACTTTCTAATATTGCCAGTTTTGGCTTTCTTTTCATCTTCAATCCTTCCTGTGTTCATATAGTTCTTGGCAAGAAGTCCAAGTTTTGTACAAATAAAACATCTTTTAGTGGTATCTCTTTTCCTCATATGATGTTTTACACAGTTTGCTCCAATGTACCCAAATTCACCACAATAGTGGCATCTACACCATGTGTTGTAGTCCCATCCAAATATTGCTTTCACAATCTATTCTGTTGGATTCAATATCTTGGTTTTACATTCAGAAGTTTTGTGTTCTTGTTTCTTTCAATTGTGACATTTACCTTCAAACTTAGATTTCTCCTTGCATTCACTTGCTCTATGACCATGCTTATTGCAATTGTAGCACTTTCCATTGAATTTTTCTTTACCATTACTCCAACATTTATTTAATGTATGGCCTATCTTACCACAATGATTGCAAGTAGGTCCTTGATTCTTTTGAGCTCCTTGCTTGGATGATTCACCTTCTTATGTGTATCCTATTCCAACTTTGCCTTTGTGTCTCTACTACCTTTGTTCATTCAACTAATTCATGCTTTCTTGAGATTTCAACATTCTTTCATTGGTTTGCTTTTCAGTTTTTAGATCATTCTATAGTCTTTCATTTTTTGACCTAAGATTCATAAGTTATTCATTTGCATTTGTGAGTTGATCAATGAAGTCTATTTGTTGAAGGGATAGATGTTGAATTTCATTGTTCTTTTCTTCTATATCTTCTTTGGCTTTGACTTTTTATTCCATGACTCTACATAATCTTACTAATTGGATTTCTTATTCTCTTTTCAACTTTCTAACTTCTTCTTAATGATTGGAATTCTTTTCTAATAGGCCTTTGATTGCTTCATCAGCTTCACTTGAGTTTCTTTCTAGATAAATATCTTCAATTCTTTCTTCAGTATAGGTATTGTCATTCATTTTTACTACAAGATCTTTCCTTCTTTTCAATGATTGAGAGAGTTTCTCCTTTGCTTTCTTTAGTTTCCCAATGGCCAATTCAAGATCCAACTTTTCATTATCAACAGCCTTATCTAGCCTATATACCTCCATTGTCTCTAATCTTTGCTCAAGTTGCTAAACGTTTTCTATGAGAACCACAAAGATCTGATACTAATTATTGGAAATATGAGGTAGGAAAGTTTACTGAGAGGGGGGGTGAATCAAGAACCAATAAAACTTAATCTTATTTCACCAATTAATTCTTGATATAATATTCTGATGTAATTGCATGCATGAAAGAATGAAAACAAATAAACATTCATAGCAATTTGACACAAGATATGGTGACCTAAAAACCTTCCAAATAGAAAGTAAAATTGGAGTGGGGATGATACCCACAAGCTTTAGTATTGCAGTATAAAGTTGACCTGTCAAGGCTTATAATTGATCACTTTTGATGATCTGCCCAGTCAGGATGAGCCAGTGGTTGATCTCTAATCTGAAACTCTAATTTGTTGGTTGAGATTCCTTGAATTGCAATATGTTGGAGTGTTCAAAATGGGAAGATTACTTCTGAGAGGGGGGGTGAATCAGAAGTAACCAATTTTTTATCCTTTCAAACCCTTATTAACACATAACTGAAAGCAATGCACATGCATGTAAACATATAAGCAAACATGAAATGAAAGCATGCATCAACACATAACACAAAGATTTGGTAACCCAGAAACCCTCCAAGAATAAGAAGGTAAAACTAGAGTGGGGATGACACCCACAAAAATCACTATAGCAATCAATGTTCAACCACTTCTAATGGTCTACCCTGTGAAAGGCCTGCCTTGTTAAAGGCTTTACACTATGTAGATAGTGACCTGGTTAAAGGATTTACAAAAACTTACATAAAGTGCCACCCTGTTAAAGGATTTACAATAGGTTGTTAAACCCACCTAATACATAGGATTTTCAATCACCTTCTCCAAAGGTTCTTCTATCTAGTTGTTAAGCTAACCTATCAATATAGGATTTTAATCTCTAATACAATTGTGAGAGAGTATTAGAACATTTGACTTGATTGAATACAATCTCAAATTGCTAGGTTCTAGTACTAAATCTGCTCTTCTCATTCTAATCCTTACTTGATCTGATCTTTGTATGTGTTCCTGGTTCCTTGTGTTGTTCTGACCAAGTGGATATGAAATTGTTGCTCTATTCCTCTAAGCCTTTCTTTTTTTTTCTCTCTAAAATTTCACTATAATTTCCCCATATATTATTCTCAACCACACATGGAATGGGTATTCGACCTCCTTATAAAGAATGCAAAGACTTAGGGTTAGGTATGGATCTACAATTCATATTGAATCTCAAATTCTCGCTTGTACCTTTCATTTTTCTCATTGGTTGCATGCCTTCTCCATTTTTCTAATTGGTTGCATGTAGATTGCATAGGGAATGTAAATGATTCATCCTTATCCTTTTTCTCCTTCAAAATTTCTCTAGGTCAGCTTCAAAAATAGTTTACATCTTAGTTTGTGAAAGCACAAACTCTTATGTTGATCCTGTGTTACTCGGCACTCATTACATTACTGATGCTTGGCATGAACTAATTCTTAGATTTCTCGACACTTGTTAAATACTATATTGCTCGACACATGTATGTTTTGTATTGCTCAGCATCTAAACATTTTTGAATTACTTGGCACATGAACATTTCCTGAATTACTTGACACATACTACGTTTAGACTTGCTCAGCACCAACTATGGCTTGGCACCTATTGAAATTCTAGCTCAGCATAAATTGTGTACTCAGCATATATAGTGAAAATGGTTAAGTGTGTTGACACTCAATTATCAAGACTATTCTTTTAACCAACATAATAATCACCTTGTTGTGATGGATAATACTTTGATGTCCCTTATAATGCTTGTAGCCTTGTTTAATTCACACTTCTTCTCATCATATGTTTACACTTCTTCATATTTGGATATGATACAATGCATTATTATATATACCAATCCAAATTACAACTTTTTGTACTTGGTTGCAATACAAGTTTCACTAAAAGACACAAAGTCAACCCAACTACTGTAACTCAGTTTCTGAAGACAAACTTGGTGATGTTGTGATACTCGGCAACCACTATCAACACTTAGCATCATCTAGTACTTGGTTTATGAAGAGGCTCAGTTCATACTGATAACTTCCAAGTAGCTTAAACTCGGTCAATATTGTGTAACTCAGTGAATACTGTAAAACTCGACATATACTGAATCACTCGGTTGACACTGTATGGCTCAGTCAATACTAGATTCACATCACTAACACTTCTAGCTTAGTAGACACCAGAGATCATGGTTAACACTATGGAACTCAGTTTATGGAACTTGGTTAATGCTATGGAACTCGGTTATCGTTAGAGTTTTCATCACTTGTACTAAATAACTTGGTAAACACTGCTACACTCTACATAAACTGTACATAGGTTCTAAAGCTCGGTAGCAACTGAGAAACTTAGTAGCAATTGTATATTAACTAAGTGTGAGTCACTAATAGACTAATTGACCATAATGTCAACAAGATCAACTTCAGAAGTATTATTGGAGATATGATGAAAAACAACAAGGTATGATTGAAACTTCTATTATCAAGTACTTATTGAATTTCAAAAGGAATTTAGTGGAAATCAAGGGTAGTATCATTGATAAGAAGATGAGAGAGGATAAGTAGTGTGAACTCTACACACTTATCACATCTAATGAAATGCATGAATTAGTAGAGAATGTGAGACCAAAATTGAGGACAAAGATGAGGTTAGTTAAACTTATAGTCGGTTTATATGATGAAGTACAAGATGAGACTAAATAGGCACTGATATAAGTGCTAAATCATCCCAATATTAAAAGGACTAAATTAGATAAAAGATTAATTGAAATAAGTATTGATGAGCCTATAGATACTGCTATTGATGAGAATGACAAAAATTAGTTCTATAACACAATTCAACAACCAAATTTCTTTGCTAGTGTAGTACTAATTACTCTAGAAGCTACATCTAAAGAGAAGGATGAGGAAAAACATGAAGAGAACCTAGAAATAAAACTAATATTGGTGATATCATGACGAAGGCTTTTGATATGCCAAGATAAATCAGTGACAATAACAAATATCATAATCAAGAATAAATTTATAATCAAGGAGAAGTTGAAGGACATAAAGATATGGATGCTAATCATTTGATATCTATGGAAAATGAATAATCTTCATTTCCCATATTAGATGATAGAAATGTTGATTTATGGTCAGACTATTTATTAGTCAGTGCCAAAACACTTAATCATTTGGTTAGTTACATTGTTACTGAGCACCATAGAGTTAACCTTGCAAACAATGTCAATCAAGCCAACATGGAGTGTTAACTGAGCAAGAGCAGAAGAAAGTGTTAACCAAGCTATCCATGTTAACCAATTAGAGGGAATAGTAGTATTGACTAAGTCTCAATTCTAGCCGAGTTATTACAGTGTCAACCTGGCTATACAATATTTGTCGAGTCATTAGTGTTAACTGAGTTCACACCTACTCCTGAGTGATCAATGTGGACCGTGCACCAATGTCAACCAAGTGCCAAAGTTTGTTGAGTTCACTATGTTTTCGAGTATTAGAATATCACTTGAGTGGACTTATGAACCCAAGTGTCAGCACTTAGTAGACTTAGTGAAGATTGTTTAATATAATATTGTAGTCGACTTCAAAAGGTAATTATTTGGATTGGTATATATGAGATATCTTGTCATATCCAAATAAGTATGAGAATGCATGAAATATGAATAGTATTAGTCAAATCCTCTAACAAGGTGCATCAGTCAAATCCTCTAACAAGGTATACTTAAGAGTCTTATGCAGAATCTCCTAACCAAGTACATACTTCATTGTATTGTATAAATCCTTTCACAAGGTGGACCTAATAGCCCTTATTGCTCCTAATAGGGTAGATCATCATAAGTGATCATTTGTAAGCCACTTGTAGGCCTTAACAGGCCAATTTTATATTATAGTACTAAAGCTTGTGGCCATGGATCAATTCAAGAAACTGAAGGAGCAACTCTCTAAATCTTTGCAAAGAAGGAAAGAACTAGCAACATAGATGAATGCTAATCTCTTCATAGAAGAAATAATTGAAGACATTTGCTAAGATAGAAATTAAAGATCTACTTGAAAAGAATGTCACTCTACATGAAGAAGTCATAAAGTTGAAAAGAGAATAAGAAATTTAGTCAGAATTTGTGAAGACATGGAATAAAAGGGCATAGAAAAAGAAGAGAAGAGATTGCTAAATGAAAAGATAGAAGAAAATGATAATGAAATTTAACACCTATCTCTTTAAAAAGTAGATTTGATAAATCAACTCAATTATGCAAATCATGAGCTTATCAACTTGAGGACAGATAATGCAAGATTACAGAATGATCTCAACATAGAAAAGAAAACCAATGAAAGAATGATGAAATATCAAGTAAGTATGAATCAATTGGACAAGAAAACTTGATTTAGACACAAAGACAAAGCTGGATCAGGCTTTACAAAGTTGGATTAGGCCATACAGATGAAGGTGAATCATCACAACAAGGAGTTCAAAAGAACAAAAGACCCACATGTAATCATTATGGGAAAAGATAGGGCATACATCAAAAAAAATTTGGAGCAATGGTAAATCAAAATTTGGTGGAAAATGTTATAGTTGTAACAAACAAGTTCATAGAGAAAGTGAATGCACATAGAAAACTAAGTTTGAAGGAAAATGTTTCAATTGCAATCAACAAGGGCACAAATCTTCATAATGCAAGACCAAGAAATGGAACCCAGAAGAATAGATTTTGAAAGCTATCTTTGGTTGGGATTATAATACATGGTACAGATGTCACTTGTGTGGTGAGCATGGACACATTGGAGAAAATTGCATAAGAACTCGCAACAGGAAGAGATACCCTACAAAGATATGTTTTGTGTGCAAAGAACTTGGTCATCTAGCCAAGAACTATATGAACCGAGCTATAGTTGAAGTGAAAAGAAAGCAAAGGTTGAAAATATCAAAAGTAAAATGAGGCGGAAATGGGTAAAGAAATCTCTAGAGAATGTAAGTCAAAATCATGAGAGTGTTGACACCCAAGTCAATGAATTGGGTGATTCAACCATTTCATGCTAATCATCCATTCTAATCACTAGAACTATGATTTAAAGAAACATCTTACATAAATTCTAGGAAGCAAGAAAGAAGATCCAAATCAACATTTCAAATGCATGGAGATCATCAAGTTTAAATTAGTATCTTAGACCTTACTAAAAAAAGTTGGGTTGCATGACCTAACCGAGTGAAGTCAATCAAAGTTAGTTATAACCGAGCTTCACTAATTTCAAATACCTAACCAAGTGTAGATGTAAATGGAGTCATCCAAGTTGAAGATCCAAGTTAAAGATCTAAGTTGAAGATCCAAGTTGAAGACAAAGGTAATAACCGAGCTTCTCACACATACTAAATTAACAAGATGTCACTAAGCCATCTATAGTACAATGCATTTATGATTACCTAAAGACAAATTTTGATCAAAAAGGAGGAATCAAACATTTTATTTTTCACCCTGATTTCTAGAGCGAAAAGCCCTCAAGAGATCTTGCATGATTCTAAGCAATTCATAGTGAATTTATCAAAGATTATTCATTCATCACCAAGCATAATGGCATCCTCATCAAGCAACAAAGTCAAGAAGGGATCCAAGATGTTAGTCAGGAATGTTGCACCTATAGACTTGAAGTTCAAACTCTATCCTATGATTGCAAAGGAATTGGACCTAGTCAGTGCGCACTCACAGATTCCACCAAAGATACTATTAATACATGGCATTAAATCCTTCTATCATTGTTCAATTCAGGAATTGGGAACTTTAGAGATGAATAAAGCATATGAAGAATTGTGTGCAGACAAAAACCTCAAACTTGAGTATAAACACATAGGAAATGAAGGGTTTGACCCATATATTGCACATGCCATGGAATTTTCAAATTAAGTGGATTAGGTTCACCTTGAGCCATGTTCACAACATGAAATTTGGCTCGATCAACCCATCAAGATCACAAAGAAAATGAATCATAGTGTTATTGGGTTTTCCGTGCTTGATAAAGCTAAGACAACCAAAACCCTGGTTGGGTTGAGCTAGCAAAGAAGAATCTTACTGAGTGGGATGGCAAAGGAATGAAGTTGAATAGTGTCACAGACATGGAGATAAAGTTTGGTATTCATGTGATTGCACACAAGATACACAGTTCCAGTTGACCAAATAGTGTGCATGTGAAGTTGTGGACTTGACCTTCAAGGTAGTGAAGAAAATTTTTTCTTTTGATCTCACTGAGTTGTAGTTGAATCAGTTGAGCAAGAACATTGTCATAAATTTAGAGTATGATAATTCCTAACATGGATGTAATGCATAAACACATTGTTTGTGCAAAGACACTAATCCATGATAATTAACTTTTCTATTATTGACCATATGATGGAATTGTCAGTTGAAGTTCAAATAGCTTTGCATACTTTAAAAGTTGTGCAAGAAAATTAGGACAAGACCATGTCTCTAATTTTTAAGGTACATAGTGAATTCCTCTCACATTTTGGTATTACTTTGTAGATATACATGTTTTGGCATTTGTGTCAAAAATAAGGGGGAAATATAGAATATAGCATATACACATATATATAAGGGGGACATATACACATGTATAAAAGGGGGAAATATAGCATGTAAAGAATAAAAATGGGGAAATATAATTATTCATTAGGAATCTATATATAGAGCAGAGCTACAAAAACAATTTTGAAAAATAAAAAATAGAGTCTGTGTCAGCCGAGTATCAACACAATAGTCAGAACCAAGCTACAGACCCAAGTATGTTGATAGGGGGAGTTTTGACTCATCATTCTGAGTATTCATATTTTGGTATGATAAGTGTTTTTCTCACTAATACCAAAGGGGGAGATTGTTGACCTTATGGTCAAACTATTTGTTTGTTAGTGCCAAAACATTTAATCATTTGGTTGGTTACATTGTTACTGAGCACCACAGAGTTAACATTATAGATAGTATCAACTGAGCCAGCATGGAGTGTTAACTAAGAAAGAGCAAAAGATAGTGTTAACTGAGCTAGTTGTGTTAACCAAGTAGCAGGAATAGTAGTGTTGATCAAGCCTCAATTCTAACTAAGTTGTTATAGTGTCAACCAAGCTCTAGAATGTTTTCTAAGCCATCAATGTTAATTGAGTTCACACCTACTCTTGAGTGATCAATATGGACCCTACACCAGTGTCAACTGAGTTCCAAAGTTTTCTAAGTTTACTGTGTTTCTGAGTGTCAAAATATCACCCGAGTGGACTTTCAAACCCCAAGTATCAGCATTGAGCTGACTTAGAGAAGATTGTTTAATATAATGTTATAGCTGACTTAGAAGGTAATTATTTGGATTGGTATACATGTGAGATATCTTGTCATATCCAAATGAGTATGAGAAAGTATGAAATATGAAGAGTATGCTAGTTTAAAGGTTGCAAGTAGTATAAGGAAAAGTAGAATCTCGTCCACCACATTAAGGTGATCTTTCTACATCAAAGGAATCTCATTCAGCAAACCGAGTTGTAGAGTAGAGATCAGCTACTAGTTCATCCTAATAGGTGCATTAGTCAAATCTTCTAACAAAGTGGACTTAACAGTCTTATGCATAATCTCCTAACCAAGTACAGACTTCATTGTATTGTATAAATTCATTCACAAGGTGGACCTAATAGTCCTTATTGCTCCTAATAGAGCAGATCATCAGAAGTGATCATTTGTAAGCCTTAACAGGCCAACTTTATACTACATTACTAAATCTTGTGGGTATCATCCCCACCCCAATTCACTTTCTGTTTAGAAGATTTCTATTATGAAATATTGTGTCAACTGTTATGAATATTTTATTGCTTTCAATCTTCCATGCATGCAATAAGATCATATTAATTTATGAAGAGTTAATTGGTGAATTGAAGTTAAAGTATGATTGGTTCCTAATTCAACCCCACCCCCCTTAGTCACCTAGCCTTCTCTACAATTCAAACAAGAAATAGAATGGAAACTCAACGCGCAATGCTTGAAGTCACAATTCAAAAGAGAAGGTAAATGCTACGCCTACTACACCTTGCACTTCATTTTCAACTTTGTTGGAAAATGGTAGTTTCAGTGAAGATATCAGTAAGTTAGTAAAAGAGGACATGGATGAAGATGCATTCATGCAAATATCATTTTTTGCATATGCAAAGGAAAAAGATCAATTAGAGAAGAAATCATAGAAATATGTTAGAATTCTTGTGAAGGCATTAGATAGATAGCAAAAAACTTTACCTACTCCTACACCATTACTAGGAAAAAAATTGTTGACAACTTGAATAAGGTAATTGATTATTTTGACTCTTATTATGCTTTACTATGAAAATCAGCTAGAGTTAGAGAAGAAAGAGAATTTGAATTTGCACAATCCCACAAAGTGCAAACATAGCTAATGGCATCCAAGTCATTGATGAATGTATAAAGGATATGAGAGGAAGCATTGGGTAGGTAAAGAAGGTCTAAATTGATTGTACAAGGTCAAAAAAATGTGTAGAAGATGTTACAAAATGTATCAAGGAAGATTAAAAAAAAGCTAGAATAACTAGCAAATGAATTTGAGCAGAAAGATCTAAGTGTTACTGAGTTTTTTGGATAAAATAACCAGTAAGACTTATGATACTATTAGTGTTCTTTAGAGAGATTGAGATAGGATATTTGGGAGATTACCTTATTTAGAATTCTTTTAATCCACAAACTGGACATGTTGCAAAAGGAACTTGAAACATTAGAGTCTTGAAAGAAAAGTTATGAGTAATTCACACCTTTGGATCTAAATTGAGTAGAGATGGCAACTTATTCTATTTGTGCTATTATTCAAGTAGCATAATCAATGAAGAATACATGGGATATACAATATTAAACTCTGAGAAGAAATTTTATAGATATTCTTAGGTATGTGAATTAAGGAGTTTTGGCACTAGAATTTTGATTTGTGCATAGACAACTCGCCTTTGTCATTGACGTCAAAAAGGGAGTAAGTATATAGTCAAAAATATAATAAGGGTAATAAGTAAATATGTAAAAAAGGGGAGTAAGAGGTTAGAAAAGGATAGTCAGATATGCATTAGAAGATAAAAAGGATAAAAGTTTTTTGGCATGTAAAAAGTTTTGAAGTTTGTGAGATTTTGACACTTGCCAATTTTTACTAAGTGTTTCCATTAGTGCTAAAGGGAGAATTTGTTGACAAGTTGGATAAGGTAAATAGTTATATGTTTTTGTTAATGGAAACACTATTATCAATTAAGGTCACTCATGGAAAAGATATAGTTCTGGCATTGTATTCTAAAGAAATTGTCTAAGTATATTCAAGAATTTCAGACATCAAGCATACAATTTGTATTAGTAAGCTCCACTACAAGTAAATGAAGGGTTATAATTTTGGATTATGGAAGAATAGTGAATGTATATGATGTACTTATGTTCTCTAATATTACTATGATAGTTGGTATGAGTTTTGGATGAAAAAATGGAAGACAATTCATTATCACAGAGATAAAGTACACATGAAAGATTGGATAGTTTGGCTAAGGTATTGAATTGTCTTGACAATTCAAGAACTTAGCAATGTATGGATGGCATCCCATATGTTTATCCTCACTTGGAAGATTGTGATATTTTTTTTTGGAAATGTGTCACTTAATTTTTTATTTAGGTCGACTAGACAAAGTTAAGAAAAATGGTAAGGAATATATTTTTGATATGTGAAGAAATACATGATTATGCTATAGTATTATCATTTTATGTGAGCTTTGTTTATGATGATATGCAAAAAAAAAATTATGGTCAAAGAAAAGAAGAGGTTATATGGACATGATCAAATACATGGAACACACAAGGACTAATCATATATTGAAGATATAAATACAATCAATTTTGGCAAGTCTTTATACCACTTGTATAAGTTGTATATTTTTGTAAGAGCAACGAGCTCATTTTTTACTAAAACTCCTAATATTCTTGAGGCCTCTAACAAGATCAAAGTCCTTTAATAAGGACATATGTACTAAATGTAATGTTACATACTCCTAAAAAGGTCAAAACATCTTACAAGGTATTTTTGATTAGTGCATCATTTTGTGTGTCTCATCTCCACTGGGATTTTTCCATGGCTGGGGTTTTCCTATTTAACAAGAAATGGGGTTTTTAGTTTCTTTTTGGGATGTTCATTATTGCTATTTAGTTTACTAGTTTATGCATGTTTATGGTTTATAGCTAAATTCCATAATTGGACAGAAAGTGTTGGAATATTGATTCACACTACCACCCCCCCCCCCCCCCCCCCCCCCCACCCTTAATATTCCTTATTTATCACAAATACAACTCATAGCCTAAGGTAACTGTATGAAAACACCATTTTCAATGACATGTGTTATCACTATACAAAAATAACAAGGCTTAATACTAAAGAAGACAACAATTGATATTGGTAAAGTCAAAAAACAAGGCCTCACCTTTACAAAGATCTCTAGAGTCAAAAACATACAAGGGCTTCATATACAACCACCATTCTCTTTTGATCACTATTCAAAATGAAAAGAAAATCATACAAGTTTATAAGGGAAAAAATGAAGCTTATGTACAGTTTGTCTCAAAATAGCAAGCTTATGTACACACATCAACTCTACACTATTCATACTAATAAACTTATATTATTACCTTCTTTAATACCTAATTGTTACTACCACTAAATGACTACTATGTCTTATTGTGCATAGATCTAATCCCAAACAAGAATAAAAGGAGAAAAAAAAAATTACTTTCCTATTTCCCCCAAAAAAGTTTTATTTACTCTGTACATTATTCTCTCTTAGATGTTTGCAAATAAATAATTTCTAATTCTGCTATTTCAATTCAAATGCAGGAAAGTGTTGTAAACAATTTACATAATAAATGAACTAACACACACTTAGAAAATGAAAATAACTTGTACAACAATTTAAGGAAAAACGAAGAAACTCACTTCTACTAGCTCTCAAAATAAAAATCTCAAGTATGTACAACTACTTCTACAATGCTCATACTAATAAAATTATATTATTGTCTTCTTTAAGAACTAATAATTGCTAACAATAGCTAACTAGTACATTTTCTCTTCTACAAGCCAAATTTGAAAAAAAAAAAAGAGACAATGAAGGTTCACTTTGCTTCTCGGAGAAAAAATTATATATCCTTTACATATTATTGTCTCCTAAATATTTAGAAATAAATATTTATTCATTTGTTTAATTGATTTTCAATATAGGAAAAAAGGGAGACAACTTACATTAAAAAGGGAATAAGGCATACTTAAAGAACCTTGAATACTCAATCTTGTATGTCTTGGCTTGTTGAAATCTAATTGAAAAAGAGATTGTTAAGAAGAAGATTGATTGTTAAGAAGGAGATTGTTGAAGAAGATTATGTGTTTCAATCATTGTTTTGTCACTGATGTCAAACCTGTTATTTTTTGGTAAGACAATTACTTATAAGATTCAAGTACTATCACTTAGTTGAATGATGAAGATGATTTGATCAATAAGAGGTAACAATAGCACCTAGAGAAAAAGTTGAGTTATGATTATGTAATGAAGTATAAAGATTAGTTAAGACAGTGATGACATGATGTATTAATGGTCTACTTAAGGTTACAAAAATTGCTGGCTACATTTAGAAAGTTTAGAAGATTAAGTTAAACAATTTTTGTCTATCAAGCTTGACTGAGTGGATAGTAGGTGCCAAGCAAAGTTAGTGCATGCCGAGTAGAAAGTTAGTTGGAACCAAGTAAAAGCAAATTCTAGCGGATGTCGAGAAAAATAGTTGATGCCAAGTAAATTTTAGTTGATGTCAAGCACCAGTAAACTTTAGTTGATGTCAAGTGATTTCACAGTTGATGTCGAGCAATGCAATATGTGTCGAGCATCAAAAGATTGATAATGTCAAGCTACTGCATTATGATAAAGGTCAATGATTCATCGAATCTAAGTCAACAAGCATGTTTTCTTGAAACTTGTGAACCAAGAGGAAGATAAGGTTGATGAGTTGGTGGCATAGAATTTGATGTAAACCATTTTTAGGTGAATTCAAATGGATTCTAGGAGAAATTTTTAGAAAAGACAAGATATGGGGTGGATACATTGTATCCTACCTATTCCATCCAAAACCCTAATTTGGCTGATGGATAATGAGCGAAAAAATATTATAATTTCTTATTTATATGAATGCCTGGTCATGAAGCAAATGAGGTTGATGTCATGTGTGAGAACCTAAGGAGGATAAGGAATCAAGTGTTTTGCTTCATCAAGTGACCCAAGAAAAGAGTCTGCAATGGCATGTTAAGCAAGAAGGCTTAAGGAGATGAATGCTTGAAGGGTGAACAAGCTGTCAGAGCTACAAAGTATGAAAGCCAAGTAGAATTGAGAACTGAATAAAGATCTATAATCTATAAGAGAAGTTGTAAGTTGTATTAGATCAAAGCTCTACTATTACTCTCTAACAATTGCATCAGTCTAGGATAAATCCTTTGGAGTAAGGTTGACCTAATAGTCATTAGTGTATGCACCCTAAAATGGTCACCTAGACTATGGGCCCCCATTATTCAATTTATGAATTTATCAATTTTCTAAATCAATAGTTTGCAATATTTTATTAAATCAATTCAAATCAATTTCCTTGATCAAATTTGATTATTTCATTTCTAAGGTTGATCATTTTATCCTAAGTTTTGTTTAATTAAAAGAAAACCTCTCTTTTAATTAAATAAAATAAGTCCCCATTTAATTTTTAAAAAACCTCTCTTTTAATTAAATTCATCCACATTTAATTAATTAAGAGAAAAATCCCTATTTTAATTTAATTAAATATTTCTTATTTAATTAAAAGAACTTGCTCCCTTCTAATTAAATAAATCCCATGTGAAAAAAGACATGAAATAAATAAAAATTAAATAAATTTCTTTTTCCTTCCTTCGTTTAATTTTCCTCCTCTTTTCTCATTGGTGGAATTTTGTCTCACATGGATCAAACTCTATTATCCCACATTGGTTGTGAGAAGCTTCCCACTTCCACATTTTTCTTTATAAGGGAGAGCCCTCTCCTCATCTTTGGACATCCATTATTATGCTATTGTTATGCTACAGGTTTGGTGAGTGATTTTTGGAGAAGGAGTTTGGACATTAAAGTTTTTTGTGGAAAACTTCTATCTTCTTGTCTTCTTCTCTCATGCATCCATGGCTTCCATCATGAGATTTCATCCTTGCATTTTCATATTAGCTTAGATCTTGCATTGATAGATTAGATCTTACTTTTATAGATTATATTTTGCATTATTTTGCATTGTTATCATATAGATTAGTTTTTAGCTCCATTTGCATTCATATTTTGATCCTTGAATCTCTCATTTTGTGGTGTACTTGCATGGGCACAAACTAGGTCAAATTGAGGGCCTCCATTACAAACCCTTGCACTCCATAGATAGAGAGCTATGAACCACCATTCAACACCTCATTCTTGAGCAATCTTGGATATAATGACTCATACAAGTGTGCTTACATTTTAGGCATTCATATTTTTGGAGTTAACCCCCTTGTGCAGATTTGTTTGGAGACAAAAAGTCTTATATCTGAAAGATTTGATCATATCTCCCAAACGGCTAGGTATTTTGATCTAATTTATTTTTTATAAGGTAGCAACATATCATATAGGCTTCAATCCAAATTTTTTGATTTTTTTTGAGGTATTTTTTATTTGTTATAATTTTTTCTTTATTTTTAATGAAAAATTATTTTAAAGAGAAAATTAGCAATTTTTTTGGAAACATCTACATTTTTGGAAAGCTCTTTGAATTCTAAATAGAGTTGGTTCTTTGTGTTTTGATTTTAGAGACCATATTAGGACTCAATAATTTGATTTGCAAAAATTAGTCTATTTTGAAAAAATGGCTCTCTAGGGCACAAATAAAAATATTTTTTCAAAATTCTTACATTTTTGGAAATATCTCTAATTTTTGATAGGGGTCATTTTTCTACATTTAGGATTTTGGATCCGAATTCATATCATATAGGTCCAATCTTGATGACTAGGTCAAACAATTCAATTTAAAAAGGGCATTTAATGAATAGCTTGCATTTACTTTTTACAATGGATCAATGCATGTTGTGAGCTTTCATTTGAGTTATTTTCTTATTATTATCACTCCTAAAAATTAGATTTTCATATCTAACCCTAGTTTTGCATAAGTTGGATATATATTGCATATCTTGTATTTGCTTGTTTTGCTTGTTGCTTTGTTCGTTGCGAGTGAGCATTCAAGTGTAAACAAAAGGTACAACAGAGAAAATATGCATTGCAAGGATTACCAGGTATTTTATCGAATCTCTATAACATTTGGATTTGGAAATAAAATGAACCCTCTCATGTGTTTGGCTTGAGTGCTTTTACACGCTTTCATAGATTCACACTTCATTTGGTGCTCTAAAATTGGATCTAGATTTATTTTCACGCATCTGTGTTTCACATAGTAATTAGGCCCTATGAACACTATTTGGGAGATCTTGAGAGATTGAGCTTCATTTGCTCGCTTTACATGCGAAGCTCCTCTTGATGACGGATCCCCTTGTAGGTAGGGAAGGATATTTATTATTATCTCACTATTCTGCTTGGATTTGTCCTCAACATCCATTAGTCTTTTCTCTTTTGAGATTGATAATTTTTTTTGTTAAATTTTTCAAATAGTTGGTAAGGTGATTTCAAATTAGCATGTCAAAGAATCTTGTTTTCTATGTTAGGGTAAGGTGAAGAGGCTAGAGGAGTGTGCTCTATTCCCTTTTGGGCACATCAAAAACTTGGAACCCTTGAATCCAAACCAAGTCCCCATGTGGTATAATTTTGTGAGTCTTCCTTGATTAGAGAGGGTTAAACCATAGTGGACATTCCCTTTATTGGGTCAATCATGTGGATAGAACTTCAAGCAGTAATAGCCATTCTTGACATGGTAGTAGCAACTGCTATATAAATGTCCTTCTGGGAGAAATCCTCATGGGTGTAGTCTTTTGTTGGGCTGTCAGATCTCCTCAGTATCTCTGGTTGATTAAATTCTTAGAATATGTCAAAACCTTGGTGCACCGAGATTGAATTTCACCCACTCTAGATTGTAAAAGCTGTAGAGTTGAACATTACTAAGAACCATAGTGCTGCCAAATTTTCTTTTCTAAGACTATGTGCATGATTGAAAAATATTTTGAGGGGATTAGATTGATAGTATGACACTATTCTTGGTCATGTGCAAGGTTGCTTTGTCCCTTGCTCATTATTTGAATCTACATTTTCTTGAAATTCCTTATTATTGTCTTGTGTGCTTGATTCATGGTTAAAAATCTATTGATACACCTAGTTGGACATTTAAAACGAACAAAATATGAGTTCCTGAGTCAAAACTTTAAGATCAAATTGCTTTGTTGTCATATTATTTCCAATCTCCCTAGGTTGATCTAGTTCAGATTAGGCTATTTACCTCATTGTTAGAAGCTTGTTTGCACCTTGGGTTATTGTGCTTTGACCTCTTGAATTAGTAATCATTGATTTCACAAGAGACCGTGTTTGGATTTGGTTAGTTAGAGATCGTCCTTGTTGAGAAAGATATACCTTGGATTCTTTGATATTACACTTGGAGAGTCTTAGTAATCTCTTTTTCATCCACTTTCATCAAAATTCAATTTTAATTAATTAAAATTTGAGTAAATCATCCTCCTAGTCCATATGTGCTAGGGTATTCCACAAAGTTGTGGGCACTTCTATGGCAGTGTTGGTTTACACCTATTGCGATATTTTATCTTATCATTTCTCTTTTGGACAAGTGAGTACTTTACTATTTTAGTTTGGTACCAATGTTTCTTAGGGTTATCCTATCAACTAGTACATTTTCTTTCATGTTGGTTACAAGTGCTATTGCATGTTGCTCAACATTCAAATGGTATCATTTTTTTCAAAATGACTCTTGGTCTTCTTCCTTCTTCATCTTTCATGTCTTTCTAATCTCCCATTTCCATTCTTCCTCTTCTTCATGTCTTCTTGATTTTTTTCCTCCTATTATCATATAGTCTACCTTCTTCTATTCAACCTTTCTCTTCTTCCATGCTTGATTTTTCTTCTTCTAGAACCATGTATCTTGTATATCTTGTTAGGAACCATTGTTTGAGCAGAGATGAACTCGACCTCCTTATTGAATTTGAAAAGCGTTGCTACTCCAATAGATATATGGATGCCAACCTTGTGACAAAAATGATGGAAAAAGGGAAGAAATCAGCATCACAATATCCCTCTTCCAAATATTCTTTATCTTCCAAGTCTTATCATGATTCTTATAAATATCATTCATATTATTCATCTTCTAAGTCTTTTCATGATTCTTCTAAATATTGTTCAGATTCTTCATCTTCTAAGTCTTATCATGATTCTTTTAAATATCATTCACAATCTTCACCTTCTATGTCTTATCATGATTCTTCTAAATATCATTCACATTCTTTATATTCCAAGTCTTACCATGATTCTTCTAAATATCATTCATGTAGGTCTTCACCTACCTCTTCTTCACAATATAATTCTTCTTCTACTTCTACCAAGAGTCTTATTCCTCTTATTGAGACATACTATAATGAACAACATGAAAAGTCTTGTGATATGCCTATCTATAATGCCTATAATGACAATGATAATGATGACGATGACTATTGTATTTCTACGAGTCCTAAAAGTCCTCCTATTCCTATGCTTATGTTTAAAGGGGATGAGTCACGGATAGATATTGATGGTAATCCATATAACTCAAATTTTGAAAACAACATTGATAAATTTTGTGAACAATACCTAAATGATAAATCTACATTTTTTGAGGAAGAGAAAGCATTTTTTTTCCACTGAAATAAAATGTCAATGCCATAAGAGTTCCTCTTCTAATAACCCTTATGCTGAAAATAAAGATTACACTCTTGAGTAAGATCATGTTAATGTTGAACCTTTGTCTTTTGATGCTCCCCTTCCATCTTCTACTTCCTCCACTATCCATACATCCCCTAAAGATTTTGAGTCTCTCAAATCTTCTACCAATCCTTCATCCAACAAAGATCCAAATGCTTTTCATGTGGTTCCTTATAGTTATCCTCAAAGGCTACCTCTTAAAGAAACTCAAGCTAACCTTAACTTGCTTGAAAATACTTTTGATAATGCTAAACCTAAAGAGTCTAAATCTTTCTGCACTATAATGCCTACTTCACATCTAGTTCTTCATAATCTATCCCAAAGTCTTCCATACATTTCCAACATGCTTCCTTCTCCTTAGGAGTGGCTTCATGTCAAGAGGAATCTAAAAATGATAAAGAAAAGAATATAAAGAAAGATCAAGATCAAGAACCCTCCATGTAATCCAATTATTTTCACAATGTCTTTGATCCATTTCATGGTTCTTTTGATCCTCTGTGCCCTTCCTCATTCATTCCACCATGTCTTAAGTCTTCTCCTAAGCAAGATCAAGTTACTAGCTTATTAACAATCAAAATGAACTTAATACAGTTGCACCTTCCAAAGATGATACTTTCATTAAGGTTATTAAAAATAATGTTGTTACTTCCAATGTTGAGCCTATTGAAAATCAACAAAAGAACTCTACACTTATGCTATCTAAAGATCCTTGTCAAGATCAAAGTCTTCCATCTTCTTGTTCTACCACTTCATGTTCCCTTCCACTTTCTACTCTTCCTAAGTCTTCTCAAGCTTCAAGTACTCCTATCAAAGAAGTTGCTCCTATTCAAGATGTTCATGATCCTATTGAAAATCCTTATGCTTACTCTAAAGATGTTGATGTCCTTGATTGTCATATAGATGTTGATGAACTTATTGATTATCCTTTTGCATCTTCCACATCCATCCTTGGATCTCCCCCACCAATACTAAATGCTTCACATCTTCCTTCCATCTTGGGTCCTTATGGCCCTTCACTTTCCCCTCTCAACTCTCCCAATTCATCATCCATCTTGGGTCCTTATGTCCCTCCCTCTCCTATTTTTCTTCAAGATCAACGTAGATGCATATCCTTGAATCTTTTTCATCCACCCACTTACCTAAACCATTCATATCATCCTTCTTATTCCACAAGTCCCAAGTCTTTTGGAAGTAACCTAAATGTTCGATACAAGAAAAAGAAGCAATTCAAGAATTCATATAAAAAATAAGACCACCATTTCTACTCTAATCGACATGGGGGCATAAATTTGAAAGAGATATCTAAGAAAAAAATATAAGACAAGTATGGGTTCCAAAATCCATCATTGAAGATATTATCTCTAAATCATCAAAAATAAATGAAAAGAGGCCTATGGCTATATGGATTCCAAAGTCTCTCTTGAGAGAGTATAATGTTGAACAACAATTGAAGTTGACATTCAAGCTTCCAAATTATTCCACTTCATTTTCTTCCAAAATTATTATTCCATTCCATGCACCTAAACCGCAACCTCTTCTATCCACTCACCATACTCTTTTATGTATTTCTTCATTCATGTTTTCTCAATCCTCTCACCACCCTTTAAGGTGTGTGTTGACATTGATCTTGCCTTCATTTCCATTTTCCAATCTCACTCAGTTTGCATGAAGCCATATCCTCCATTTTTTTCCTTCCAACTTTCTTTCCCTATCATCATCTTTGAGCATATCATTTCAACTCCTTTGCATGTCATGGTTTAAAATTTCAAGGAGAATTATCTAAAAATCTTGACTTCTTTCAAAAAAAATTAAAAATTTTGAAAAAAAAGAAAGAAAAAAATGAAAATTTTGAAAATGTGCCTTGGTGAAAACTTGGTAATTAGGCACCTTAGTAGCAAAAGTAAAGAGAAATAAATTCTTCCTATAGTGAAAACCACTGCCTTGTGGCACCTTGGATAAGTACCATGATGAAAACTTGACAATCGGGCATCATGCGTAGTTCTTCTACATCTTTCATCCATTTTGTCTTCTCTCTTTGATTTTGACAATGTTGACATATACACAAATATTTTGCTATCTTGTGAGCTATCTTATGATGATATTGTTTTCATTCCTTTCATGTTTAGCCTTTATATCTATTTTTCTCCATTCATTCTAGTCTTTTGCTATCATTTTCCCCTTTGGTCTTGATCTAATAAAAAAGAGTAAAATATGATGCTATGAAGCCTCTTAACATGTCTACTCCTTTGGATTGCGTCTTTCCCACTCTTACATTATGTTTTCATGAATCATCCTATGTTGGCCTTTTATTTCTTGTCCAAATGTGCTTTACATGACAATTTTCCCCTAGCTTGGGTACTATTGAGGAGTTTTCCTTCAAGGATTTCTTCCATTTATTCGTCTTAATTCTCTTGTCTTTCATTTATTCCACCAGCTTACTAATCACTTTTGTTCTCCACCTTGCTAGACATTGGGACTAAATGATGTGATCTTTCTTGAGAGTTTGATGCTCATTCTATCTGGGGGCATTGTATATTATTTGTACATATTTATTGATCTTAAAAAAACATTTTTAAAATGATATATTTCAAAATTTAAAAAAAATGATATATTGTGAAAATTCTAAAAATTGAAAAATGTCTTGAAAAAATGACCATCTTAGTAATAAGCGCTTTGATGTATCTCCAAAAAAAAAGATCCAAGCGATGAAAACCTAGAAATAGGCACTACTTGAGGCCTTTGCACCCCTATTTCTTAGCGCACATCCTCAACACTTAGCCTTTCTCCATCATGCCTTGTCCTTGTTGCTCTGGTTTGGAATTATTCTTTGTCTATGGGGCATAACTGTGTTAGCTTTGGTCTCTTGGATGCACTAGTCTTTAAGACACCTTGCAAGTGGTGTTTGTCAATACCACCTCAATTGTATTTTTCAATACAACCACTGAAATTGAGTATTTTTCAACACTTATTAGTTTGGTCTTACCCAGTTTCATCATGTGATCTTCCCTACTTGCAAGCATTCAATCCTTATCCTCGAAACTCAATATCAGTTAACACAGTTAAATTTTTAAACACAAACACTTAATTCTTGACTTATGTCATGAAATTTTCTTTTTGTGTTGACTATTATTGATTTTTGTTGAGTTTCCTTGTCTAATAAGTCTCTACAGGATGCATAGCTAGAAGACTTGGGGCATGGGGCATATTTTTATTTGTTTTCTACTTGTGGGTGTGGTCTTGAAACTCTAGAGTCTCTCTTGTTGTCCCCTTGAAACACTTAGGAGGTTTGAGGCATCATCCTTGACTGTTTTTGCACAACCATTCTTGCAGTCATCCTGGCATCTATGCCTTGATGCGAGCATGGTTTCGCTACATTAAATTGGGTGAGCTAACATCACATTCATCTTGACCTTTATGTCATTGATGCTTATGTTAGAATCTTTCCACATTCCAATCTGATATAAAATCACATTCATATCTTCATAGTTGCACTTGTGCCTAGTAATGATTGTGTGATTTTCTGATGTCCGTTAATAATGGCCCAATGATGGAAATAAGTTCTTTTACATTCTCTAAAGAATGATGAACACAAAATCCTATGTTACAGTTGCTCTTTTGCAAGTACACCTTTGCATTTTCATGTAGTTGGCATTATTAGACTTCATGTTAGTTTGCATTTTTGAGCTGCATTATGAGTTTGAGAGGATTTTCCCTTCATTTTTCTTGTGGACTTTTAATCAACTATGGTCATGTTTTGATCTTCACTTCCTTATCTTCTTTTGTGATCTCAATCAAAATTTCTATCTTAAATAGTTGATTAATTTTGGGGCTTTATCTTTTCTTCTTTCTATTTATTTTCATATCTTCCAAACTTCTATCTTCTATTTTCTTTTACCCCACTTCTTTTCTTCTAATTCACCTTTGAGGAGTAATATTTCATGCTTGATGATCTACCTTGTTCTGTGATTCTTATCTCTTTCATCTTACATCAAGAACTTTATCTTTTGTTCGATTTGATCAAATTTATCAATTTGTTATTTCTCCTCTATCTCATTTTGATTTCGATCATGAGGGGCAGTACCTATCAACTTCAATCCTTGATTAAGTTTTATTAATTTATCCTCAACTTTTTTAAGTCAAAATTTATTTGTATTCTTTGTCCTGATGTGCTCCCGAATCAACCACACATTTGGGTTTTTTTGTGATCCCAAATCAATCTCACACTTCAATTTCTTTCTTTGACTACATGTGTTCCCAAATTGATCATACATTAGTCAAAGAGGGGCAAATGTATGCACCCTAAAATGGTCACTAGACTATGGGCCTTCATTATTCAATTTATCAATTTCTTGAATCAATAGTTTGCAATATTTTATTAAATCAATTTCTTTGATCAAATTCGATTAATTATTTTTCTAAGGTTGATCATTTTATCCTAAGTCTTGTTTAATTAGAAGAAAAATCTCTCTTTTAATTAAATTAAATAAGTCCCCATTTACTTAAAAGAAAACCTCTCTTTTAATTAAATTCATCCACATTTAATTAATTAAGAGAAAAACCCCTATTTTAATTTAATTAAATATTTTCTATTTAATTAAAAGAACTTGCTCCCTTTTAATTAAATAAATCCCACGTGAAAAAAGAAATGAAATAAATAAATTTCTTTTTCCTTCCCTCATTTAATTCTTCTCCTATTTTCTCATTGGTGGAATTTTGTCTCACATGGATCAAACTCTATTATCCATATTGGTTGTGAGAAGCTTCCCACTTCCACATTTTTCTTTATAAGGGAGAGCCCTCTCCTCATTTTTGAGATCCATTATTATGCTATTGTTATGTTGTAGGTTTGGAGAGCAATTTTTCAACAAGGAGTTTGAATACTAAGCTTTTTGTGGAGAACTTATATCTTCTTATCTTCTTCTCTCATGCATCCATGGCTTCCATCATGAGGTTTCATCCTTGCATTTTCATGTTTTTTAGATCTTGCATTGATAGATTAGATCTTGCTTTCATAGATTAGATCTTGCATTGTTTTGCATTGTTATCATATAGATTAGTTTTCCTTTTCATTTGCATGCATATTTTTATCCTTGAATCTCTTGTTTTATGATGTACTTGCATGGGCACAAACTAGGTCAAATTGAGGGCCTCCATTACAAACCCTTGCACTCCATGAATAGAGAGCTATGAGCTGCCATTTGAGACCTCATTCTTGAGCAATCTTGGATATAACGACTCATAGAAGTGTGCCCACATTTAAAGCATACAATTCAAAAATCCTTTAACTGGGTGGCATTCCAAGTGAATGGCATAAAGTCTCTAATAAGGCTCACTTCTAATAGGGTGTGTAGACGCTTAAAATCATCCCTAAAAGACTATATTAATTTATTAATATTACCAATGACATTGTAATTAATTATTAACTAATTAATTACATTGCTCACATTTTTCTACTTATTTAATTAAATTATTTTAATTAAATGAGTTCATTCTCCTAAGTATTTAAATTTAATTTAAATACCCTGAGCCTTAATGTGTTAAATTAATTTAACACACAACCCTCCATCATCCCCTTTTTAAAATAAATTTTGTTTATTTAATCCTCACATCCCATTAATTCCTCTAAACTCAAGATTAAATTAAATTTCATTTAATTTAATCTTAAGCCTAACCTAGAGCCTAGCCTATAACCATCATTTTCATCCTCTTAAGCCTACTTCTTCTTTAATCTCACTTAATCATTCTTAATCTCCTTCTTAATCCCCCTCATTAGCCTAAGAGTGTGCTCACATGTGTGAGATAGCATGCCTACACACTCCCCTTTGCTCTCTTGTCTCCTACTCTTCTTCTCAAATTTGCTCACACATGTGTGAGCAAACTTTGAATTCTTGACCATTTGCATGGTTTACATGTCACCTTATGTGGCATCTACATGGATGCCACCTCACCAAGCCCTCTCTTGAGCCTATAAATAGAGGCCTTATCTTAAGCATTTGCATCTTTCATCATTGCATTGTTACTATGTTGGTTTGAGATTTGAGCTTTCATTGTAGTTGAATTTGCATGCTAGTTTGAGTTTTCATACTGATTTTTAGATGCATACTAACCATTTGGTAGCTACTTTAGCTTTGTATTTGCATTGTTCATCTAGTTTACTTGTGCATTCTCATTTCCATTGCAGTTACATATTAATGTAGCTTGCATACTTGGTTAGCTTTCTTTATTGCATTTCATATCATCATCATTGAATACCTTCAAGTATGGCTCTCTCCATAGCCATTTCTCGAGGTGTTCTTCATTCCATGTAGCTTAGGTGCATATTTCATCATTATTCTCATATTTGCACATCCATTCAAGAGATTCAATCACTTTGCTGTGTTTGGGAGAGCACACCAAACATACCCCACATCTTAACACACCAACAAGGCCTTTCATGGGTGCCCTTGTTGAGCTATAGAGGTGGCTAGAAGATTTGGTTGGTTGGCTGCTTAGAGTTGTAAAACTCAAGCAAGCATTAGTTAGTTAATATTCTTTCATTTTTTATGAGTCTTTGATGCATATTTAGGGTTTTTAACTAATGTTTGTTTGTTGATTCGTGCTCCCAACAAGTCACATTTTTTAGCACACATTTTTGGCACGCCCGATGGGACCCACGTCACTGATTTCATTCCAAAATTTGCGAGCAAACCTCATTTAGTTGTAAAAAAACCTCACAGTGTCATTTTCGTGGGCCGCAATTTCATCTGCATTTTTCATCTACGTAGATTAGCATCTATGCAGACTAGCATCTCCATCGCACTTCAAAAACCTACACACTTGTATTTTTGTTTTAGTGTTTGCATTTTTATTCTGTCATCCGAGTTTTTTTATTCTATCATGTTTGAATATTATTCTGTCGTCTGCGGAGTTTATTTTGTCATCTACAAACACCTTTCTGTCATCTGCATTGTGTACGACTCCTAGTTTGTCGTCTCCAACTTTTAGCATCTCTGCATTTTATATTGTCATCTACGTCTAACAAGTCATTTAATCTATTGGAAACCGTGCTCTAGTGCCTTATGTTCTCTGTGTAGTTTAACGTCTGTGCTTTTCAGCATCTACATATTTCATTGTCTACGCAAATTGGCATCTCCACCTGCATTTTGGCATCTCCATTTTGTGATAGAATTGTGCAATTTTGAACAATAATTTTTGTTAACATATTGATTTGTAGGTTTTTACTAACGATTTTGATGCAGAGAATTAACCTTGAAAACCTAAAGGCAAAACCAATAGTGATTTTTATCACTAAAGGAGATTTGTAGTGATTCTTATCACTTAAACTTAAGGGTTAATGAATTTGTATGGATTAAACACTTTCATTTGAATGCATGAATGATTAGGTTAGCAAACATTTGGACTTGGTGCTTAAAATTGACATGGATGTTTAGGCTAGCAAACATTTGGACTTGGTGCATAAAATTGATATGAATGTTTAGGATAGAAACAACATTTAATTTTGATGCTTAAAATGAATTTACACCATCTTGAGTGCATTAAGGGACAATGGACATGTATGCCTAGACTAGATCATATTTGGAATTGGTGCTTAAAATGGACATGTATGTCTAAGCTAGATCACATTTGGATTTGGTGCTTAAAATGAAGTCATACACTCTTGAATGCCCTAAGATAAATTGACTTTATTTTTCGCATTTTTATTTTTAGTATTTTATTTTCACGCACTCGCTTTACTTTCTTGTTGATGAATTTGCATTTTTATTTACATTGGCGTTATTTCAAGTTGGAATGAACAATGTATGTTTTAATCACGAGTGTCTTCAAGTAGATAGAAAATTTAAAGCTTCATTGGGAAAGAACAAGTATCTTTTAAACCCCAAGACCACTTAAGTATTCTCTCCCCTCGCGCCTTCGGGTGATCTTGGGTGCACAAGAAATAAGTGGTTTTCTTTCTTTTTTTTTAGGAGGCCCGCTTGGGGATTTAATCACCCCTTGGGACGACCTCAACTCCAGTGTTCTAGCAAAGTATAAATAGTGGGAGGTGAATCGAAAGACACCTCTCTCGGAAGTATAATATTATCACTCTTGGCTAAGCCCCAAAGAACTTTATACCTTTGGGAAGTGAAGGAGGAGATTTGGGTTACCATCTCCCCCCGACTGTGCAGCAGTATTTTCTTTCATCTACAAATTTGGGACTTGCGTACCTTGTCTATATCGAGGACACCCCTTAGATAAGCCTTGTTCATCCTAGTGGCAGCCTTATTAGGATTGTTGGCATGTTCAGTGTGCTTGTTCAAACATTCAAAACTTAAGCCAAACATCAAACAAGTTCTAAGATGAGTGAAATTGTGAGGTAACCTTTCAATAAGTGAAACAGTGGTAAGTGAGATCCTCTTGACTCACAATTATTTTCAGTAGGTCTTACATTGATAGTGGTTGAGTCTAGTTGAGTCTTGTTGCAAAGTTTTTTGGGTACTTGAAATTTGGGTCTTGTTTTATTCCTGCCATGACCGATAAAGTCAACCAAGTCAAGCATAAGAAAGTGAAATTGTCCAAACCACCCATCTACAAGGAAAAGAAGAACTTAGCACATGGTGACAAATAATTCTAATATGTCATCAAAGACATTCAAAAGGAAGAAGCTAGACAAGACCATTATGATAGAATTGAATACAATGGAAAACTTTGATATTGGTCTGTCTTCCTAGGAGTGAACCCAAGGTTTTTATTCCCAGTGAACAAGGATTGAGTTAACCACATAAGTGACCATAATATCTTCCATTTTTTATATCTACCTCTATTTTCTAAACTCCTAGTCTTCCATTTTCAAATCTTCTTCTAGAGAGCTTGAACCTTTAAAACATCTTTTGAAATTGTGACGTTAGACCTTTTATCCATAAGAAAACATTTTTCCTAATTACACTTATGTATTTGGGATCACAAGTCCATCTCCAAATAGTGAGTAACCAATCTGGTGTCATATCTTGCCTAAAGATCACTTGACTATCTTTGGTAGGAGAAAGATACTATTACCGTCTAATCAAAATTTGTTTGCTAAACCAAGGTTTTTTGTCCACACTTGGGTAGTTGACCCCTTTAATCACATAAGGTTAATAGCTCTCATCCTCAATTTTCTCTTTCTTCCATAATCTTCCACCCATCGGTTGGTCACTATTGCATGGTACACACACGATCAGGAAGGTTCACATTTAATCCCATGTCACGTTTGTGGGAATCATTGAGGCAATCAAAGATGGAGAATCCATTTCCTCCACTCACAACTTCATTAGGGAGCACAATTCCCTCTAGTTCGAACCTTGGTATGCCTAACTCAACATCCGCACAAGAACCAGAAAATCCCTTCTATAAGACAACTTTGGGGGGTAATGATGAAGAAGTATACCAAGATGAAGATCCTATTGACCCCAATGATGTACCTAGCGATGTTAGGACATTCCTTGAAAATCCCTACAAGGTGGAAATGATGGAGAAATCCATTAGGGCAAACAAAACTGAGATATTCCTAAATTTGGTCAAGGATGGTATTAATGTTCCCCCAAGCTTTAATGAAAGCACTTTGTTTAGACAAATTTAAAAGGGTGGTGCTCCTGTATTGCCCACTTCAAATGTAGCTCCAACTTCTAGCAAAGGGAAAGAAACCACGGTGACAACTAATGCTATGCCTACATCTAGCACTTCCACACAATCCACATTCCAATTGAGTGTAGAACATATTCAACAAATCATTAGTGCCATGCCCAATGTTACCACACATACTAGTATTCCACAATCTACCTTGACAACTTCAACTATGGGATGCTTAGGTATTGGGCAAGTGCCTACTCAGCCAATGGCAATTCTAGCAAAACCAATGCACTCCTCTTATTTACAAGTGCCAACCAATATGGCAAAGACATATGTGCCAATTCTGACAACTGCATATCAATACATTAGCCAAAGTAGAATACTTCCACCCCCTCACACTACATTTGGGACTCACTCAATTTAGGAGGTGGATTTTTGAATTCCCAACAATCACAAATGCAACCTAATCAAGATTTGGCTCAACAATTCCAAGAAATGTGAAATTTGGTCCTTAACATGAACAACAAAAGGGTGAAGGATGTCTCTTTTGAGGAAATTTGTCCTTTTTCATTCGATGAATCCATCAATATGGTACCATTTCCACTCGGTTTTGAAATTCCTAAATTTGACAAGTATATGGGAGATACATGCCCCGTCACACATCTCAAGGAATTTTCTATTATGTGCCAAGAAGTAGCTTACAATGATGATTATCTTAAGAGACTCTTTGCATGAAGTCTTGGAGGCCCCGCACTAGAATTGTTAATGAATTTACCTAAGGGCTCCTTTACTTCCTTCAACAATTTGACAAGCAAGTTTATAGCACAATATTCTTACAACATTGAACATCATGCCTCATTGAGTGATTTGTGCAACACAAAGCAACAAAATGGTGAAACTTTTGCCAACTTCCTACAAAGGTGGAGACATCTTGCTAATTGTATGCCCTATAAAATTGAGGATTCCTACCTTGTGGATATATTCATCAAGAATTTGATACCCGAAATGACCTTCCACATGAAGATGGCTAGCCCTGAAGACTTTGCCACTTTGGTCAAGAAGGGTAAAAACATTGAAAATGGACTTTTGGAGAAGGGTACAATTAAGCATTATAATTCATCATCCTTTTCTTTTTTAAAGAGGGGTAAACTCTTTGACCTGGAGCTATGAACCAATGAGGCCACAAATGGGGGACCTCATCCCCATGAGATTTGAACCTTGATGGCAAGGATAACAACAAAACAACTTAACCATCACAACATGCCACTATTGGCATGATAATTCATCATCCTCACATAATGAGTCAAACAGCAATAGCAAACCCAAATTCTGGTCCAAGAATAAGGGTGTTACACATGATGGTGTTACTGATGTTAAAAATCTTCAAGGAGGTAACAACAACTATTGTAATCGAAACAACAACAATTCGAATCATAACAATCAAGGCAATTAGCAATCTCATAATCAAACACAATTCTTTCCATGCAACAACAATTACAATCGTGACTATGATCGAAATAGGAAATTCGCTAACTTTCGTGAACCTTTGGAGGCCATCTTTCAAAAATTAGTGGATCACAACTTGATAGTATTGTAGACGCATAAAATCATCCCTAAAGACTATATTAATTAATTTTAATATTGCCCGTGACATTATAATTAATTATTAATTAATTACTTATATTGTTCACATTCTTCTATTTATTTAATGAAATTATTTTAATTAAATGTGTTCGTTCTCTTAAGTATTTAAATTTAATTTAAATACTCCTAGCCTTAATGTGTATAATTAATTTATCACATGATCCTCCATGTTTCCACATTTTTAAATAAATTTTATTTATTTAAACCCTCACATCCCATTAATTCTTCTAAACCTATGATTAAATTTTATTTTATTTAATTTAATCTTAAGCATAACCTAGAGCCTAGCCTATAACCATCATTTTCATCCTCTTAAACCTACTTCTTCTCTAATCCCACTTAATCATTCCTAATTATCTCCCTAATCCCCCTCATTAGCCTAAGAGTGTGCTCACACATGTGTGAGATGGCATGCCTACACACTCTTGTCTCCCACTCTTCTTCCCAAGTTTTCTCACACACGTGTGAGAAAACTTTGAATTCTTGACCATTTGCATAGCTTGCATGTCACCTTATGTGGCATCTACATGGATGCCACCTCACCAAGCCCTCCCCCAAGCTTATAAATAGAGGGCTTGTCTGAAGCATTTACATCTCCCATTATTGCATTGTTACCATGCCATTTTGAGTTTTGAGTTCTCATACTAAGAGTTTGCATTGTAGTTTGATTTTCATAGAGATTTCTAAGATCATACTAACCATTTGGTAGCTGATTTAGTTTGCTTCATGCATTGTTACTCTAGTTCTTCATGTATTAGCATCTTCATTTTATTTACATCTTAGCTTAGTTTGCACATCTCATTAGTTTCTTAGTTGCATTCCATAGTTTCATTCTTGAATACCTTCAAGTATGGATTTCTCCATAGCCATTTCTTGAGGTGTTCTTCATTTCATTGCAGCCTAGATTCATATTTCATTATTACTCATATTTGCACATCCACTCAAGAGATTCATCACTTTTTTGTGTTTGGGAGAGCACACCAAACATACCCTCCATCTTAACACACCAACAAGGCCTCTCATGGGTGCCTTTGTTGAACTGTAGAGGTGGCTGGAAGATTGGGTTTGTTAGTTTCTTGGGGTTGCAAAACCTAAGCAAGCATTAGTTAGTGTTTGTTCCTTGCATTTTAATAAATCTTTGCTACACTTTCAAAGTTTTTAACTAATGTTTGTTTGTTAACTCATGCTACTAACAAGTCACGTTTTCTAGCACACGGGTATTTCCTAACACCCATCCTTTTGATGAGAATCAACCAAAGTCAAAGTGCTATAGGGAAAATGAATATTGTAAATACCACCGCATCAAAGGACATGACACCAACAAATGTATCAAGCTCAAAGTTTTTATCCAAAATCTTGTTGATGATGGGGAAATTGAAGTAGAAGGAGGTCCAACTTCTAAAAATGCTAAATTGAAGATCTTCCAAAAGCCATTCCCCGATCACAACAATGATAACAACAATACCAACAATGTGAATCAAGCCTCCACATCGAATGTAGTACCTTATGATTATTCTACTAACCACATATCAGGATTTGACTCCTTGTGTGGTAAGATAGAAACCAATGATATGTGTGGTTTTGACTCCATGTGTGGTCGCATTGAAGAAGTAGACACTCATGTGAATACCCTTGTCTTACAAGCAGCTGATTGTGATGCAACCACTTGATAGGGAAGACTCACTTTGTAAGCTGCCACTCCCAATAGCACTAATCCATCAATTCCACATGCGCCTACTGTGCCATCCACTTAATAAAGGTTAGCTTCTCACTATGATATAGTATCCCAGCTAGGTAAAACTCCTGCACAACTATCCATTCTTGAGCTTCTTACCACATCACCCATCCATAAAGAGATCTTGGAGAAGGCTCTTTTAGAGTCTCATGTTCTTGAAAATATTAATGCATCCCAATTTACCACTATGATTGGAAATCTTGTCACCCAAAAACACCTTGTCTTCATAGACAAAGACTTCCAAGGTCCTAATCCACACCATAATATGTTGCTCCACATTGAAGTCCTTATACAGTGACATAAAATAAAAAGAGTCCTTATAGACAATGCATCCGATTTGAACCTTTGTACGTTGAAAATGATTCACTTCTTGGGACTTCCAGAGGATCTTCTAGATGTTAATAAAAGGATCACAATAAAAGCATATGATGAGAGGGAAAGAGAATCAAAAGGGGTTATCATGTTGCCTCTAAAGGTTGGGCCAGCCGTCATAACTACCGAATGCCATGTCCTAGACTTAGATTTTCCATATAACATCTTGTTTGGTAGACCATGGATACATACACTCTCTACATATCATCAATGCTTAAAATTTCTTCACCAAGGAAGAGAGGTCACGATCCCAGGAGATCCTACCCCTTTTGAATTTTGTAAAAGATTGGAAGGTGCACCAGCAAATTTTTGTCCAATTAGTGAGTTTGCTAAGGTCATACCTAAGCCCCTCACCATAAAAGAACTACCTTCCACAACAGTGCCAAAATTAGCCAATGGTGATTCCAATTCCCGCAAAGGAAAAGAGAAGGTGGGAGATACTAAGGTCAATACTACAGGAAAGAAGGTTACTTTTACTGACTTGGGAATGGGAGAGTATAAGTTTGAAAATGCCTTGTGTGTTGGACAACTACTGCTCTCCCCTCACTTCTTTGGGAAACCCTCACAATTACCACCTCCCACCAGCAAAGAGACTGTGCATATTAACAAGACAACATTTGAACATTGGGTTTCACTTAGCAATGAACATATGGAATCTAATATTCTAGATTGGCTATACTATGATGGAAAAGATGAACCTGTTGAGTTCCCCAAGGATAAGTATGTTAAGGCCCCTCCCATTATCAAAAACATGGGATATCATGGTACCAGCCTTGGACCTAAATAATATGGAATGAGACAACCCTTAGAAGCTAATAGCTATCCTAAAGGATATGGTTTGGGCTCCATTAAACCTAAGGTATCCTTTTCTGACAACTATTGTACGGTTGAACCTGATTCTGAGACTGAAGAGGAGGAATTCTTTGAAGTGTCTTTCCAATATATTGAGGATGACCTAGATAACTATGTTCATGCCATTACCATAGATGACTTTTCATCCATCGACTTACCTCTTACTAACCCCGACATGATAGACTGGGACCTTCAAGATACACCGCCAGCTCTCGATATCTGTAAGTCTGATGAAGCAGTGATGGCACTCTTTGGCCTTAGGAATCTTTGAGATTACAAAAATGAGATCCAATACAATGAGGAAGCCTGCTTTGGTAGCCAAGTCAACTCTCTTAGTTGCAAAAGTGAAAAAGAAAAAGAAAAAGAAAATATCAAAGAAACATCCTCTAGTGAAAACCCTTCTAGGGTGCTTTTGGATGAAGAAAAAGATAAAATAAAGGACGCATCTTTTGGTGAAAACCTCTTAGAGGCACCCGAAGAGGGAGAGCTTGACTTGCCATTTAGATCTTTTCCACCAAAACAGTCACCTATCTTGAATGAGGACACAATTCTAGTCAATTTGGGAACAAAGGATAATCCACAAATCACCTACATTGCTGCTACCTTAAGTCTTGAGGAACAAAAAGCCATGACTGAGTTCTTGAAAAAGGGTAAAACCAATTTTGCATGGACCTACAATTATATGCCTAGTTTAGACACAGATTTGGTTGTGCATCATTTGACAGTTAATCCCAAGATTAAACTAGTGAAACAAAAATTCTGCAAAATTCACCCTAAGGTAGCACTTCTAGTCAAAGCAAAATTGCAAAAAATGTTAGAGGCAAAGTTCATCTATCCTATTGATTATCCTGATTGGGTCTCCAACATTGTGCCTGTAGGTAAAGCATCTGGGGGCATCCATGTTTGTTCAAATTTTCAAGATTTAAATCTCCCATGTCCTAAGGATGATTTTCCACTCCCAAATATAGACATAATAGTGGATTTGACTACTGGACATGAGATGTTATCTTTGATGGATGGATTTTCCAGTTATAACCAAATCAGAATTGCAGAAGAGGATCAACATAAAATGGCATTTACCACCACATAGGGAACATTTTGTTATCAAGTCATGCCTTTTGGCTTGAAAAATGCCAGCGTCACTTATCAACATGCAATGACTACCATATTCCATGATCTTCTACATGTCATAATGGAGGACTATGTTGATGATATCCTAAGAAAATCCAAGACAAGAGAATCTCACATTGATGTCCTTACCACTATTTTTGACAGGTTGGAAAAATAAAAAGTGTGCCTTAATCCTAAGAAGTGTGTATTTGGGGTAAAATCGGGCAAATTATTAGGCTACATTATGTCAAGAAGAGGTATTGAGGTAGATCCTGCAAAAGTGAAAGCCATTATGGATATGCCTCCACCTACCACATTGAAACAACTTTGCAGTTTTCAAGGAAAGTTACAATCTATTAAGAGATTTGTGTCACAACTAATAGATAAGGTCCACCCTCTTCAGCATTTTCTTCACAAGGGAAACAAGTTTCAATGGGATTGTCTATGCCAAAAAGCATTTGAACAAATTAAGACATATTTGGCTAATCCTCCAATTTTAGTCCCTCCAGTTGCAGGATGACCATTGATCCTTTACATTTCAGCTACTTTCGTTGCCCTAGGAGCACTTTTGGAACAATTAGATGACAATGGGAATGAGCAAGCTATATATTACCTCAGTTGAACACTAGTTGGCTATGAGTTAAATTACATTGTCATTGAGAGAGCATGTTTGGTTGTAGTCTTTTGCACACAGAAGCTACGCCATTATATGCTTAATCATACTACATACCTCATTGCCAAAATAGATCTACTCAAATATTTGTTATCAAAAGCCACCCTCACAAGTCGTGCAACAAAATGGGTCTTGATTTTGAGTGAGTTCGACATTGTTTATAAGGATCATAAAGCCATTAAGGGACAAGTAATTGTAGATCAGCTTGTTGAAGCTCCCCTTCAAGGTGACCATCCCATTGTAGCAAATTTTCCAAATGACAACATCATGATAGTAGCCCCTAGTACACCATGGAAACTCTTTTTTGATGGATCCTTTACACAAAAGGGATTGAGGGTAGGAATTTTGTTTGTAACACCACAAGGGGATCTCATTCCTAAGTCATATAAAATCTCATTCCCCTACACAAATAATATAGCTGAGTATGAAGGCTTAGTCATAGGATTACGTCAAGCTATTAGATGGAACATTAAAAGCCTTCTTGTTTTTGGGGACTCGCAATTGGTTATCAAACAAGTCACATATGAGTATCACACCAAGGATGAGAAATTGTTACCCTACCGCCGGATAGTTGAAGATCTTAAGCAGCACTTTACAGAAATTATTTTTCAGTAGATCCCAAGGGCTAATAATAAAGTAGCAGATGTCATGGCTACTATTGCCTCCATGATTGCCATGCCAGAATATAGTCCTAAATGTGAGTTTCTCGTTGAGAATCTGTTTACTCCTGCTTATGAGCAAACTGATTCAGAATTGGTGTGTGAGGTTGTTGGTCTTGAGTCTCCATGATACATTGATATTTTTACCTATTTACATCACAAAACAATCCCCATATCCCTCACCCCAAACCAAAGTAAAACTTTCATCCGTCGAACCACCCGATATACCATCCTAGGTGACACACTTTTTCGGAAACACTTTGATGGAACCCTCCTCCAATGTCTCAATTCAGATGAAGCCAAAACGGTGTTAGAAGAGGTTCACCAAGGGATTTGTGGTGCCCACTCTAGTGGCCTTACGTTAGCGAAAAAGTTTCTTAGGATAGGTTACTATTGGCCCACTATGAAAGCAGATGCATATCATTTTGTGAAGAGATGTGTTCCTTGTCAACAACATGGTGATTTGATACACGCTCCCACCCAAGACCTTCAGCCCACCATCACCCCATGGCCCTTTTCCCACTGGGGATTCGATCTTGTTGGTCAAGTATACCCAAATTCCTCAAATGGCCACAAGTACATTATTGCTGCCACTGAATATTTTACAAAGTGGGTCGAGGCCATTCCCTTAAACTACATAACCGAAAAATAGATCTCGAAGTTCATCTTGAACTACATTATTTTTTCGTTTCGGTATACCTCAAGATATTATGACTGATAATGGAACCCCCTTTAAAAATCAAGAGGTTGCCACATTGTGTAGGAAATTTAGAATCACCTAGCATTTTTCCACCAGATACTACCCCCAAGGCAATGGCCAACCTGAAGCTACCAATAAAACCATTTTGAAAATCCTAAAGAAAATTGTTGATGCAGTTGGCCATGATTGGCACATCCAAATTGCTCCCGCCCTTTGGGCCTACCGTACCTCCATTCGTACCCCCATAGGAGCCACCCCATTTTTCCTTATTTATGGTACCGAAGCCATCTTGCCCATCGAAATTAAGCTCCCTTCCCTCAGAATCTCTCTCTAGAATCTAATATCTGAAGAAGAATATTGAGTTGCTCACTTGCAAGAGCTGGCACTCCTCAATGAGAGATGACTCAATGCCCTAAACCACCTCTATGTGTATCAAAATCGCCTTCAGCTTTAGTATCACAAGAAATTCAAGCCACGGGAGTTTGAAGTGGGTAACTTAGTTTTGTAGCATAATATGAAGAACCTCCAGAACCATGAAAAGAAAGGAAAGTTTGAGGCAAATTGGCTAGGTCCATTTATCATTACAACCAAATATGGTTTTGGGGCATATCAGATTGCTACTCCAGAGGGAGATCCACTCCTTGAGCCTGTAAATATCCAGCATCTCAAGAGGTTCTATGCCTGAGCCTTTATAGTTCTTATACAGTGTTTATAGTCCCACAAAAATCCAAAAAAAATAGAAAATCAAAAAAATCCAAAAAAAAAAATTCATAAAATGTTCCTGAAAAAAGCTTTAAAAAAGGAGAAAAGTTCCTGAAAAAAGTATGGTTTGATTCATTGTCTATAAGGCTCATTCCCCCTCACTTAATTCCACCCTTCCATTTCCATTTGTGCAAAGTTGTATCTAGCTTTTTGCTTGTCATGCATCCAATAAAAGACCTCTTGTCTGCAAGGCTTCGCTTCAATCCCATCTTTTGAAAGACCTCTAGTCTGTGAGGCATTTTTTTTCGTTGAGTGATTTTCAACCCCATTACGCTGAGATTTTTCATAATGGTGACCACACTTGGACTTACATAAAATCACCATTGGAGGCTTGATGATTCGAGAAGTTTGTTCACTTCACAACCCTTGCCGAAATCACATGACTTTATGGTCATTGACATTCAATTTGACCCATTAGTATAGGATGGATCCTTCCTATAGGTGACATTGCAACATTCACTTTTAAACCTAAGGTTCTTGGTAGGAACTGTGGACTGAATGACTACTTGGTCATGAGGTCTCTTTTTGGTCAATTTTTATTTTGTGTGTTAATGAAAGCCTTTTAAGGTGCACCTTAATCTTCTATATTTTGGTCATCCCTGAATGACTATCATTGACTACACATATTTTTGTGGTATGATCTATTTTTTTGAGGCTTTATGTCATATGTGTTAGTTTCAGGTTATGTTAATGTGTTGTGCAATGAGGGCAACAGTTTAGCACACGTACCACCAAAGATCCCTAAAAAACTTTGGGTGTGCCTAGACCTCTTTGTTGTGTATCTGACATTTGATCCATCATCACTATGCAAACTACACTTATCGTCCTAAAGTCTCTGTGGTTTTTGTGTGTCTAGTCCATGCAAAAGAGTCATGTCATTTATGCTTCTATAGCATATAATACATAAACTCATTTGCAAAATCAAAATAAAGTGTGCTCTCCATATGAACACAATGGAATCTCTTGATATCATGTAGTTAGGATGCATGTAGTATACGGTTTCATTCGAGTCGTGCTTGAGACAAGGTCCTATTTATTTCCCCCCTCTTATGCTACGCTCCTAGGTTTCTATGAGTGACAGTTTTGACAGATATTCATTCATCAGTTCATTAGGTTATATTAAATTCTCATTATTACATTCATTCATTACATTAGTGTTCATTTGATTCATCTCATTTAGTGTTCATTAGGCATTTTAGTTCATTTTATTAGATTGCATTGGTTCATTCCATTAGTTGCATACATTCATTTTAGTCATCACATCTAGGGGCATATACATCATAATCACATCTCACATATATATAGTGCATCCATACATGTAAAATAAAGCAATGCATTCATAATTGCCAACAAAACCTACATCATCCACATGTTAGGCATCATGTACATATGCATGCATCATAGGAAACATCACATAGCATCACATCCTGCATCACAAACGTTAGTATCCACATCATAATATCATATGCATCACATAAATCCATATGCATATAGAATCATCAAATCATGTCATGTATATATCTCAAAAAATAGTGTCTGTACAGTCTATATACAAATCATGTAGAACCATATAGTACAAATGCATCATCAAAACCTCACTGCATCTACACATATCTGTCAAAAAATTGATCACTATACAAAATCAAGCTATTGGTTGTGAGGGCCCAGCCCCCCCTGTATCCCCCCCTCGAGGAGGTCTCTGTTATCCTATGAACTACTCTGATCTGGCTCTATTGCCTGAGATCCATGAGTTGGCCCCTCTCTCAAAATTTGGCTATCGTCGATCGGCAGGCATTGCCTCAATATAAAGCGATCTATAATAGGTTTCCTCTCGTATGGCCCGTGCCTCTACTCGGCTAGCTGCGATGGCCTTCTACATCACTGAGATGACTACCCCAGGCTGTAGCATCTATCTGGCTATGTCCCTCTGCCTGCAATATCCATCCATTTGTGCCTGATGGGTGGCCCGCTCGGCCCATAATGCGGCTACCTCCCCTCGGAGTCTCTTTAGCTCTGCCTGCTCCTCTGCCCCTGTATGGATATCCATCCCTGCAAACTCCCTAGCATCCACCCATGCCTGTAAGGCCACTAAGGCCTCCTGTGCACTATCTCCCCTAGCCCTTTGCACCTACAACTCTACTTGTATGGGCCCCATGGCCTGCTCTAAGCTATCTGCTCGTGCCTACTACACCTATGCTATCCCTTGTAGCCATGCTACCTCTACATGGAGGCTATCTCGCTCAGCCCTCACCATACCTGGGTCCTCTGCTGGCCCTTATCTCTGTCCCCCTACTCACACCTATACCTGTACTTGTAGTGGTGCCCGCAGTGGTGCCTGTGGCAGTGCCTCTACTTGTGCTTGGGGCCCTATCTATGGTGGTCCCTGTACTGGTGTTGGCCCTAGATCCCTCCTCACATTGGTTATGTGCCCGTGAGGTCCTTGTTGTGCACCCCATGCCAAAGGTGGCATCAAAGCTGCCTATCCCCATCCCCTACACCATCTCTGTCACCCCATGCCTGCTCTATCGGTGGAGGTGCCCCTGGCACTGTAAGTCTGACTTGCTGGTGGGCTGCCCACCATTGTGCATATGCTGATGTGACACCTGCATCTCCCCTATCCTATCTGTGCACCCATGGTACTACTGGCATCGATACCAATGATATACGAGCCATTCAAAGGGTGGTCCCATGCCCCCATAGTCGACCATACTCTCAAGACACCACAGGATATAAAAATATATCTGGCACTGCATCTTGTGTCCTACTAAACTGTCATCACACTCAAGAGGGCATGTACTGCATGATCACGTGCATGGACCGACCAATGATCCAGCAGTCAGTCTATGTGTACAGGAGGTACATCTGATCCTCTGTGTCATCCTCGCTACCTTCTGCCAATGTCTTCCCCCACCGCTCTACCCCATCATATGGAGTCCACTCGAACATGATAATCTCATCTAGCCATCGACACCAAAACTCCATAGACTCTTTCGATGTATACTAGATGGGAGGTCGATATCTAGAGGCGAATGGCTCCCTACGCTACCTGGTCTCCCGTCGAGTAATGGGCCATGTGACCCCAATGTGCTCCCATGACCAGACCATCAGAAGCATTAGTCCTAGTCCTACAGTGTGCTAGCTCTAATATGCACACATGTGCAAATCATGATATAACTCATCCAAGATCATTTTCCCCCAATAGTAGACCTCTCCCTCCTCCTATAGTAGGGTGCTTAGCACCCGCACCCAATCAATCAACCACCCATGTCTTGCATGATTTGGTAGCATCCACTATATCAGTGAGGCTAGATATACTGCCAGCCTCGGTAGCCTCTGCTCTAGAGCTCCTCTCCACGATAACCACGATCGTTGGACGAGTAACCATTGTCGTCATTTGCTGAAGCACTCCCTCAGGAACAAATCAAAATCCTCTAGTACATACTCTGGGTATGTGCCTTTGATCGGCACTCGCAAGATTCGCCACACATCTAGGAGTGTGACAGTCACCTCCCCAGTCAGCAGATGGAAGCTCCCTTTCGGTGTGTGCCATCGCTCTATGAGCACCGATAGCTATGCTAAGTGGGCCCTCAGGTCTGGCCACTCGTGAGCATGCTCTAAGCTGCACAGTCACATGTGTCCCCAATTCGTGTCTATGAGTCTCTCCTGGATCGCCATGGTCGGAGGGTAGTGCTCCCTTGACCTAAACACCATCGTTTCCTCCTACAGCATAGACATGTAGAGAGTTAATCTTTTTAACCTATGACATCCCTAGAATGGGGCATCTTCTCTTGCGTCCTACCAATTTGTCTCAATCGGCAGAGCTGGTAATTGGCACAAAAGTCGATATGCATAGACGCTGATCATTAGAAACACTGAGCTACGTAGACATTGATTAGCATAAATGACAAACTTTTTGTCATCCGCAGAGATGAAAAACTATACTCTATTGTCTCTGCTGGCCCCAACTTGGTTTACCCGTCCGCGAAGACGACAGGATGAAACTTTTCGTCTTTGTGTCATCTTTCCCCCTTTTTGGCATCTTCGCAAATGACAAGATGGATCTTGTTGTCTCCATGGACGCTGAGATCGACACTTTGTCATCTGTGCAGAAGACAGGGTGGAGATTTTCGTCTCTGCCCGGGCCTCATCTTTGGCACATTTATGCCATATTAAATGTGCCTAGCCTAGCCTAACCTACCAAAAGATGAAGAGGATCAAATGACTTACCGATGGGCCCATCTTGGGTGCTCGCTGGTACTCTCGAACACGCTCACCAAGCTATAATCGATCAATGGGGTCCATGTTTGTTTTGGATGCTCTACTTGTGGTGTGACAATGACCTTCTTTGGGCCCTTTGGAGGCTTATATAGGCTCCCCACGAACCCCATTTGAGCTTGTGTCTTCCCTGAGCCATGTTTGTTCCCTGTTTACCCACAAGTCATACAAATGTCATTTATTTATGTTTTTCTCCTTTTTCTTCTTTTCTTAAGACCTTTTCACGAAAATTGTCCAAAATTTATTTTTTGCATAATTTTCGCGAGGGGGCACCCTCCTCCTCTATTGTCGCCATAGGACTCCCACCTTCTCTCTGGAAACCTGTATTTTCTTTTCTTTGATATGATGTCATTCTGACATCACATCAAAGAGGGGCAAAATGTAGACGCTTAAAATCATCCCTAAAAGACTATATTAATTTATTAATATTACCCGTGATATTGTAATTAATTATTAATTAATTAATTAATTACATTGCTCACATTCTTTTACTTATTTAATTAAATTATTTTAATTAAATGAGTTCATTCTCCTAAGTATTTAAATTTAATTTAAATACCCCAAGCCTTAATGTGTTAAATTAATTTAACACATGACCCTCCATCATCCCTTTTTTAAAATATTTTTTTTTAATTTAATCCTCACATCCCATTAATTCCTCTAAACCCATGATTAAATTAAATTTCATTTAATTTAATCTTAAGCCTAACCTAGAGCCTAGCCTATAACCATCATTTTCATCCTCTTAAGCCTACTTCTTCTCTAATCCCACTTAATCATTCTTAATCTCCTTCCTAATCCCCCTCATTAGCCTAAGAGTATGCTCACACATGTGTGAGATGGCATGCCTACACACTCCCCTTTGCACTCTTGCCTCTCACTTTTCTTCTCAAGTTTGCTCACACGTGTGTGAGCAAACTTTGAATTCTTGACCATTTGCATGGTTTGCATGTCATCTTATGTGGCATCTACATGGATGCCACCTCACCAAGCCCTCTCTTGAGCCTATAAATAGAGGCCTTATCTCAAGCATTTGCATCTCTCATCATTGCATTGTTACCATGTTGGTTTGAGATTTGAGCTTTCATTGTAGTTGATTTTGCATGCTAGTTTGAGTTTTCATAGTAGCTTTCATGGTAGTTTTCATGGTGATTTTTAGATGCATACTAACCATTTGGTAGTTGATTTAGCTTTGCATTTTCATTGTTCATCTAGTTTACTTGTGCATTCTCATTTCTATTGCATTTACATATTAGTGTAGCTTGCATACTTGATTAGTTTTCTTTATTTCATTTCATATCATCATCATTGAATACCATGTTTGATCAAAGGAAAAGGTTCTATCAAACTCACAGAAAAGATTTCATGTGACAATGCTTACTGTGTTGAAGGACTAAATTATAACTTGTTAAGTGTGTCACAATTGAATAATATGGGATGCAAGGTTGAATTTGGAAACAAAACTGCCAATATATATAACACAAATGGGAAACTAATTAGAAAAGGTTATCAAACTAGAAGTAATATGTTCTATTTGGATATAGAGGATGTTACTTGTTTTGTTGTAAAATTTGATGATGTATGGCTTTGGCACAAGAGATTATGTCATGTTAATTTTGATAACTTGGTTAATATCAGTAACATGAAGAAAGTTAAAGGATTTCCTAAGTTGAAGAAACCTAATAATATAGTGTGCAAACAATGTTAGCTAAGAAAAATATCAAAGTCAAGCTTTATGAGTAAAGCTTATACCTCTAAAGAAATACTAGATATTGTTCATATTGACTTATGTGGACCAATTGAAGTGCAAAAATACAAAGAAAATAAGTACATAATGCTATTTGTTGATGATTACTTTAGGATGATGTCAGTTATGTTTCTAAAATAGAAATCTGATGCTTTTCAAATGTTTAAGTGGTATTTGGAAAGAGTTGAGAAAGAGACAGGTAAGATTCTGAAATGCTTGAGATCAGATAGAGGAGGAGAATTTACTTCAAATAAGTTTGAGATGTTTTGTAATGACAGAGGAATGAAAAGACAAACATTTGCACCTAGGACCCCTTCACAAAATGGGATTGTTGAAAGAAGAAACATGTCTATAATGTACTGTGTCAGAACACTTATGATGGAGAAGAATTGTAAGAATTTTCCTTAAGAAAAAATTCACCCATGAACTAAGAACTCAAACACAGGCACAACTGTAGACCAGAAAGGAGTATGATCAAAATATTGATATATTTGATTCAATATGCATTGAAGTACACTAGGAGTGCCTATATATAAAGGCCTTTGAGATGCATCTAGAATGCCTAAGAATCAAGTACATGATAAGTCATACAACTAGGCACATGTCCACCAAATATGGGTTATCCTCCATTATGCACGGAAGTAAGTGTGATGATGAGAAGATAAGCCTACAATGGTGTAGCATGCAAATTTATGTTGTAGACAACATGTTCTATAAAGGGAGTGTGAAGAATTGTGTTGTCTACATGACAACTCAGTGAATGATGCAAACTCTAGTGTTGTAGACACCATGTGCTAAATTATAGTTGCGTACTTCTGTGTTGTTTACATGATAACACATAAAGGTGTGCAAACTCCTACGTGTCTCACAAAATAAATAATAAAATAATAAAATAATGCATTAACCTAAGTAAACTTAAGTAAGTGTAAATAGTAAATATGTATATACACCAACACCCCCCTTAAGTACAACTTAGGGGAATGCCCTTAAGCTTATGAAAACTAGGATGAAATGCATAATGAGTCTCAGCTACTAGGCCATTTTAGGTACCTATGTATATAATGAAATGCAATCTCTCATAAAGGGGAGAAAAAGGGAAAACCTCATGGGAAAAACCCTCCCCCAAAAAGAAAGATAAAAAGACTAGATGCATGGATGGATGGAGTAATCAAGACCCCCCCATTACGATATACATCAAGTATATACAATAGTGAAGAATGAGAAGAACAAGACCTCATAAGAGGAAAAAGTCCCCCCCATAAGAAAGAAGAGGAAGAGAGACAAGGTAGTCCCCCCCCTAATGAAGAATGTCGACCAGTGATTGTTGTTCCAAGGAAGAAACTGGTCCAATAGTGTAGAATAATGTTCCTCCCCTTTGGAAGAAACAAAAGCAAAGGTACAATCCTTAAGATGGATGTTGGCCCTGAAACCTGCTCAAGTGTCCCTGTGTCGATTTTGATGGTCACCCCTTCCAACAGTGCTAAAAAGAATGAATACAAATCTGGCAAGGATGTTTGTTGAACTTGTTCCAACGAACCATCTATCTCCTCAATTGATAAAGAGACCTCCAACAATTGTTGTTCATAAGGATCCACAATCATGCCAACTTGTAAAGATTGATCATGTAGAGAATGGACATGAGGGTCAGAGTGAGCCCTCACAAAAATCGTAGAAGGATCATCTTCATCAAAAAGAAGATGTAAATCATCAAGGTTGTCTCCCAAATTTGAGGTGTGTGACTCCACGAACAAACCTGCAATGTCTGCCATGTAGTCATCAACTGAAGCTGGAGCTGGAAGACAACATGTACCCTGCTATGTTGGACCTTTCACTATGACAATATAAGCATGTGGACTATACTGATGTTGTGACCTCTCACTGCAACTATCAATAGAACTCCATGTGTATCCCTGGTGTCACTATCAGTTTTCACAGTATATGAAGTGCAGAGAGGAGTAGAGGATAAGCTTGGTGAACTTTCCTCATGTGTCTCTAGATGCATAAGTCTATAAGCCTTCACATTGTCTTCATATCCTATGAAAGTACAAGGCCTAGGTGGTGCCTTGCATCCCCTAGAAGATAGGTTTGCCCATGTTGGACAACCAAAGACATTGAAGTGACCCACAACTAGTTTTCTACTGCACCATGCCTCAACAGGAATTTTCCTATCTATGGCATTATGAGGAGACCTATTAAGTATGTGAGTAGCACTGCTAATGGCTTCAACTTCAAGTGTTGGATGAAGAGACTTGGCTTTTATCATGCAACTTGCCATGGACTTAAGGGTTCTAATCCTCATAGCTACAACATATGTCTTGTGCGGGTTGAATGCTAATGGATTTTGAAGATCAATTCCCTCAAGTTCGCAAAAGTCTTTGAGTTTTCTATGCACATATCTGCTTTCATTATCCATCCATAGAACTTTGATGGCTTTCCTTAATTTCCATTCAACATGACTCTTGAAGGCTTGAAGCTTATCCAACACTTCATTCTTGTGATGAAGGAAGTAGACCCATGTGAATCGTGAAAAGTCATCAACAAAAGTAAGGATGTAGTGGCCTTGGCTAACTGAAGTCACTGCAAAGGGTTCTACTAAAACCATGTGAACCAACTAGAGAACAACTAGTGCTCTAGAAGAATTCCCTTTATCATACTTCTCCTCGAGATGCAAATCCACTGAACATGATGCACACTCACCCTTAGAAAATTTGATGTTAGGTAGAACTTTGACCATGTGTTTTGAGAAAAGTTGTTGAAGATAGCAGAAGGTAGGATGACCAAACCACTCATGCCATAGTTTGATTTGTGAATGTGAGTGAGTTAACAAGGCTTGAGAAGGAGACTTGGGCACAAAGTGGGAGAAGGAATAAAGTTTCTTTTCATGATTGACTTTCCCCACTACAACCAGTGAATCATCTTTAAGACTTCACACCATCACTGAATCTGGAAGGAACTCAACTTTTTTACCATCTCCAAGGTGTGTGATTTGGCAAATTGAGAGGAGACTGGAGCTAAGGTTTGGAATGTAGAGAACATCTTTGAATTCCCCATTTTCCATTTCCACATGTCCTTTCCCTTCAACTTCCATTTTAGTATCATCTCCCACAAAGATGTGCGGTACCTGTGATTGCTTCAATGAAGAAAAGTCTCCCTTTGAAGAACCCATATGATAGGAGGCACCTAAGTCAAGAATCCATTCCAGAGAAGAACTTGTATTTGCCATAAGTGCTTGCCCTTTTCCCTTTGAAGACGTCGGTGTTGAATCCTTGGAAGTACTTGGCACATGAATTTTGTTCTTCTTGAGTGGGTTTTCCAACTCATCGATTCTTTTAGTCTTGCAATGATGCTCATCATGATTCAGCTTTTTGCAATATGCACAAAAAAGTTTGTCCTTCTTTTCATTACTTCCCTTCTTGTTGGAAGAAGAATTGCCTTGTTGTGAGGAGGATTGTTGTGTCTTAGATTGTGATTTCTATTTCCACTGCTTCTTGTTGTTGTTGTTTTTCCCTTTTTGATTTGACTCGTTCTCATCACTAGCCACCAATGCTTTGGTCTTTGATGTCGTGAGAAGTCCCAAATCTATCAAGTGAGATTGTTCAACAATCAACATCTATGCAAATGCATCAAATGTAGGCTTCTGGTAAGTAGTTTCCATGGTTAACCTGTGAGTATTATAACTCGAAACAAAGGAGGCATACTTTGAAGGTAGCCTCTTCAAGATGTGATGAATCAACTTGTCATCCTTCATGGGATTTCCACAATCTTTAAGTAGTGCCCTATACTCATTGGCTTTGTTGATGTAATCCTAAATTGTTGCAAAGTTCTTTGGATCTAGTAGAAGTAGATCGTCCTCAATCTGAAATCTCTTTTCTTCATCCACCTTACCATACAATGCTACAAGTTTATCCCAAGCTGGTTTGGATTCCTTGAAACTGGAAATGTGGAAGAAGAGATCTCTATGTACACAATTCCTGATAATTCCTAAAGCCTGTTGGTCTTGTTGTTGCCAATTAATGAGTTCTTTAGCATTAGTGGGTTTGGGTATTGTACCATCAACATAAAGACTGTAACCTTTTTCCATTAATCTACTCTATGCAATATCTTTCCATGTAGAATAATTACGTGAAGTTAGGGGTGGACATTTAGGTGAACCCATCATGTAGAAATGAAAAGAGCACAAAAGAGAGACATGAAAACACAGTACACCCCCCCCCCCCCAAAAAAAAGATGTTTTTGGCACTTTATATGTAGTGTGTGTAGAATAGGCCACTTGTCAAAAAGTACAAAATGGACTTCTAATTTTTCTTTTTACAACTACCTTTTGAGGCCCAAATCTATCACTAAGCACTATAGCTCAAATGTACAACAATTCTGAAAATAAATGAAAGCATTACAATGTAGAAAAAGTCCTAATTCTAAAAGTAAGATTTTTGTCCACACAACCCTAGAATTTGACTATAGATCTAGAAAGTAGACAAAAAATAATGCACTTTCAAAAAAAAAAAAACCTAAAAAAGTGAATAGATGAGCCCGTACGAAGCATTTGAAGTTGCAAAATGCAGGATTGAATAGGTATAGTTGCTGAAAAATGCATTTTTTGAAAAATCCTTGCACCAAAACTAGAAAAGAACACCACCACTAGAAAGTTAAGGAAATTTTAGCCAAAATAAAAAATAATCGCACCTGATTTGGAGTCTGAATAACCAAGTTATGAGCTCACAAAGTCAAGCTACCAAATCAAAAATGCATCTGAAGTGGGGTCTAGAAGAAAAATTGCTAGCTTAAATTTGACAGTCAAATGACTATCGCAACAATTATAAAAGGCCTAGTTTTGATGGTCAGATGGTCGTCAATTTTAACCTCACAAAATGATGACATCAGCAAAAAACAATGCCCTAGGGTGACATGGAAACTGAGTTGATGATGTCACTATTATACGGGCATACAAAAAGTCGAGTCAATTGTTGGCATGGCGTATAGTCTGGGGTCTTGGCAGCTGACGTGGTGTCTAGGTGTCAGATGCTGACTAGGACAGTTGTTGCCGACATGTCAGCTGCAGATTGGTCTGTGTGGCTAACTATAAACTCTACGGTTGATCGGAGCTATATGCATGAATGCTAGGGTGGCACATGTCATGGGCAAGAAGTTTTTACATGGCACCAAAAGTGAAAATCTTGTCAGAGATAAAAGGATGGTGGTGATAGAAATTGATGCAGCGCTGTTGGAAAAAATAGATGATGAATGGGAAAGTAAACCACGTGCCAAAGTTTTTCGTCATGTCAGAGGATCAGATGTTGGTAGACATGCACATTATCAAAAGACAAAATTCGATTAGGATATTTGGTGATGGCCAGATTCAATTTTTGGCATGGGACATTAGTCCCACATGCATGTGAACTTTAGGTGGCGCGGTGTTTAAATTGAAACCCGCATGGGTCATATGTAACAAAGGCCGCCAATGTGGTTGACAGGCCTGTCCAATGATACCGTCGAGTTTTCAAGGTTGATTGGATGCTAACATGGCACACTCAAATAGTACCGCATGGTAGAGGAATGTACAATCACTACTGCAGGAGTTTGAATAGTCAGATTTTGTAGATGCACCCGCCAAAATGGAATATACTCTGTAGACAAATGGAGTATTCCACACAATGTATAGGGCTAAGGTGTGACTACCCGGTTCTGCAAAAAAAAATCTTTGTTAGCCTGACTGGGTGAATTTTTTTTCAAAAAAAATGCAGATTTTAAAAAAACGTAGAGAATTAATTAAATTACAGATCTGAATAACAATTAATTAGATTTGCAAAATTACCATACCTGAGTTGCAAATCGGGGCATTCGAGTGCCGATTTGTAAAAAAAAATTGCCTCACAATCGACTTTGGCCTAGGTAGCCAAATTTATAGTCAATTTGCATCGAATCGATGTTCTGGACGCAATGGCAAGGTCCATTCTGGCTTTAGATGCTCCCAATTTTTGCAGTACTTTGGATTCAAGCTGAGGTGCTAAAGCAACAATGGTCTCGAATAGCTATGTGAAGAGAAATTCTCCAAGCTCTGATACCATGTAAGAATTTTCCTTAGGGAAAAATTCACCCAAGAACTAAGAACTCAAACACAACCACAATTGTAGACTAGAAAAGAGTATGATCAGAATATCGATGTATTCGATTCAATATGTATTGAAGTGCACTAGGAGTGCCTTTATATAAAGGCCTCTAAGATGCATCTAAAATGCCTAAGAATCAGCTACATGATAAGTCATACAACCAGACACATGTCCACCAGATATGGGTTATCCTCCACTATGCACAGAAGTAAGTGAGATGATGAGAGGATAAGCCTACAATGGTGTAGCACACAAATTTATGTTGTAGATAACATGTGCTAAAAAGAAAGTGTGAATAACTATGTTGTCTACATGACAACACATAAAAGTGCGCAAACTCCTAAGTGTCTCACAAAATAAATAATAAAATAATGCAAATTAATAAAATAATACATTAACCTAAGTAAACTTAAGTAAGTGTAAATAGTAAATACGTATTCACACCAACAAGAATGTTGCTCTGAAATACTAGAGAGAAGTTGTAAGTACTGTTGTATATACCTTGAACCATGTGCAAATCAAGAAAGGTACTCATTCAACATCTTTTGAACTATGGTATGGATATCCACCCAATGTAAAATACTTTAAGGTATTTGGAAGTAAGTGTTACATTCTTAAAGATGTTAGGACTAGAAAGCTTGATGCAAAAAGTGAAGAAGGTATATCCCTTGGATACTCCACAAGAAGCAAAGCTTATAAGTGTTTAAATACTAACACTAACAAAATTGTGGAAAGGGCATATATAAATTTTGATGAATTTATAGAAGTACATGTGGCTAAGCCTATGATAGAACCATAAGAATGCAAATCATTTGTATAATTTTATGGAGGAATGTCTACTAAAGAAGATGCTATAAATCAAGTTACAAATTGATAGCATGTATCAATAACTATCGAGTCCCATCCTATGAATGTTGAGTTACATTCAGGAACTAAGCTATATTCAGATGTCGAGTTGCAAAATGAAGAAGATGCACATTTTGATTCTAAGATTAGTACACATGAAAGAGATGTTGAGATACCTGACATAGATGTACACAGTGACTCTGAAGCTGAAAGACAAAGTGTAGAAACAAGACCTGAGCCAAGACTGTCTAAATATGTCAAAAGACATCATCCTGTTGATCAAATCATTGGAAACAAATATGTTAGGCCAATGACAAGAAATAGATTGAGAAGTGAATCATGTTTTTTAAGCACGAAGGAGCCCAAATTAGTAAAATATGCATTAGAAGATGAAGACTGGTACAAAGCCATGAAAGAAGAGATTGAGTAGATAGAGAAAAAGAAAATATGGAGTCTAGTTCCTAGACCAGCAGACAAGAATGTGATTGGCACCAAGTGGGTATTTAGAAACAAGATATATGAGAATGGTGAAGTCACAAGAAAAAAAGCAAGATTAGTTTGCAAGGGATATGCACAAGAAGAAGGAATTGACTGTGGCGAGATTTTTTATGCAAGGACTTTGCAAATCAGATTAAGCAAGAATTTGAAATGTCTATGTTTGGAAAAATCATTTTTTTTGTGGGATTGCAAGTATATCAGATAAAGTATGGTATATACATCACTTAGTCAAATTATGTCAAAGAGATATTGATGATATTTGGATTAGAGGATTCCAAACTAGTAAGTACACCTATGGTGATAGGACACAAGTTGTCAAAGAATGATGATTTAGCTGAAGTGAATCAAACATTGTATAGGTCTATGATTGGCAAATTGCAATATGTAGTACATAGCAGACTTGATATTGCATTATCTATAGGGATAGTTGCAAGATTCTTTGCTAATCCTAGGGAGAATCACTTAATGGTTGCGAAGAGGATAATGAGATATCTAAAAGGAACAAAGAGTTTGGTCTATACTACAAGAAGAATGAAAAGTTTGAATTGAAAGCCTACATTAATGCTGATTGGGCTGGAAACATTGATGATAGAAAGAGCACCAGTGGTGGAGCATTTTTCTTAGGCAAGAGACTACTTACATGGACAAGCAAGAAACAGAGTTGTACTTCATAATCTACTACTAAAGGAAAACATGTTGCTACTGCTATAAGCTGTACAAACATTGTATGGATCAAACAACTACTCAAAGGAATGAAAGAACAAATCACAAAACCAATGATACTTTATTGTGATAATACAAGTGCCATCAATATATCAAAGAATCTAGTGATGCACACAAAGACAAAGCACATTGTAATCAAGTATCATTATGTAAGAGAATTAGTTGAAGACAAAAAGGTGAAGATGGAATATGTTAACTCAAAGGAGCAAATTACTGATATCTTCACAAAACCATTACCTAAGGATGCTCATGAGTATCTAAGAGGTAAACTAGGGGTAATACCCCTATCAAAGGCTATTTAAGAAATAGAAGGAGTGCCCTGCATCAAACAAGCTAATGTTCATATAATACAAATTGATCTTACTTTAGGAACTACCTAAAGTAATCACAAAGCTAAAAATTCAAATCAGTCACAAGCAAGGTGACAGAGGGAGAAACTGAAGAAACTACAAATTCTTGTATCTACATTCTTTAAGATGACAAATTTTTGGTATATGTCTTTGGCATTGTTGTCAAAGAGGGAGAAAATACATTAAATTGATCATCATCAGAAGAAGAGTTTTACTGCTCGAGTGTAAGAGATAAGAGGGAAAAAGTCCTAAACTGATTTGTTGATCAGAGAGTAAACATTGATCGAATAATTAAGTTAGAACAAAGAGGGAGACATTGATTAGAGAACCAGAAAGATCATCATCAAAAGGAGATACTCTGTTGATCAATCTAGTATAAAGGAAAGAGGGAGAAATCCTAATCTACCTAGTAAGAGGGAGATACAAGAAGGAACTCAGAGGGAGTTTTAAGAAAGAGTTTTGTAACCTAATTAGAAAATAGAAGTTGTTGATGGGGGTAGGAATACAAGTTTTGTTTTTGGTATTGTCTTACTATTTTTACCTAGTCAGTTTGGTTGAACAAGATGTTCATCATTTGATTGACTTGGTTGATTAGTTTGCTTTGCCATCAATGCCAAAGAGGGAGATTGTTGAAATCTGATTGAAAAAGAGATTGTTAAGGAGGAGCTTGATTATTAAGAAGGATATTATTTAAGAATATTGTGTGTTTCAATCATTATTTTTTCGCTGATGTCAAACCTGCTATTTGTTGGTAAGACAACTGCTTATAAGATTCAAGTACTATCACTTAGTTGATTGATGAAGAGGATTTCATCAATAAGAGGTAACATCAATAAGAGGTAACAATAGCACCTAGAGAAAAGGTCGAGTTATTATTATGTAATGAAGTAAAAGGATCAATTATGACAATGATGACATGATGTATTGATGATCTACTTAAGGTCACAAAAATGGCTGGCTACACTTAGAAATTTTAGAAGAATAAGTTAAACAAAGTTTGTCTGCCAAGCTTGATCGAGTGGACAATAGGTGCCGATGAAAGTTAGTGCAAGCCAAGTAGAAAGTTAGTTGGAGCCAAGTAAAAGAAAATTCTAGTGGATGCCAAGCAAAATAGTTGATGTCGAGTAAAGTTTATTTGATGCTAAGCACCAATGAACTTTAGTTGATGCCAAGCAACATAGTATGTGCTGAGCATCGGAAGATTGATAATGTTGAACTGTTGCATTATGATAAAGATTGAAGATTCGCTAAATCTAAGTTGAGAAGCTTGTTTTCTTGAAACTTGTGAACCAAGAGGAAGATAAGGTTGATGAGCTGGTGGCACAAAATTTGATGTAAACCATTTTTAGGTGAATTCAAATGGATTCTAGGAGAATTTTCTAGAAAATACAAGATATGGGGTAGATACATTGTATCCTACCTAATCCATCCAAAACCCTAATTTGGACGATGGATAATGAGTAGAAAAATATTCTAATTTCCTATTTATAGGAATGTCTAGTCATGAAGCAAATGAGGTTGGTGTCATGTGTGAGAACCTAAGGAGGAGAAGGAATCAAGGGTTTTGCTTCATCAAGTGACCCAAGAGAAGAGTCTACAATGGCATGTTAAGTAAGAAGGCTTAAGGAAATGAATTCTTGAAGGGTGAACAAGTTGTTAGAGTTGCAAAGTATGAAAGCCAAGTAGAATTGAGGACTAAACAGAGATCTACAATCTGCGAGAGAAGTTGTAAGTTGTATCATATCAAAGCTTTACTATTACTCTCTAACAATTGTATTAGTCTAGTGTAAATCCTTTGGAGTAAGGTTGACCTAAAAGTCATTAGAAAATCCTTTAACCAGGTGCTATTCCAAGTGAATGGCCTAAAGTCCTCTAATAAGGCTCACTTCTAACAAGGTGATTGAAATCCCTTAACCAGGTCACATTTAACAATGTGTATTGTGACCTTTAGCAAGGTTGGGCTTTCCCAAGACATCACTTTAGAAGAGTGAAAAAAGAATAGCATGTTACTGGTGGTTTTTCCCAAATTAGGTTTCCACATAAACCATTGTGTCAAGTGTGCTGATGAATGTGTTGTGTTTCATGCTTTACACTTCTACAAATTGATTTGACAGTAACATAGAAGTTTTAGTAAATACACAATGGATGCATGCATGAATATGAATGTTTTATGGGTTCACTAAACCAAGAAAAGTTTTATTTGTACATCTGGACCTTGGATAACTGATTCACCGGTCCCTCTTAGTTATTCTAAAGTAATTCCAACATGGCTCACAACCATACATGACCTTCAAGGAGAAGCATTGTTATCTTTTGCACATTAATCTAAAAGGAAAAAACAATCCATACAACATTATAAGGGAAAAAAGGGAATAATCACCTACTATTGTTTTCAAAATTGTTATTTCAAGTATACAAACTTCCACATTACTCATGCTAATAAATAAATATCATTCACTTCTTTATCAACTAATAGTTACTACAATTAATAAACAACTATAATTTTTCTCCTTTATGTCACATCACAAAAAACAAGAGAAGGAGATAACTAAGATTTAATTTCCTTCTTAGGAGAAAACATGTCTATTTTCTTGACAAAGTAAATCTAATTGTGTAATACCAATAAAAAAACCTACCAATAGAAGCTAATCTTGTACGTTGGCCACTTTGAGAGCTCTAACACATTCTGAAGGTGAGTGGATCATAACCAATATTAATAAAGTCAAATGACAAAGCACCACCTTTGCAATGATCTCTTTAGTCAGATGTGTATAACACCTTGAGATAAAACCATCACACTCTTCTTAATGAGATTTCAAAATGGAAAGTATTAATTATAAAACATCTATAGAGAAAAAAAACTTACTTATAATTGCCCTAAGAAAAGGTAGCCTAGGTTTGTAAAACTACTTTTGCAGAATTCATATTAATAAGCTTGTGTTGTTTCCTTCTATATTATATAATAGTTTTTTATTATAAGAAAAATAGGTTTTACAGGGACTCAAAACCCAATACATAATAAACTAATATGTCAATAAGTTCCAAACAAACCATCTATCTTGGAAAAGACAAAAAAACCTATTAGAAAGTAAAGTCCAACAAGATAACTCTATGTGTGTGTGTGTGTGGGTGGGGGGGTGGGTGAATCAATTATCCAATTAAAACAACTCTTATTAACCTTATTAAATCTAAAACATGTAATCAACAAGTGCAATAACCATACACAATGACACCATATTTGTTAACTAGGGAAACCCTTGATCAAATGGAAAACTTTGGTGGGGATGGTACCCACAAAATGATATATTAATATATAAATTTCTTGCAAAAGGATGGATCTTGGTAGGAGTCAATGAAATACATTCTTAAACATATTGGTCCCTATTAGGAGACTTTGAACCCTTATGAGGAGATTCCAACCCTATTAAGAGTTATGAAAGGAAGAAGGACCCACTATCCAAACAACTTTAGGGACAAGACTAGTGAACTCACTGTCTAACTAGCCTTAGTATTATTCCTTTCAAAACAATTCCAAATGATCAATTGTCCACTAGCACTCTCTACCAAATATAATCACTTCACTCTTTCACTGTGACTTTGTCGCACCAAAACACATCTCTGATCTCAACACTAGATTCACATACTCACATCACATAAAATCCCTTAGATCGCTTACTCACTTATAATTCACAATCCACACTTACAATTCAAAATTACTTGCCACACATTCACACTTAACCACAATAAAAACATCTATCCTTTAAACATCCTCAAACCAAATATTAAGTCGGCCTTGAGGCTTTCTTAATTTACAATCATAATAGGACCACATTAAGATAATACAATACATAATACATTGCATCTTTTCATAATTATATAACATTGTTGACTCACAGTCTTCACAAATATTCACAAGTTCAACCTCAAACTTAGCATGATCAACATTGTCATGTCTTATTCCTCTATCTAACTACGCTTTACTAGATTCTATGTTTGTTAGGAGATATAATCCTATTACCAAAAATCGCTTGATAGGAACTTTGCCTTATCTTCAATGAATCTTGAATAATTATCACTAGTCTTTGAATTTCTACATGCACACTTAACCATGTCATAAGGACACTATATAGAACATGTCCTCAACTACGCATAATCCCATCTTCAATCTTCGAATCTCACGATCTCAATCTCTATTTGTTGCTTTGTCAGTCTACACAAACTAACTAGTATGTTGACATCAATGACAAATACTGCCATGAATGCATCATATAATCATACTAGTAATCTCCCAAATAATCCAAAAATGCTAGGATATTCCCCCATAGGAATATCATCAGCGTTCATGGTAACAAAACCAACACCAAAAAAATTGAGTAGGCCAAGAACAAAACATAGACCCTTAAAACAACAAAAACTAACAGAATAGACTAGAAACAAAATACAGAACCACCCATAACTAGACTATCTCTTTAATAGTGTTAGCAACCTCTACCCCCGTACCAGTCATCCTCTTTACCACCTTCCTAAGGTCATCCAAATCATCAACAAGAGCAATGGTCATCATTTGTTAGAATATATAGTCCACCGATATAACTGAGAGAGGGGGGCGGGCGATGGGGTGGGGGGGGGGGGGGTGTGAACCAGTTATCCAACTATTATTACAATTATCAACCTTAAACAAACTTAACCATATGAGAAATATAAACTGAAACCACAACAAGATACTCGTACACAATAACACTAGATACGTTAACTAGGGAAACCCTTAGTCAGAGGGAAAACCCCAGTGGGGATGGTACCCACAAGATGATGTACTAATATAAATATTCATTGTTAGAGGATGGACCCTATTAGGAGTCTATGAATACATTTAGTCCATATGAGTCCCTATTAGGAGACTTTGAATCCCTATTAGAAGATTCCAACCCTGTTAGGTGGAAGACAGTTGGACCCACTATCCAAATAGCTTCAAGGGAAAGACCAATAAACCCACTATCCAAATGATCTTTGTATTATTCCTTATAGAATAATAGAAATGAAATGTACTTCCTTCCTCTTATTTTTTCCTATCAACTAACCCTCTGCTCCTTCTGATCTTGTAACCAGATCACAAAACTCTCATCCAATAATCCCTTAGTTCGCTTACACACATTTACCAAACACTCTGCTCCTTTTCACACTTTGCACTTCAAATGGATTACACACTTTACAAACAAAGAAAACATCTTTCTTTTATACCATATCTTCAAAATAATTCTTTGAGTCTCCCTTGAGGCTTTCTCAATTAATTATAATAAGATAATTAATTAATTAGAATCACAATAGCATTATTGGCTCACAATCTATACAAAACTTCACACGTGCAACACTAGGGCTTACACACTCGCTAACATCATCAACAAATTGTCCTTTTTCACTGCTTGATTGGGCATCTTCTCATTACATCTTAGATGTAAGCTAGTGAACAAACATCAGTAACTACTTTCCCAATACTCTATCTCTAAACTGCTCTCTGCAAATTAGTTACAACTTTTGTTAGTCTTTGACTTACACTTTGCACACTTGACCAAGTCATCAAGACAATGTAAAACATGTCCATGACTGCACATCACCAGACAATCAAAAAATTGTCTATACCATTAAGATCCATGTTTTCTATTCAACTAGTCTTTATAGAAACCATGTCATGTTGACATCAATGACAAACACAGTCATGAATGTAACATGTCAATACTCTCCAATGCTTAGGATACTCCCCCAAAGTAGTATCATTAGCATTAATGCTAACAATCTCCCCCTTTGGCATTAATGGCAACATAGATGAAAAACTATCTAAGTTCCAAGAATACCAAATAGTGTTTTGTTGTTGTTGTTGACCAACATCAGTTGTCCACACACTAAAAAGATATCAACACAATAGGTACATACTCCTACATCTTTGACAATAATTTTTTGCTTCACACTAAACAATTCATAATACATCAAGTGTGAATTTTGGCTTCCTTTCATGAATCTTTCTAAATCTCTCTAAAGAGACTTCTCTCCCTCATTCATACAGTTCTTCTCCCCCATTTCTTAGGACATTTTTTTTCATGCATATTCTCTCCCTTGTACTTAGGAGTTGTTTTTCATGATTATTCTCTCCCCCATTGGCATTAAAGTCAAAGGCCTCAATATTACAACATACCAATTGCTAATATGCTGCTCCAAGTCTTCAACCAACTCGAGTGTCTAAAGACACTATTCAAAATCAAATACCAAGAGTCCTCAATAGCTTTTCTCACCACAAATACTCCCCCATACAGGAAGCATCAACATTCAGTCTAGTCTGACAATAGTGCTCTGTACTACTAGACTGATGCACTCTCTACATCATGGACTTAGAAGTAGTTAGGGGCATAACCCCAAGCATGCCTCTCAAGTACTCAAATGTATCTTTAGGCAAAAGGCTTCATAAAGATATCTATAATATGATCTTTAGTACTCACATACTCCAATTTGATCTCCTTTTCTACTGCTTTCTCTCTCAACACAATACTTAATAGATATATGCTCATTCTTAAAATTTAATATAGGATTCTTAGACATACTCATTGTACTTGTTATCACAGTAAATGATTATAGGTTCTTCAAACTCACTTCTAATATCCTTCAGTATCTGCTTCATCTACATAACTTGATTACAGTTATTTGCTACTGCAACATACTCTACCTCGGCTATACACTGAGAAATATAATATTGCTTCTTTCTTAGCCAAGAAACTAATCTTCCTCCTAGAAAGAATGCTCCACCACTGGTGCTCTTTCTGTCATCCATATTGCCTGCCCAATCCACATCAGCATATGCACATAGAGTGAAATCACTCGATTTGTCATACCAAATTCCATAGTCAGATTTTCCTTTCAAATATCTAAATATTCTCTTTACTACTACAAAATGATACTCCTTAGATTGACTTGAAATCTAGCTACAATCCCAACTGTATTTGCTATATCTCATCTGGTGTGAGTCAGATACTACAAACCTCCAATCACGGATCTGTACTTCTTCTTCTCTACTGTAGGTGTCTCATCTTTGTTGGATAACTTGTGACTAGTTATTATAGGTGTACCAATAGGTTTACAATTTTATAAACCAAACCTTTTTGTTAATGTTATAATTTTATTGGATATATTATATACATGAGATATATAAATAATATATGACAAATATTATATATGAAATAATTAACTTATATTGAGAGAGAGAGAGAGAGAGAGAGAGAGAGAGAGAGAGAGAGAGAGAGAGAGAGAGAGAGAGAGAGAGAGTATAATCATTATTATATATTGAGGGTATATTTTACTTGTGTTATAACTATAACTAATGTAAGTTAATATATTAAAGAGATGCCTCTTTGATCACATATATATTCACTCATATAGTAACTTGGAAAACACATAAAAAATCTATAAGTGTCATTACAAGTTACAACATATCCAAAGAATAAGATGTTTAACATGGTATCAGAGAAGTGTTGCTACTAGGATGTCAGATCAGATACTTGATTTTGGAACTTGTTAAATCAACAAAAGAAAAAATTTCTACATTGAGAATTTGTAGATCTTATTTTACACTTTACCTTGACTGGCTACTCACAATGTAGAACATAGTTTGCCTACTTATGATGAAATTCATAAGCCCAACTTATCTTGTTGCAAATTTTCTAGACGACTTTATAATGAACATTATTGTCAGTATTTAATCATGACTGGAGGGTCTCACTTCCATTTCTAGCGTATGAATGTTCTTCCATGGATAGTGAAAGACCTATTTGCTTTTGTAAGACCTATTCAATTGAACAACCAAAGTTATGGAGCAAAATAAGCAAATTAGTCACTAGCAAAATGTGAAAGGAAAATTCATGTGAGCAAAAAGAATGGATGTAGCCCTAATTGAAGGCATATGATCCAATGATTATTTGTAATGATAATCATAAAAGGAAAAGAAACCAACAACAAAGTAAATTTGAAAGTTGTGAAAACAAGTTATTACTGCAAGAATTGAACACCCATCTCGGGCAAGTTTGGATGGAGTTCCAAATAAGTGATTAGATAGGATCAAAAGAAAAATCTTATTGTGGTCTATCAAGTTCTGGAACACATACCAAATGGGAGAGAAGGCATCGGGTAGTAATGATAGTCTTTGTTTAACCTAGTCTCATCAGGTTAGGATGACACCCCAATACCACCAATGTAATTCCTCATTTGTGAGCCCATTTACATCATTGATTGAGGATGAAACTACCATTAATTCATCAACCACACATTGAAATTGTCATGGTGAGGCAACAATGGCAAGAATATTTGAAATAACTTGATAATTTCCAAGTGTCCCAAACATTATAAATCAAAGAAAGGAAATCAAATATCGAACCAAGATATATTATGGAAAATACAATGATACATGGTAGCATTTTCTTGAAGGCTCTAGTCAAGATAACAATTTAGAATGAACATAAATGATGGTTTTCATGATCAATAATAAAACATCAAGTATTGTTGATTTTTTTAAAAAGATGTGATGAGTATTTGCGAAGACATGGAAACCATATCAATATCACTTTCATTTCAACAATTATGAATAAAGTTAAGAACCTTGTGATCTGCCCGAGGGCCCCCATAAACCTATTGGTTCATCACAATCGAGTTCCTTAATAAGAAAGGTTATGAATCGATGAAGGATTATTGTGATTTGTAGAGGAGAAATTTATTGTGAGCCTAGAGATTCAAGGAAGAACATTTTTGTGATTACTAAACCAACTAAATATTTGAGCAATTGATATTTTATGGGAGGCAATGTATGATTAATAATTTTTGCCTATGTGTGCAATAAGAATAAGTTGTAATTCCATAATAATACTTGTGAATGTTTTATTGAAGGCTTATATTTGAAATTATAATTAAAATCAATATACTATTATTATGGACATTCTGATAAATTGGATCCTTCCCTTGAAGAAACTATTGGTGTCCAGAAACCAATAAGCAATTTCCAGTCCATATGAACCATTCCTACTGCTCATAGCAGATTCTCTACCACTGTGTATAGGGATGACATTATTAATTCTTAGAGACATATTCCATCATCATAAAGATAATGCATAGCTCATTTGTCACATGAGTTGTATCCAGTGTCTAGAAACAAAGATTAAAGATTCATTTATGAGTGTTTCTCAAGTAAATAGTACAAGAGAAGTGTGCATATATTTTGTATTTGAAAGACATAATGATGTATAAAAGCTTGGTCAATTTAAATTATTATCTCCTCAGAATATACATAATATCAGTCCTAAATCAGTTCAAGGCACCATGCAAACTATCGTAGAGTTTGTATGAATGAAGAACCTTGCATAGTATGGGCACTGGGGGCTATTTTATTTGAGATGATAAGAGCTTGGTGAATGGAGCATCACAAAACTTGGAGCATAATATATCAACATTCATATCCATACAAATATATGTTGAGAAACACTGAGATCATAGACTGATTACAAGCTTGCTCCTAAAGAAAGTTGGAAGAAATGTTTTGACTCTATAAAATGGAATGAGTGGGAAATTTTACATTGTGAGGGGATAACAATAACCAATGTTCCATTCCCACTTAAATCATCATTAACAGAGAGATGTTAGGGAGGAGACATTATTAGAGTTTCAAATTTGAATCATCCTTTGATTTGATGCACTTGGGCCTTCATTGGAGCAACTTGTATCAAGGATGTTGATGTGCAAATGAGTATTTATTATCTTTGAGTATTATACCAATCTTTCTCTAATTCTTTGTATTTCTCTACATACTATAAGAGGTATTTACCTTGATCTTTTCCTCTGAGAATGTTCTTATAGGAAAAACAAGATTGATTGAGATTTAGAGGAAACTTGACATTTTATTAGAGGTATCCTTGAAAGAGAGGGAGTCTAACAAATTTGTCTAAAGGATAGAAGATATGCTTTAGTCAAAATTTTGATGATATTGATTGTATTGATTCAGAGGGAGTATTCCATGTCGAGATGGGCTCTCCAGTGATTAGAAACTAGAGCAATTAAAGGAGTATGATTCATGGGATAAAGGTTGATGTATGTAGGCTGGAAGGCCTTATGCTACCAGGATACCCATTAAACTAGGAAAGCACAACATGACTTGCTACAAAGAGGTTAGAGGGATGGTAAAAAAATTCAGAGGGAGTTTGACACTTCATCGGAGAGGACCTTGTATTAAGAGGTCAGAAAAATTGATATTAGACTTGGAGGGAGTTTTGACATTTTACTGGTAACCTTAACAAGGAGGTCAAAAGGTTAGTGTTTCTTTGCAAAGAAGAATTTTCAAGCTCAATCCCTTGTAATACAATTTTGCCTATAAGAAATAAGTTTGAGGTGAAAATCTTATGCTCTTATATGTCCTTGATGGATGTCATGACAAAACTACATGAAAAATATTCATGCTAACTTCATGTGATTTTTCGATGTCATGTGTGTATGGGCCTGCCCCCTATGTACATTATGAGGAAGTGACAACTTTCAAATGATGTCACTTGTATTTGGAGAAGTTATTGAAAGGTGACGACCTTGCAATAACTTGTATCATGATATGCATTTTGTGTAAATTTTGAAATAAATCATGAAAGGCTTTATCTTATAAATCAACAACTAGGCATTAGATGTCATTAATTTGACTATCTACAAGTTATTTGTATAGATATATTTTAGGTACTTGGTGAATATCATTTAGTTGATGTTCTGATAGGCCGCTACTCTTAGTAATTGGTGAATATCATTTGATTGATGTTCTGATAGGCCAATACTTATATGATATCATATACTAGAAATCTTTTGATCAAAGATTTCCTATATGTATTATTCTTGAAATATTATCTATGGTGTAATATCTATGTGTTTTATCTTTGTTCATTAAAAGGGAGCGTTAATGTTATAATTTTGTAGGATAAATATATATATATATATATATATATATATATATATATATATATATATATATATATATATATATAATATATGGCAAATACTATATATGAAATAATTAACTTATATTAAGTGTGTGTGTGTGTGTGTATCTTGTTATATAATCATTATTATATATTGAGGGTATATTTTACTTGTGTTATAACTATAACTAATGTAAGTTAACACATTAAAGAGGCATGCCTCTTTGATCACATATATATTCACTCGTATAGTAACTTGGAAAACACATAAAAAATCTACAAGTGCTATTACAAGTTACAACATATCCAAAGCCTGAGATTTTTAACACTTTTCAACAAGTCTTTCAAGTACTTAGCTTGTGAAAGGAAAATACGATCACTATTCTGCACAATCTACAATCTTAGAAAAAACTTAATTTCTCCTATCATGCTCATTTAAAACTCATTCTTCATTCCTTCAGCAAATTATTACTTGCTTCATCATTACCTCCAAAAATGATGTCATCAACAAATATTACTATTATCATCAAACCATTATTGACTTCTTTCAAATACAAGTTACTATTTGTCATACCTTTAGCAAATCCAAGCTTTGCCAAGTAACTATCCAACCTTGCATACCAGGTTTTAGGTGCTTGCTTTAGACCATATAGAGTTTTCTTTAGTTTGCATACCATGTCTTTGTCTTCTGATAAAGGAAAACCTTCAGGATGCTCAATATATACCTCTTCTTCAAGTTCTCCATTAAGGAAGGTTGATTTAACATCCACTTGATAAGCCTTGAACTTCTTATTTGTTGTGTGAGCCAAACATCCTTACTACTTTCATTGTAGCTACAGGTGCATATGTATCCTCATAGTTTATGCCTTCTTGCTATGAATATCCCTTGCATACAGGTCTAGCCTTGTTCCTCACAACTTGGCCTTGCTCATTCATCTTGTTTTTGAATACCCATTTGGTTCCTATCACATTCTTGCCTTTAGGTCTAGGAACTAACTCCCATGTATCATTCTTTAGAATCTGATCTAATTCTTCCTACATTGCTTGAATCCAATGATCATCTTTACATGCTTCATCTGCACTCTTAGGTTCAACTTGAGATATCAGACACATCTCCTCATTTACTCTATTTTTTGTCATCACATCATTGTATTTGCTTCCAATTATCTACTTAGGAGGGTGATTCTTTGTTAGATTCTTGCCAGGGGTAGGATCTGACATCTCAACTCTTATCTAATCTCTAGGTTCAAATCTCTACTCTCCTCTCTGTTGAACAGTTAGCACATCATTCTGCAAATCATTATTAGTCTCAAAGAAAACTTCAACATTATGTCTAACAATTTCAAAATTATATTCTTCTTCATCTGAATTGTAATCTACCATATTTTCCTTAGTTCTAAACTTTTCATCAATCCTTACATTTGCGCATTCAACTATTGTCTTAGTTCTATAGTTAAAACATTTGTATGTCTTTCTTTTCAATGACTAACCAAGAAACATACCTTCATCACTTCTTGGATCAAACTTACTAATGTCATCATCTCTATTAATATAATATTTTCTCCCAAATATTCTAAAATACTTAATTGATGGTGAATGACCAAACCATATTTCATAAGGTGTCTTGTTCATAGCTTTTTTGATATGTACTTTGTTCAGAGTGTACACTACTGTATTGACTGCTTCTCTCCAAAATGTCATAGAAACATCATCCTCAAAAACATCGCTCTTGTGGCTTCTACTATTAATTTATTTCTTCTTTCAACAATTCCACTATGCTCAAGTGTTCTAGGTGAAGATAGTTGTCTTTTAGTTCCATTCTCTTCACAAAATATGTTTAACTCTCTAGAGGTCAATTCTCCTCTTCTATCTGATCTCAAACACTTTATCTTAACACTAGATTCATTCTCAACTCTATTCTTAAATATTTTAAAATTATCAAAAGCTTCAAATTTATCTTTAAGAAATGCTACTCACATTATTCTAATAAAATCATGAATGAAAATCACAAAGTACCTTTCATCGTAGAATTCTCTTATTCTAGAAGAACCACTCAGATCTCTGTGAACAATCTCCAGCTTCTCTATGGTAGTGAACTTCTTTCTAGGAAATGATACTTTCTTCTATTTAGCCAAAAAACTTTCTTTACACACAACATTAGTAGGCTTTGTAATCTTAGGCAATTCTCTAATTGCAAATGTGCTACGAACCTTCATAATGTTATCAAAGTTTATGTGATAGAATCTTTTATGCCACAACCAATAACTGTCCACTTTAGCTACCAAACATGTCATTTCAGTAGGATTCAACTGAAATACATTACCTTTGGATCTTATGCCTATTCCAATGAGCTTACTATCTATGTCTTTGATAATGCAAGTGTTCTCAGTGAATTACAACTGATAACCCTTATCCACCAACTTTCCAACACTCAACAAGTTATGCTTCAATCCATCAACAAAATAAACATCGTCAGTGTTAGTTTTACCATCAACAACGATGGATCCAATTCCTGTTATATGACAAGTTGTATTGTTACCAACTCTAACAATACCTCCATCATGATTCTTGAACTTAACAAACTTATTCATATCACCAATCATGTGATGTGAGCAACCACTATCAATTATCCAATCAAATTCTTTTCCACTTGGGAAACTAGAGCTCTTTCTTCTCTAATTTCTCTATCAGGATCATCTTCCTTGATAGCCACAAATCCCAACTCATCATCACTTTCACTTTGACCTTTCTCATTAGATTCTTCATCTTTATTTGCATACAAACAATTTCTATCTCTTCTAGGCTTAATCTTTCCCTTATGATTTTTTCTCTCTTTTAGGACATTTAGATGCATAATGATCAAATTCATCACAAGTCCAACATTTAAAGATTTTATTGCCATCTTTTTCTCTTCTCACAAGAAGGGCTATACCTTCCTCGATCCTCTTGTCTTCATTAGATCTATTGTTACCAACAAAATCCCCATGTGTGCTTGCACTCCATGTTAGATTAGGTCGAATGTTCAGGGCATTGAAAATTATTTCAACTCTAGCTAGATCTCCAGACTATCTTATATCTACTTTTCTAGATTCTAACCTTCCAAGCAATGTTTCCTTTGTGAAATCTTTAGTGCAGGGTATTACTAGCTAAATAATCTAAGCTACTTGCTTGAATGGTGTCGTCAAACTTTTTAAGATCTTCCACATTACTTCATCATCTTCCTTGGTTCCACCAAGAGACCAAATTCCTACAACAATTTTTGATATTCTACCAATATAGCTTCTTACAGATTCATCTTCCATCATCTTAGCATCTTGAAATGCACATATTCAATTCTGCAATCTCATTCTTTTTGCATGTGTATCACCTTCAAAAGTATGTTCTAATGCTTTCCAAATTTCATAAGATGTTTGAAGTGACTTTACCTAACTATATTCATTCTCTGGAATATTTGATAATAGTAGAGCTTCTCCAACTCTCATGTTACATGTGAAAATATCTATCTTTGCTTCAGCGCATTGTTTAAGTTGGTCTTCTTTCACAATCGTCTTCCCACTCTTTGTCAAGATTCAATAACTTGGACCCATACACAACAGACGAGTCTTCATCTTTTCTTTCCAACTATCATAGTTGGCTCTATTGAATCTAGGACTATCCTTTCTAAAAAGATTCACCATTAATCTCCCAAAGTTATTAAGCTTATCTTCAAGGACCTGATGCTCTGATACCAATTGTTAGAATATGTAGTCCACTGATATAATAGAGGAGCGGGGGGGGGGCATGAATTAGTTATCCAACTATTATCACAATTATCAACCTTAAACAAACTTAACCATATGAGCAATATAAATTGAAACCACAACAAGATACTTATACACAATAACACCAGATATGTTAATTAGGGAAACCCTTGATCAGAGGAAAACCCTAGTGGGGATGGTACCCACAAGATAATGTACTAAAATAAATATTCCTTGTTAGAGGGTTTACCCTATTAGGAGTCTATGAATACATTCTGTACATATGAGTCCCTATTAGGAGACTTTGAATCCCTGTTAGGAGATTCCAACCTTGTTAGGAGTTGTGGAAGATGGCTGGACCCACTACCCAAACAAATTCAAGGGAAAGACCAATGAACCCACTGTCCAAATGATCTCTGAATTATTCCTTATTAAATAATAGAAATGAAATGCACTCCTTCCTCTTCTTCTGTTCTATCAATCAAACCTTTGCTCCTTCTAATCTTGTAACTAGATCATAAAACTTGCATCCAATAATCCCTTGGATCACTTACACATATTTACCAAACACTCTGCTCCTTTTCACACTTCACACTTCAAATGGATTACACACCTTACAAACAAGGAAAACATATTTCCTTTACACCATATCTTCAAAACAATTCCTTGAGTCAGCCTTGAGGCTTTCCTAATTAATTATAATAAGATAATTAATTAATTACAATTATAATAGCAATGTCGGCTCACAATCTATACAAAACTTCACACATGCGATACTAGGGCTTGTGCACTCGTTGATGATATCAATAGACTATCCTTTGTCACTACTTGATTGTGCATCTTCTCATTACATCTCAGATGTAAGATAGCAAACAAACATTAGATTTTGCTTTCCCAATACTCTGTCTCTAAACTGCTCTCTATAAATTAGGTACAACTTTCATTTGTCTTCAACTTAGACTTTGCGCACTTGACCATGTCATCAAGACAGTGTAAAATATGTTTATGACTACACATCACCAAACAATCAAACCATTATCCATACCATTGAGATCTCTATCTGCCACTCAACTAGTCTTTACATAAACCATGCTACGTTGACATCAATGACAAACACAATCATGAATGCAAAATGTCAATACTCTCCAATGCTTAGGATACTCCCCAAAGTAGTATCATCAACATTCATGCTAACACCATCTTCCTTTTGTTGGACCTGATACACTTTCTTGGGCCTTTGCAGTCATCTCAAATTTTGTCAACATCAATGATCACAACCCTGTTCTCCATCTTCCCTTCAAGTCTCTGAATGAGAGTGTTCATGTTGTCAACTAAGGCCTTCATTATTACTTAATTGCTACTATTTCTAATCACTTAATAAATTTCATTTAGGAACATATCAAATAGAAAACAACAAGAAAAAGAGATAGCAAAGATATACTTTGTGTCTTGGGAACAAGAGGTCTGCTTCCTTTACACTTAAAATGTATCCTAAAAAAATTCAAAAAAATGATTTCTAATTAAATTTGGTCAATTTTATTATAGGGAAAATTCGACACAACTTCCAAAAAAATGAAACAAAACACCCTTAAATAACTTATCTCTCCCATAATTCAATGCCAAATGATAAGGCCTCACAAGCATAATAATCTCCCAAAATTATAAACACACAAGGCATTCTCATATAACCAATATTCTCTTTTCATCACTATATTAAGAAAGAAAAGAAGAAACATAAGGTTTGGTTTGCTTCTCAAACAAAATCAGGTATATTCTACCACCACGCTAATGTCTCCTCAAAATTTGCAAATGCAAAATTTCTATTTTTTTATATTCATTTTCAAAACAAGACACTTAGGAGATAACCTACAAAAAGAGTGCAATAACACACTCTATAGAACCTCGCTTGATCACCATTGAATGTCAAATGACAAAGCCTCACCTATATAATAGTCTCCTCACTCTCAACCATATAGGGCCTTCAAATACAACAAATTTTCTATTATGATGACTACTCTAAGATGCCAAAACAATGCATACAATATTAAAAGAAAAAGTAAGCAGAGCACCGAGATATGTTCTCATAATGCCTACCTTAGGTACATAAAATTATTATACTATTCATATTAATAAATCCTAAATACTTACAAATAAATAAATCTTAATTTGTCTCCATGCATGCTTGTGTAAGAAAAATGGAGACAATTTGTTAGGATAAACCACAGATAGAAATAAAAACTACATGCAAATATAACCAATAATAGAAAATAATAGAACACAAAGAAATGAACACAAGGCACCAAGATTTAACATGGTTAACCCAATCCCTGGGCTACGTCCACCAAACAGCAAGTCCGATCTTATTACAATCCAGTGATTACAACCTGATTACAGTTTGTAATCCCTTACAGCTCAATATCGCCGCAAGAAGCAATTTCACATCACAACATAATGAAAATACCTAACCCTAAACCCTTTTATACAAGTATTTTATCCATTTTAGGGTTACAACATGTCAGCCATAATATGTCGGCTACAACGTCGGCCACGACCTAGAATTTTTTTTTGAGACAATGCCTCGAACCCCACTAATTATGAAGTATGTATAGTACTTTCCTGATCAGCCACCATAATCTAACACAATTTATGAAAATTTGACTCTATGAAAAAATTCCATCCAAGTTATTCACCAAAATATGACAAAAAATGAAAAATTGGCTAGTGCAATATTTCCTAGAATTATAGTTGCCTAAGTCATCCCATGTGCTCAAAATTTTAGTGTTTTGACAAATCAATTGATGGAACCAATCCTCATGCAACATGCCAACTTTTCCAAGGACAAAACTCTCTTATTTCATGCTCAATTTTACATTTGATAGTCTTCACAATGTACATGGTGAAGCCTTCCTCCTTGCTATGTTCAATTTTATTTTGGCCTTTCTCTCGTTGAACATAATAACATAGAATTTTGTTTGATATTACTAGCCTACTAAATCTTACATCATACAAGTAGACTTATTATACATCTTGTCAAAAGGAGGTGGCATCATTCATTATATCTTCTCACAGTTATACAAAAAATACTTATATGAGAAAGAGTATCATTGATCTACAAAATCATATCAAGACAAAATTCAAAAGTTCATTCCTTGACAAACCTTGGTTTATAAATTAGAAATGACTTCAATGTCTACAATTCTACAAGACAACTAACAAAAATATGAAAGGTTAAGAAAATACATATAATGTAGGTAACTCTAATGGGGCTATGAACACCCGACAAATAGTAGAGTAATGTCATGTGGAAAGGAAAATAATGTCATTCTCGGACCTATGAATACCTATCTGGCAACAAGGCACTATTTGATTTGATATTAGGAATGATCAAACTATGTATCTTATTATAACAACGATATCATCTCACATTCTCTCAAAAAAGGAATGATTAACTCATATATAGACACAAGAATGAATGTCTAATTCAACTCCTTTGATGGAATGACATATGCACTCTCTCTTAATTTTTGAATTCATATCTTGACAATGTCGTTAGAAATCTTACACATTGGGCTTATCAATTATTATGCATTGTAGTTACCATCACCAACTTCCTCTCATTTGCAGAACCATTTCCCTTTTGCTTCTCTATTAGGATTTTGCAACCTTTCTTAGTTGTTTTTGGATGTAGGGACTTATTCCTATCATTTCCTCTGCTTTCTACAACTCCTACTGTTAGAGAAAAAGGTTAATTTAATTTCATTAATTAAATTACCTTTTCTCCCTTCTTAAGATTTTGTTTTATGTGCTTTTTGCATTCTCTATTTAATAATTAATTAGTAATTATTAAATAGCTTTTACCTTTTAGGTTACCCTTTGTAACTTATTAGGTTACCCTTTTTGGGTTTCAATCTCCTTTTACAAGGATTGATCTCTTTGTAATTCTTCATCTTTTCTTTATCTCAGAATACAATTTGCATGTTTTCAGAGCAAACCCTTCCCTCTTCTTGTCTTTTTCTTCTCTGTGACAGGTTTTCTACATGCAGGTATTCAAGGGCTTCATGGATTTGATTTGCATATTTGCTCAAATCCTTCACGGTATCAGAGCTAGATCTATTGTAGCTTGTTTGATATTTGGAGAAAAAGGGAGAACGAGGGTTTGACAGATCAAATATGAAGTTTTTTTGGGTATTTCCTAAGAAAATAAGGGGGTCACTAATTTTTAGAGCAATTTGAGGCCAAATAGACTTCACACATGGATCTAGAAGGCGTCAAAAGCCTTGTTTCCATATAAAGTTCGTCCATTTTGGACAACATTGATCCGAGAGGCAATTTTTTTTACTCGGAAGGTCATATGACCTCCTGCACGCACCCTAAGGCAATTTTTATAAAACAAAATAAAAAGAGGCAGCAAACCTTTTTCCAACACCAAAAGTGCTTTCTGGCACCGCTGATCCTCTATCAGCTTGCACAATTTCTGGCTGCCAGCAAGAGACCGTGTCATTGCCGGGATACGTCGCCAACGTTGGAACCACCTCTGTGTTTCCGTCGAGATACCTTGTCACCGAGATTTCCACTTAGCTTCACCAACAACAACACCACCTACGTCCACTGCTTCGCCACCCTTCGACCACTTTGCCTTCCCCGCCCACGTGGCACTGTAGGCACCTGCCACATGGTACTAGTGCCATGTTAGCACCTGCCACATGTTAGGTGCCATATCATTCTTCTTTGGGCCCACTGCCATGTGCAATCTTTTTTTGTTATGATGGACAAACCTTCAATTTTAAGATAGTAAAATGCTAACATCAACACTGCATCATCTCTCCTACATGCCCTTCAGGTCCTTTTTTGACCTATAGTCAGTTTTTTTGCCGTAACTTGAGCATACAAATGTCTTTTTTCGTTTTGAAAGAAGTGCCAAAAGCTAGTTCTGAGACAAAGACAACGGTGTAGGAGTTTTCTGGTTTTGATGTAGTTTGGTTGCCTATTTAGGTAGTCAAAACTGGATGTTTAGTTTTGCACTATAGAGGGCATATCTTGAGCGTTCCATCTTTGTTTTTTTGAAAACATTATATTTTTGGAAAGATGGTTCAATCCTCTATTTAGAAATGCTGGGTTTTCTTCCAGATTCTGCTCCATGTTCTTTCTATCATGTTTTTTGCTTTATTGCACTATAGTGGATATCTTGGATGTTTCAAGTTTGGGGATCATTTTCATGGCATGAGATCTCTTCTTTTGGGCTGTACTATCTGTTGTACCAGATTTTTTCCCTTTCTGATCATTGTTGATATCGTTTGTATGCATTCTTGCAAACACACTAAGATAAAGTGCCATATTGCATCTTTATTTTTGTTTCAGTTGTTTGCCTTGTTTTGCTTTCTAATTTGAGTAGTGTCATTTGAGAACACTCGTACAGATTATTGTATTCTTGGGATTCATTATGTCTTGCGCCCTATTGCACATGCACTACTCTGATAAAGTGCCATGGGGGGATTGATGTTTTCTTTTGTTTGCCATCTTCCTTTGTCCAATGAGTGTCATTTTCGTGACATTAGCCTCATGACGTGTTTGAGATTGATCACCTCAGTACACACTTATGTACTCTTTCATGCATCTTGATTGTGGTTCCTTGACTTGCAGTTCTTTTGGCTCACTTTTCCAATTGCTTGTCACCTCACCCTTGTTTGCATTAGGGGGGATTCTTCTTTTGTTTCTCATGCTTCCTTGGTTTGATTGATCAACTCTTTAGGCTTTGGCATTTTATGCCATCTGTATTTTTGAGTTCAGTTGTTTGTCTTTGTTTGCCTCTTGATTCGATGCAGATTATAGTCTTCTCTACTTGGTTAGGTTCTATTTCAGAGGAAGCTCTATAGATCAACAGTTTCTTTTTGATAGAGTTTGTAGCTTCTACATGCTTCAATGGTTTTCTTCACGATTCCTCTTGTTCTTATCTTTTGGAACAATTCCTCTAGTTGGAGGCTTCTATAGTCATTCACTAGGTTTTCAACTATCTCTTTTTGGAGTAGAGTTTTTTCCATTGGATTTTCTCTATTTCTCCATTTCATAGAGATTTTGTTCTGATTGGGTACCTCATTAGGCCTTGTTGTCGGAACCCAAGTTTGCTTTCAACATTGCCTTGTAGTTTCCTTGCTCTTTCTACATTGTTTGTAACTGTATTGTTGCTCATTTTAAGGCGGGGTGTTAGAGAAAAAGGTTAATTTAATTTCATTAATTAATTTACCTTTCTCCCTTCTTAAGATTTTGCTTTATGCACTTTTTGCATTATTTATTTAATAATTAATTAGTAATTATTAAATAGCTTTTACCTTTTAGGTTACCCTTTTCAAGTTTCAATCTCCTTTATAAGGATTGATCTCTTTGTAATTCTTCATCTTTTCTTTATCTAAGAATACAATTTGCATGTTTTCAAAGCAAATCCTTGCCTCTTCTTGTCTTTCTCTTCTCTGTGATAGGTTTTCTACATGCAGTTATTCAAGAGCTTCGTGGATTTGATTTGCATATTTACTCAAACCTTTCACCTACTTCTCCTTCAAACCCCTAACACTGCACAAAATGTATGAAAAAAGAAACTATTTATATTTGAAAAGCTAGTTTTCATAGCTATGCTCTTTAAACTTTGGCTATAACAACCCATTGTAATACATATTTTTCACAATGTTCTGGCATCATAATGTCTAATTTAATGTGTATACAAAATATCACTTTAACATTTAGGCTTAATACACACTTTGGTAGCTAGGCGCACTTCTACAAACCTATATGTCCATAAAATTGTATTGAAAATATTTCAATATTCATTTCAATCTTGCACATGTTTTCATACTAAATTCTTGTCCATTGAATTGTAATTTATTCCTATTGATAAATTTGCAAAACTAAACTAAAATATTCCATTGTAATAAATATATTCTCCAGATTACTATATATGTACAATTTAACATGACATTGTTTATACATACATACATACATACATACATACATACATATATATAAACAATGTCATGTTAAATTGTATATTTGCAAAAGTCGATTATGATGACTACAACAAATGTATTGATATTAAATTTAATATTTACCAATTTGACATGTATACAAAACATAAACACTTATAATTATAAAGAGCAAACAACCACTAATATTAGTGCCTATAAATTGCACTAATTTTAAAATAGATTCAAACCCAAGACCTCCCAATGAGAGGCTCACAATTTGCGATGTGTTATAGGCTCTTGCCTAAATACAAACTGAAATGTTAATATATCAATTTGCATAATATTTACATTTGAATCACCCTTGACAAATATGTCATACTCATAAATAAAAGCTAATTATTATTATCATTTAAAGGCTTTTGACTAGATTTAGTTTGATGCAAATATAGAAATTTTAACTAAACCTAATTACAAATTAGGTATCGACAAGTGCTAGTTAAAGTGTGAACATCATAACCTATATAAACTTCTAATTGTTAGACTGTCCATACCAATTCTTCCATGTTAATCTATAAAAAGTAAATTTTAAAAATCAATATAAGTCAAGGGATGAGGCCGAGATCCTACCTCTCTTTGTCTCACCCATCTGAACGGTCCATAAAAAATATCAATAGAGAAAATAAGCCTAAATAATTTCGTTTCTAATTTTAAATTTATATCAAGACACTTGCCTTGGCTAACATCATGGTTAGATTTTATTCCAGGAAAAATCGATTGTTGGCTCCATCAAATATAGATTGAGATAGCTTTGAAGGGTATGAAGAACAACCCTATGTCAACTAGCTGAAGCATTCCTGTTATTCTACGATATTTAGCAGCAAATCAACAAAAGAAATACGAGTCGGAGCGAAAATCGAATTGGACTTCAAATTCCTGCAGGCACTCTCATCGATCACTAGGAGCTTTAAAGACGCGCGCTCCAGAGCGGTAGGAGATAAAAACCCAGAATTTTATTCTAGTCTTGCAGGTCGGCTGTTGTTAATACACATGGTCTTTCATCCTCGAAAAACGGGGTTTATTTTTCGTTTTTGTTTCTCCAGTGAATGGAAAACATGGACGCCATACAGCAAAATCACAGGGGAATGAGACCCATGATCGATTCCCTTCAGCAACAACAGGTAGGGTGGTATCCAGGGCAGCCGCAGTTTCAGTACCCAGGCGCGCAGCAACATCAACCGTGGGGTCCGCATCCTCCATTAGATCACTATGGTCAAGTATTGAATCAACATTATCCTCTGCCGCCGCCTCCGCCACAACGGCCTATGCCGCCCCATCAGGTTACTCACATGTATGCTCAATCGGATCAGGTGACAACCTTACACAGCGTTTTTTATTTTCCTCTTCGTTTAATGCATAAAATTCTTTACTGTAACGAGCATAATCAAGTATGGACGTGCCTTCTCACAGACATATTATTTTACTGATGGAATTTAAGCATACGGGATTTTTGTTCGTGAAAGATTTAAAAGTTATGTTTTGTTTCTGGTAGGGTTTTACTTAAAAAAAAAAATCCTTTAGTAATTTAGGGTAATCGTGTTGTTCACGGTTAAGGATTTTTAAATCTTCTGTACGTATTCTTTGGCAAATGTGGCGCTAGTGTAATTTAGAGCAAATAGAGTTTGCATTTCTGAAATATTTAAAAAGTTAGTGCTTGTGCGTCTGTTAGGGTTTTCCTAAAAACTATCCGAACGTTTTTGTTGTACCGTTCTCTTGAAGGTTTGATGGTTCTTTTTTCGAGTTGTAGTTCTCTCTGTATATATAATTCACAAACCTGACCTGATAAAGTGGCATATCTGGTAAGCATATATTTTGAAACAAATGTGTTCATGTTATATTTTAAGACAATTTCTATTCAAAGAGGGCTCTAGAAGTTGGACCTGCAACGTCATTGATGTAATATAATATGAATACAATTGTTTCTAGATATTTTTTGTCAGAATCACGGATCTGCAAAAAGAATTAAAAAAATCTAAATTGGTGCGCCCCTTGATGATAAATTTGTTCCACTTTATGTCTTGACTTTATATCTTGATAACTTTGAATGTATAAATTCTTAATGATGATTTTGTTCTACTTTATAACTTGATAACTTTGAATTTATAAATTTCAATAATGACTTGGTTGCTGGGTTTGCTGTCGGGAGCCATTCTCAAAGGGGATTGGATGGAAGAGAAAACATAAATGAGAATAAGTCCTGATGAAGAGAAGTTTTAAAGTAGATTTCCTTTAGGATTCAAATTCAAAACCTACTTTCGTATGCCATGTGACAGACAAGTTTAAGTTCTTGTTTAAGAAACTTAAGGCCGATTGTTAATGGTTGTGTGCTATCTTGAACTCTATCTTGTTGAGTAAATTATACAATTTCAACACTTCTTGCGTTCATAGATTTTAGCTCCACCCCTTCAAGGATTATTTTTGCTCTCTGCTTGATACATAGATTTAGTTATTCTTTTTATTGACATTATTGTCATCAGTCTGGAGATGTCTTGTCTAACGTGCCAATCTTTTGTATGTTTGCGTTTAGGATTGCAATTGATTATACTTTGAAACATTTGGGTTGCTCCCTTCTTACGTAAACAAAATAGGGTTTTGCATTTAGTATGGTTTGGTTAGAATTGCTTTTTAACATTCTGTAATTTTCTTCAGAAGTTGAATTATAGGGCTTTTACAAGGTACGTTGTGGCAAAACTCTTTTTTCCTGACTTGTATTTTGATTTTCTTTTCAAGGTTTTTTTTGGGAATAGCTTTTGTCTTCTTTATTTGGAATTATAAATTTTATCAAAGAACAAGATTGACAGATTTTTTATAAAGCGGATGGAATGTAAGAAGTAAACTTGGATTTGCTTAAAATAAAAACACTTTAGTAAATCTCCAAAAGACAGGTTTCACTATTGTGTTTTATGCTTATCAACTCTTAAAAGACTTTAACATCCATATGAAATTGATTACAGTAAAATAAATGTTGTAAGTTCTCACTGAGTCCCTGGTTTGGCATTTTGATAGTTGTAAACTAAAGTTGAATAAAAGATCCTTTACAAGGAAAAGTTTGCTTTCAGGTGAGAAAATTTGATTTTTTACTTAAACATGGGTATACCAAATACCCTCTTGTAATGCACCAAAATCAATATTGTGTTTTATGCTTATCAAGTCTTAAAAGACTTTAACATCCATATAAGATTGATTATAATAAATAAATGTTGTAAGTTCTCGTTGAGTCCCTGGTTTGACATTTTTATAGTTGTAAACATAAGTTGAATAAATGTTCTTTTCCAAGGAAAAGTCTGCTTTCAGGTAAGAAATATTGATTTTTTACTTAAAAATGGGTATACCAAATACCCTCTTGTAATGCACCAAAATTAATATAATCTTTAAGTCTTCCATGTTGCTGCCCTTTTGCATTCTATGATATTGACTGGCAAATACTGAAATTAAATCTGACTGCTCAGAGATTCTAAATCCATATACACGAAGGAATTTCAATTATTGGCTCCACTAGGGCTTCCTTAGTCAGTTACAGACTTTGTGCATGAGCTTCTCTCAGTCTGATTCAGCACATGGATTGAGTATGCTCGCCTGTAGATGTGCATATCTAGACATCTTTGTTTCAGTAGACTTTCCGAGGCAACCACCAACGTGCATTTTTGGTTATCCACGTTTCAGTAGGCCTGCCGTATGCAAGGTAGAAGATGCTTAGGCTTTGGGGTGTTAATGTCTTGAACCAGAATAGCATAAATAAATAACAGATTGACTAAAACACAAGCAACACGAGAGATACATTGGGAAAACTCTCCTGCTCGAGGGAAAACCTAGCCACACAAAGAAATATCACTTTATTGAATAAATTATAATATCACTCTAAAAATTACAATGCTCTCAAGCTCAAACTAAATAAATCCTCGTTTGAGCTTACTCACTCTTAATAGTAAAACATCCCCCAATAATTACTCCATGATGAAGGCTTCTAGGCAGAACAAGAATGCCTATGCTAATGTCACACAGAACACCTCTGAACAACCCAGCACTGTAATATGCTACTGTGAATACATAAAAATCCTCAATACTAAAATGACGACAAAAGGAAAAGTTCCCAGCACCATCATTCAAATGCATATAGCAAGCTTTAAAACATCTATGGTGGACGATATGCACATACACTGTCATGAGATAATGAACCAAATTTATAAACCAAAGGGGCCTTATTAAATAGAGAATGTTGTAACGAGAACAGGCTGCCATGTTTTATCTATCTTCTTGAGATGACAATCTCTATAAATTCTCTACCCTGACCTTTCATTGACAACCAAGGATTGTATATGAACTGAATGTCTTTGCAAAACGCTGAATAATAAATATGAACTGTAGGCAGTTAAAGAACAAAAACAGCATCTTCAATATGTGAACTGACAACATGAATGAACCAATGACATCAAAGAATGAACCAATGACTACAATGCATAAACTGTTAACACTTGCATTTTTATTTCTCTTCCAGCAAATCATTACACCTGCACAGTGCCAAGGAATTCCATGCAAGGCACAAACATATATATTATATTTGATTCTCTTTAAAAACCTATGGACTGTAAAATAGTCAATAGAAGAACAGGAGACTATCTATAATTCTATATGACTTGCCATCTTAACAAGAGAGAGATTATTCATATGACTTGCCATCTCTTAACATGGAGACTCACATGACTTCCAATATGACTACTCCCAGTGGGGGGAACAAAGGGCTTTTACATCATTTTCTCATGCAGAGAATAATGCATTAACAAGGGCTTACACCACAAATTTCTTTTGCAAAGAAGAATGTTTTAATGAGGGATTGCACCTTGAACTTCCCTCTTGCAGAGAAGAACTCATTAACAAGGGATTACATCTCGATCTTCTCTGTCACAGAGAATAACTCATTTACAAGGGATTGCGCCTCAAACTTCTCCCTCACAAAGAAGAACTAATTCACAAGGGATTGCACCTAGAACTTCTCCCTTACAGATAAGAACTCATTAACAAGGCATTGCACCTTGAACTATTAACATGATGATGACGTGCTGCAGGATTAGATGAGTTAGATTGGTGGATCATCATTGATATGTTGTCACTGCTGGCAAACAGATGATCTACAGTTTATAGATCAGTCATACTGGTCATCAGATTGATTAGGCAAGCAGATTTGTTAAGTATGAAGTATACCGGGTAAATACAAACAGTTATAGTAAATTGTATGCACGGCGATATGTTTGATCAGTTATGGCAAGTGGCTTACAGGATATGTCTACTAGAGACCGGATAAATGATTGTTATTTGCCGGGTAGTCACAGGAACTAAAGATTTAATCAGGTTTCTAGGTCACTGTGTGAGTCACAGGAACTAAAGATTTAATGAGGTTTCAAAGTTTCTGTGTGAAGAACAGCTAACTAACAGAGAATTCTTGCATAGATTTGGTAAGCTGGTAAGAAGTATTGTATTTGTTGAAAAGTCAAAGCGGTAAGGTATGATTGGGCTGACACCAAGGCAAAAAATTCAAGGTTATAACACTCGCTCATGAAATTCTAAATGTTTTTGAAGCCAAGTAAGGGTAACACATTTAGGGTTACTCTACTGCCTTTAGAACAGTAGAAAAGGAATTGAAAAATTGATGTGCGAGAGATGTGAATGATTTGTTGGTGTGATTTCTGATATTGTGGATGCAAAGTGTGTTAGAAACAATCCACAGTAGAGCAGTGATCAAGAGCTTATTGGATCTGTCATGCATTGAGGGCAATTTTCAGATCAGCCATTACTTGTTCATTTTAACAGGTTGACCAGACAAATGTCTAACAAGGTCACTCTTAACCAATTGTGTAGGATCCTAACAGGTCTGAAAATCAAAATCCTCTAACCAGGTGACTCTCAGAAAAACTTCTAAAATCCCTTAACTGGGTGGATCCTAGCAGATCTTTTGTAAAGCTCCTAACAGGGCTGATACCCATAACTGGGTTGACCCTTAACTGGGTGGATGGCAATGCTCCTAATAGGGCAACTAATTATTGTAGCAGTCAGATATTGTGGGTACTAATCCCCACCGTGGTTTTTCCCTCTAAGCAAGGGGTTCCACATGAAAAATACTGGTGTCAAGTGTTTCATACGTGGAAGTTTAATTTGCTTTGTTGCTACATTGATATTTGATTTACATGCTATATCTTGTGGAAAGTATTGGTGAAGATATCAAAGTTTTTAATTACACTGATTCACCCCCCAGTGTCTCCTAATATTAACAATAACTTCTTGCTCACTGAGAAGAACTCTTTAACATGTATAAGAATCACCGAAGCCAAGACTCTCTTTCAACAGGGACTTCCTCTCAGCAGGGGCAGCATTCTCACCACTTTGATTATCACAATAAAAGAGCTGATTCCAAGTTTGACCAAATATGGAGCTTTAACAATCACACTGCTACACGAGCTTACAAAAGATTTGGCACCCTTAATTTGTCACACAAGCTCCCTCTGAATTTTATTTCTTCCTCTGAACGTAAACACAATCTGTATAGGTTCTCCCTCTTTAATGAAGTTAATAAGCCATCAACAAAGTCCCATGCCTGCAAAGTCCTCATTTTTGCTCATCTCTTCAGCTTGCATGTCTTTCTTACAAAATGCCTAAAGCTCTTCATAATCTCTCATCATCTTGTTACTTCTCCATCCATCCTGCAACCAAGAGAGAAATAATAATTCATAGGTTAAACCTATCAGAAAGAGAAATACCCAGATCAATGCTAAAAGCATCCACTATTCCCAGTGTAATAACATGAATTAAAATATAACTACACAAAATTCATGATCCATATTCATGACATAATTATAAAACAATTCTCTCAAATGCACCAATTATTTTTCTGTTGGAGCTTCCTGTACATGTTACTCTCAAGAAATAATTGTTTCAACCACTTGAAATGCAGCAATGAGTGGTCATGAGAACGTGTCCCCTGTTGAAGCCAAATCATCAAGAATGTAGAGGCTCTAAACCTTTATTTCATGCATCTCTTAAACTCCCACTTTTTCTATTTTGGTTCAGGTTCATTATTAGACTCGCTCTGATTCCATGTGAATGCTTTGAACCAGAATAGCATGAATAAATAACAGACTGAATAAAACACAATCAACACCAAAGATACTCGGTAAAGCCCTCCTGCGTGAGGGAAAAACCCAGCCACACAAACAACTATTTCTTTATTGAATAATATCAGTCTGAAAATTACAATGCTCTCAAGCTCAAACTAAATGAATCCTCATTTGAGTTTGCATACTCTTAAAAATAAGAAAACATCCCCCAATAATCACTCCATGATCAAGACTTAAAGCAAAACAAGAATGCCTATGATAATGTTACACAAAATACCTCTCAACACCCCAGCACTGTAATATGCTACCATAAATACATAAAAATTGTCAATACTGAAATGCTGTCAAAAGGAAAACTTCCCAGCACCATCATTCAAATGCATACAGCAAGTTTTAAAACATCAATGGTGAATGATACACACATACACTGTCATGAGAAAATGAATCGAATTTATAAACCAAAGGGGTTTTATCGTATAGAGATTTTTGTAACACAAAACAGACTGCTGTATCTCATCTATCTTCGTGAAACAACAATCTCTACAAATTCTCTACCTCGACCATTCACTGACACCCACAGATAGCATGTGAACTGGATATCCTTCCAAAATGCTGAATATGAACTGTCGGCAGCTGCAGAACAATAACAGCACTTTTAATATGTCTGAACTGATGATATTAATGAACCAACGGCATCAAAGAGTAAATGGATGACTCCAATACATAAACTGTCAACTCTTCCACTTTCATTAATCAATGATATTCTCTGCCAGCAAATCATTACACCTGCACAGTACCAAGTAATCACACAGAAGGCACAAATAGATATATTATATCTGATTCTCCTCAAAAGCTATGCAGCTTGTAAAATAGTGAACAGAAGAATAGGAGATCAACGGAGTTATAAATAATGTCTATTGCAGCTACTGAAACTTCAATATGGGGAAGTTTTAGTAATCGAGAAAATAGAATGTTACTTGTTCATTTTAGTTTAATTGCATTTTTCTTGTGTTCTACTATATTGTTTTTTGTGAACAAGAAATTTGATTGTGAACATGTCTGCTGCTGATGAATATTCTTTTGGAGTATATGGGCAATAAGGTCAATAAGTTTAATCTGATTTATTGGATTTTTCAATTACATTTCTGTAGGCTTGGGCAAATCCAGGCTGGAGTCATCAACAACCCTGGGAGTTCACAGGTACTGGCTTGCAAAAAAATAAAATGAAGTGTTTTTTTAAAGAAATTATTATACCATCCCTTCTATAATCTTTGGGCATTCATTTGAGCTTTTTTGCTACCAACTTTAGATTGAATGGCCTTCAATTGAATCAAAGATTCTAATAATGTATGATTTCATGCATTTCCATTTCCCATTTCATTATTGCATATATTGCAAACCTTGTTCCTACCATTTCCCTTTGGTTCTGTTATGAACATTTTTCCTATTTTATCAAGGACTTGTGGGCTTATTGTGCTCTCAATAGCCTATGAATATAGAACTTAATGTTTGTTGCTAGCATCTTTTGGGTAAATCGTTAGGACTGGCTAGTAAAAGACTTACATTTTGTTCATGCAATGGTGAGTTGAGGGTTCAGTATGGAGTTGTTACTCTTATGGTTTTTTTAAAGTTATTTGTTCTCTTTTATAATCCTTTGGCTGCATTGGAGTTATACTTCTTCTAGAGCTTATGTTTCAAATGGCACATGCTGCAGGTAACGGCACAGGAGTTAACAACGAAGATGATTGGGCTGCTAAAGCAAGAGCTTGGGCAGCGGGTAAGGCAGCTATGGAATCTCAACAGACACAATCTCAGTTTGTACCTATAAATAGACCTGTTGATCATCAAGCTTACCAAGGTCATTATTCTCAGCCATTCCACACTCAGTTTGCTGAAGCTCAGCCACACTCTTTCCCTGGGTTGGGTCATCAATCTGTTCAACCACATGCAGTATCGAATATTACTACAAACCAGGTTCAGGATTCCTCATCACACTTTCCTAATGATGTTGCATCTTCCTATGTCTCGGATGCGTTTTTGTCTTATGGATCAAAAGATGCTGTTGCAATCCAAGAGCAAAATACACCGGGTATATCTTCTCAAGGATCTATTCCTATCACCACCACTAAGTATTCACAAGAAATGTCCATGAGTTATTCTTCAGTCCCAGGTACTATTTTTTTTATTTAACCTATTCTGATTTAGCTTAGATTCTTATGTTCATTCTGCAAGAGGTGGCCACACTTTGTTGGGATTATGCTTATTTAAGGCAGCTGCAATGTCGGACGAGTAATTCTACTCATAGTTGAAAAACTCAGCTTCGGCAATATCTCGGCTAGCTCAAATTTTTTGAAAATCTTGGAATCTCCAAAAACTCAGCAAAAAAATTGGCACTTTTTTTGAACATTTGAAAATATATAATTTATATAGATATATATCAATAAATAATTATGAAGACCATAAATAAATATATTTGATCTCTATAATGAATTTATAATTTATAAACACTATAAACTTATAAATGCTGTTAATAAACAATGCACACGCATATTAGCATTAGGAATAAATATACCCTATTATAATTTATTAGATATACAGTTATTAATTTATACTAATTTATAGCTCTGTATAATGAATTTATTAATATACAATATTATACTACTTTAGTATTAATATATAGTATTATAAATCTGTATCATAAATATACAAAACCAGTTCAAATAAATTAAAATTTGTATATTATAAACTTATCTATAAATTCACAATCATCAATTCATAACTTATAGTTCAATAAATTTACAACTTATAGCTCTATAAAAATATATATAGTGATGTTGGCGTGTGTACAGGAGCATAATAGTAGTGTGCATATGAGGAGATTTGACTACTATGCGTTGACTTTCAATGTCATTCATTGGGGATGAAATTTGGCATACTCCTGACAAATTTACATTAAATTTCCAAAAATGTTTTCTATAACCTGTTGAAGAGCAAATCCATCATGTGTGTATCCTACAATCAGCACTCCATGTGATGGCATCTTTGAGGCATATTGTCAAAATAGTTCCTGTGTCTAAATCTGTGCTTCTATGTTTTCTCAGCAGTTTGAATCTGTGTGCCTTAATAGTCCTCAGTAATCGCACCTTTCCTCAGCAGCCATCGCAGCCCTTTTGTTAGCCGTTGCAGCCTGTGGGAAAATGAAAAAACTCTAAATGATTTTAGAAAAAATTATTGTTTTTCAAGTTGACTTAATCAGAGTGGTTTTTTGACCCAAAAATCGTAAAAACCGTGATTTTTTCATGCCAAATGCGGTGTGATTTTTTCAAAATATCATCAGCGATTTATTTGGCGATTATATCACTTGGCAGTTTTGCTCACAATATCTTGCGATATTAGTGATATATTGCAGTTTTTTTAAACTATATTTTCTACTTGTTCTAGAAACCACCTTTGCTTCAGAGGATTTGTACACTGTCTTCTTGTAGAATAATATATTTCTTATTAATGTAGTATTTGGTCTAGGCTACTAGCTACATTTTTTTAAAAGAAGATAATAGATTTCCTCTTCTTCTGTAATAAGTTAATAGCATATTACATGTCATGAACTCAATGTTTTGTAGCTATCTCTATGTGTTGATGTGTCTGTAATTTAAATACATTATATGTCGCATCTTCAAACAATCTTTTCAAAGCAAAACCTTCCTTCTATTCTCTCACCTACTATGGTGTATAACATGGTCTATATACCAAGTTCTTATCCATTGCTAAGTTTGAAAGTCTTACCAGCTCATGGTATATTGCAAGTTGTCAATTGCCAATTATTTTTATTTGAGACTTGTCCAACCTAACACCAACATTTTGCTTAACATGAAATTAATACTGGACGGATTCTTCCGATGCTTATGGCAATATCGTCTTCAACAGAACTTTCTTGTTTTTGTAACTAAAATATGATAGTATGCATTTTCATCAATGGTTTTTGAGATAGTGGACTGCTCTTGTCCATTTTTGGTCTGCTCGTTATATACACTAACAAGTTCCCTCTTCTGCCAACCATTGAGGTGGAAAATTAGTTTTCTTTTTGTTACTTGGAGATATTTGTTGATTGCTAATGTTAAAAATCTTTATTTAATTAGAAAACTCAATTTGCCTTAAGATTAACTATATTTGAATGAAATAATTTCTTGGGTTGATGCCATTATCATGAGATAGTCACAAATGCATTTTTGATGGTGCTTCTCATTAAATACCTATTCAAATGAGTGGCAAAATGGTCAAAGAATTATAGATTCATACCTTTCCAATAATCTTTTTTGGTTGCACATGATTAACTGTGACATATCTTTCCAGGTTTTGAAGGACAAGTGAAGCAAATGCCAACTTCAGATTTGCCATTATCACCATCTGTTGATTTGCAACAAGATGAGTATATGTTGCAGTCACAAATGCATTCAATTTCAACATCCCAGCCAACTGAGCAGTCTCATTTTACATATTCTGATCAGCAAGAGGCTCCTGTTCCCGAAGTCAGTCATCAACAGCCAGAATTTGAACGCAATGCTCAAGATTACCAACAACACCAGCAACCCAACTATTTGCAGCCTGTACAAACAGTGACTAGTGATGGTCAAGAGTATAATGGGCCAACATCCTCAGTGCCTGGCTGGTCTCAGTTGGGATCATTTCCCCCTGTTCCTCCTGTTATTCCATTGAATCCTCAGGTATTGTATTCAATTTTAATGGACACACAGGCCTTTATTTGAAATATTGACACGGAGTCTGCGAGTTGCCCTAGACACTGATTTTTGTAATTGGATTATCAGTTTGAACATCCATATACATCCATACCTCATACGGTAAATGGGCATCCAGCACATTTGTTTGGGAGGGTTCCTGGTCCACAACCTGGGCCTGGATTCCGTCCAAATATGCCACCAATTGGTGTATCATTTGGTATGGGACCACTGAGCCCTAGTATACCACCTGGACAGCTAGGAATGGTCGGTCCTGCTTTTATGGGAGATAATAATGGGGCCTTTGGTGTTCCTGAGCGCCCCAAGAAGGTGACATTCTCTTTTATATGTGTATTTGGTAACAATATTCTTGACCTTTAATTAATATAGGAGGTTTGTGAGTTACAGGCTTCTGTGCCTAATTGGCTAAGAGAAGAACTGAAAAAGAAAGCTGCTGTTGTAGCAAATACCTCAGCACAGGGCCATGCATCAGAGGATTCTTTTCATGCAAGTGGATCTGAGGATGTTAATCCATCACTTCAGAAATCTGATTATGCAGATATTAGAAGTGTTGATTCACACCGCTCTAGTGATGATGAAGATGAAGAGGTTTGCCTGAATTAAAAAAGAGCTGAGATTTCTAGAGTTACAAAATTTGAATATTGGTAAGCCTTTATAGTGTTATATCTTACTTTTTTCAATCTTGCCTTGGCTTGATTTGAAGGATGAAGTGGAAGCGATCAGGACTGCTGCAATTAATCAAGAAATTAAACGTGTATTGACAGATGTATTGAAGAAGGTTAGCTGCAGCTGCATCTGTTTTGCTGTTTGTTGGAATGGCTCTCATAATTTTATTACTATTCATCATTGGCTCTCTGTGATGCATTAGCTCTTGTCTGTTTTAAACTCACTTTTTTACGAGTAGCTTAACTGGCTGCTCCTTATTGTTTGGTCCCAGGTGACAGATGATCTTTTTGATGAAATTGCCCAAGAAGTTCTGGATGAAGATGATGACATAATTCAAGGTTCTTGTTTTTCGGTTTGACTGGCAGAGTTAACGTTCTTAGTATATGCTTTCTTTTTAATTAACATTCTGTTTCGCATTCCAGTTAAGAAGCAAGCTGTAAATGATCGAGGGAGAATGAAAATCTCAAGGGCATCTCCTCCACCTTCACAAGGGAAGTCCACAACTGTGTCTACAAAGGTGGTTGTTTCAGCCAACAATACTACAGCAGGCAGTGGGGAGGAGGATGATAATTCAAGCTCAAGTGCACCTGGTGGCAATGTTCTTGGGCTTGCAAATTATGCATCTGATGATGAGGATGATGGGCTTGATAAAACTCAGCAGGTTACTTCGTATGTGTCAGAGCAGCAAGATGCCAGTTTTCAGGGTGAAAAAGAACATGGGGAAAATCATGCGGGCCAGTTAAAACCAGGTGAACCAAATATTATTGAGTATGTGAGAGGTGAAAAGTCAAAAGATGGTACAAAAAGTGATACAGAAGAGGAGAAAGATAATCGTCGGATTAAAGAACATTCTGAAGATACATCAGTCAACAAGAATGTTGTAAGAGTTGGTGAGGGACATGAAAATCCCAAGACCATTTCGAACCCAGACACTCCAAAATATGTGGATAAGGGTTCAGAAAGAAATCAAGTAAATATTAAAAGTAATCATAATGATTTTGAAGTTGAGAAAAGAAGGTCAAATGATTCCAAAGATAAAGAAAGCAGAAGTAAGGGATTTGACAAGACTGATACTAGAAAGAGTGTAGACGAACTCAAAACTGACGAAAGAGAAATGAAAAACAAAAGAGACGTTAAGCAAAATGATTTGGTTCATCAAAGGAAGGATGGGAATAAAGGGAGAGAAAGAGAGAGAGAGAAGGAGAAAGATAAATGGAGGGACAGAGAGAGGGGGAGAGAAAGAGAAAAGGAAAAGGAAAGAGAAAAAGTAAAAGAAAGAGAGAAAAATAGAGCTGTGGACAAGAAAAGTGATAAAGAAAAGACTCGTGAGAGAGAAGGGAGAAAGGATTCAGAACGGAGACATGACAAGGAAAGGAAGAAGGATCATTCTAGAGAAAAAAGGGCAACTGACAATAGTAAGAGAAGTGATAAAGAGAGGGGTGAGAGGAACGGTACAGGAAAAGAAAGAGATGTGAAAGATACTGGAAAGAGAAGGAAACGCTCATCATCAGTAAGCAGCAGAGGTCGAAACAGTAAGGTTGACTCATATGATAGCAGTACTAGTAGTTCAGAGCTTGAAGGAACAGATAGAACAAGACGGAGGTAGAGATTTGCTTCTTTCCTCCTCTAATATATTTTTGGTCTATCGGTTAATTATTGGTTTTTGCACGTACTAATTATTTTGTTTTGTTTACTCTTAATGTGCTATAGGAGGCTGCAGTCAAGCAGACGGAGTTTATCACCATCAGGATCTCGAAAGAGGTACACATGAATGTTTTGTAGGGGTAGGGTAACGTTTTTGTAGTATTTTTGTAAGATGGTTCCTTGCTGCAGCTTATTGAAAACTTTGTTAGATGGTGCTTTTTCACTTGTGTAATTCTCAAGTTGGCATGGAGCTTTGCTTTAATCGTTTTTTTATTTCTATTAATAGTTTCTATACTGTTTCCTGGTTTCCATATTTTTAAGCTACGAATGAGACTTGCCTGTTCTTGTTATCAATAGTGTGCCAGTTTTAAGTACTGGAAAAATATATGCCTGCTATATGGATATTTTATAAACATGAAAAGATGAGCCATTATTTACAAAAACTGCTTATAAGTACAAAGCCTCTTGTATCAAATTTTTAGGCACCATCATATCTCAACAGGTTGCTTTCGGTAATATAATCTCTTTTATTGATATTAAGAGATTTAACAATTGCTCATTGCTGGCTTCACAAACCACATAATGTAGAAATAGGCCTAGACTCGAGAACTGTGATCTGCCTTTTTAAGTGCTGCAAGTCGCTAAAAGTGATGAAATATTCATTGTGAATCTCAACAAATCTGAGTGTTTGGGTTTCAGTTTCTATCCGTCTTCCAATAAAAAACTGAAAATTTAAGTGTAAGAAAAGTCAAAATGATTGATTATATAAATATACACAAATGATTCTCATTAGATAGCCAGAATGCTTATGTTCCTATTAGAGAGAAGTTCCAAATGCCATTAATTCAGTAATTAGTGGCATTAGAACTTCTTTTGAATATTTTCTTTAGTAATTCTAATAGGTATGAAATGCTACTTAGCTTGTCTATTATAAATGCAGTATGAGAATTGTTGTGGAATATGTATAGATTGGTCCAAGTGGGTATTAATCACATGGTATGACAATTGTTATGGAATGTGTATAGATTGGCAAAAGTGGTCTTAATCACCTAGTGTGTGGAATTCTGTAATCTTTCAAGTCATATGTGCAGGTTGGTTCTTCTGGGGTAAGAAGTTTCCTCACCAACTAAATTTGTTTAACTTACCCAATGAGTATGATGATTGTTATTTCTAGACAAGTTTCGCGGTCTCGTTCTCGTTCTCGTTCACCACATGCCAGGCATTCTCACCGCAGGCATTCCCCTTATCCTTCTCATGATGCCAGGTAAGAGGCCAGCTATTTTGCTTAATGTAACTTACGGAATTTGTAAGATCAATGACACATTAATAATAGGATGGATGATCCATACAGTATGTTGTTAAAGGTGAGTTCTTGTTCAAGTTTCATGAGTTATGATGTTAACTTTTGTTAATTACAGGCGCAAGCGGTCAAGATCAGGATCACCTGTTCACAGGAGGAGATGAGCTGAATGCTGATTTTTAGCGGAGTACATAAGCTTGAACTGGTTCTCCAAGCACTTACATGTGAAGAAATGTTTCATTGTGGTGACATTTTTATCAAAGAAAAATATATTGGTTGTGATTTTTTAGAGGCACTAAAGAAAGCAACTATATGAAAGGATGAATCAGGGTAATAGCTTTAGTTAGAGCTCTCTGTGATAGCATCCTCGATCCTTGCCAAGATGTTACAACTTACAATTGCTGCTGGAGAGTGGATAAGAAAATCACCATGATAGGCACTTGCTCACCTCTTTGCCTTGGTGCTAAATTTGAAGTTCGAGTTTGCAAGTTAGTAATGTATTGCGAGACAAATTCAAATTGCATCAAGGCATTCTTTCTGTTTGCACTCCAGTATTTAGCGGTGTCGCACAATGAAGCAATGACATTTCAATAAGGTATATTATACTTTTTTGAGGATTACTGTTTGAGATGATGCAGTTGGATATTTTGGAAGGTACTTCATTCCAGGAAGGTATTACCCCATTAATGCAGCTGGGTAAACTCGGGTGAATCTTCGAGTCACATCTGTTGTGGTGGTTAATCTTTGGAAAATATTATGTAAAGAGTTTTGGACATCCAAGTTGCCTGCCTGCAAGAGTCCGATGTGTTGGAATTAGATGTTAAAATTTTATTTCAGCTCGTGAGTATGGTATAAATTTGAAAGGCCCTTGAGCCAAATTGCATAATTTAAAACAAATCCTTTTTGCAATGACTATCATTTTTCTCTTTCCAACTGCAGAAACTAGTTTTACTTTGAAGTAAACCAAATATCAGTTGTGATATTCAGTTTTATCTACAAAAAAATGAAATTTAATCTCATTCCATTCGCAATGTTCACATTTAATCAGCCCTTGGTCCTTTATGAGGGAATTGTTATATCACTCAAGTTTTGAATTCCTTAGGGCTAGAGAGTTATTGATAGTAAAAGTAGATTTGAGAATGTATTGGGGCACTGCATTCATCCTTGGTTACAACTCAACAATACTAAGAAAACACTAGTGCGGTAGCTTTACATTTCTCCTTAGAGATAGCTAAATTTTGCAATGATTATTCATTCTCACAAATTTAGTTCTATGTACAGAGCTGATCAATATAACTGTTTTGAGTTGAATTAAATGTTGAGGAAGGGACAGAATGTAATGGCAAGTTTGTGTAATATCTTTTACTCTCAATCTTATATATCTATTTTATAGTTTAAAATTCTAATAATTAGGCGGCAGGCTATTATACAGCAAACTTTAATTGGAAGGGGTGATGTCTCATATGGAAAAAGTTTGTGGCTGTCAAAACCTCATAGGAAGTTAACTCTGCTGTTGTAACGCATTCATATGAGCAGTGGAAACATTTTCGGCAGTGACAAGAGGTTTTCAACAAATACTCCGTTGGCCAATCCAGCTGTGTGTGGAAATCACTGAAGACATCGTTCATGAACACAATATTGCTCTTTTAACTGGCAGCCTAGAACGCCCTTTAACCAACTGCCAGAACATCTCAACTGTGACCAGACATGATGACTTTGGCATAGCTCTCATCTCTGAATGGTGTAGATTGCTGAGTGTGAAGTAAACCAAATTCTGATTGGTTGTTTCAGTGTTGACTGTATTGTAAGTCTTTCCCTCAGAATTAGAGACTGCGACGTTTCTTATAAATGCAATTTTAGGTGAAAAATCATGTTTTATAGGATGTTCCCTTCAATCCCTTTGCGCATGCTCATTAATATTAATTGATTAGCCACCTGCAGTTATTAACTCTGATTTTGTCACTATATGCCTCCTCATAACCACAGGATAAACCTCTTCCCTTAATAGTGACGACTTGAGGTATGTTTGACAATATGATAAGGGGTGTTAATGCTTGGTCAGTGTTGACTATACATGATATTATTGCGTCAAGGACCTTTCATTCATCTATTCTATTAATCGATATACAGTTGTGATTCTACCATTGATACTTATTTTATCATTAGTTGTTATTTTCGATATGTAGTTGATCAGTAAACTAGTTACTCGATCTCCTAATTGCTAAAGTATTGTACATGATATTCCATGATTTTATCATTGTTTCATGAAAAACATGGTCCTCTATTTTAGTATTTCTAACCAAATGTTCATTCTTCAAAAAATTGATATTGAAGCTGAAGCAAAAAAGCCAAATGATGAGAGCTGCAAGTTAAAATGATGGAAGTTTTAGTTCAAATCCTCTCCTAAGTTATATAGCCACATCACTACCATACTTTCTCCCTAAGGAGACGATGATCATTTGTCATCATTTGCAATCCACTTTCTGGGTTGATCTTGTCAATGTCAATTGACACTTCTTATTTGGAAGAGCATGTTCTTGGTTCTAATTTCATAATTTTGCTTATAAAACTGAATGTACCCTTCAATAATTAAGTAGGTAACTGTGCCAAATTGCCTAAGGTTCTTAAGGTGATTATTGCCACTTCCCAAGACAAATAGATACATTGGTGATATAAATATCACACAAATGTTTTTACTGCATATGTCTCTGTTGATGAAGATTAGAAATGCAATTTTGTTAGTTTAGGCTTCCCAATATATACCTTAAAAGATATAAGAACACAAAATTTGAATTTTGTTGAAGTAATTCATGATGACGGTACTACAAAACAACAGCCCTTCCAATCCATGTAGTTTTTCGGATTGTCTCTTCATCATTCATTTCAAGACCTTAAGATGTGAACGAGGAAAATGTTATATGCTTGTTTTTAACAACCATGGACGACCAGTGATTTTTTATCAAAATTACATTGATGTTGGTCCATACCGGGTAGTTTCGTTTTCATGTTCAGGACAGAATCAATAATCCCTTCCTAAAACTTAGCTATGGCTTAACATGTAAGAAAAAAGGTAGTTTCTGCTGACTGAACCTCCTTGCCCTTGAATGAACACAGTGCTTGAGCTGCTGTATGAAAATGCTTGTAAAATCTACTGCAGGAAGAAGCAAGCGTTAAATACCTTAGCAGCACAAAATATGCCTTCAATACGAAACCGAAAATTTAATCAGTCCAAACAAATGACTACTGCTTTAAAACTCTAGTGCACATTAAAATGTCTCTTCTCGTTATCATGGCAAACACCTAACACGTAGGTATACAAGTGATATGTTAAAATAAAATGAATCATTATATACGAGTATATGAGACCTCAAGCTTAGAATCAGAAGATTGCCATTGATCTAAAAGAGAAAAAACACCTGGGAGAACAATTGGAAACGCATTGCAAAGATAACTTACGGATGATTGAATGAATGAAGGATTCTAATAACATTGATGAGGCCAAAGCAGCCTATGGGACCCGCCTGCTAACAACTAGTCTAATCCAGCTGTAATCCTTAATTCTTCTTTTTTTCGGTGTATTTTGATGGTCAGGTTTGTACTCTTGTCTAATTGCTTTTCTTTGAAGAGGTGGCCCATACTGCTGCTTTCTAAATAGAAGGATGTTTAGTCAAATGCAAAGAGGAAGACTGTAGAGTTTTAATAGTAGTTGAGACAAATAATTGCATGATGCAAGTTAAAAGGTGAACCATCCTGTAAACCAAAGGAACACATAGACGCATCTCCTCCCCTTGATCTATTGTCCTTGCTAAGGGCTGAAAGGGCCTATGAATAATTCAAATCAATGTTCCCTCCTCTTGCGTTCCAATATCAAACGATTACAACGTTGCCCTTTTCTTCGACTAATTACTTCTTGCAAAAATAATAAAGAATATGATAGATCTGTGAAGTCTAATTGAATTGGTAATCTTCAAAAAGAAGGGTAATCTTCGAAAACAAGTTTAATGATAAGAGTTGTGAAGTCTATTTGAATTGGTAATCTTCAAAAACAAGTTTAATTGTTTTGATATTAAATTAGAATAAGTGAATTTTTTTTTGATATTAAACTAGAATAATTGAATATCATATTATAACAAAAAGATAAAATAAGATATTCGGTGAAACCTATCTATGTTTGATACATATTGTTTTTTTCTCATTTTGGATAACTTTATATTACTATGTTAGTATTAAGACTATGGTTGGTATTAGGACTTAATCTAGGGTTAGTGTTAGGATTCAAATACATGATAATCATTTGAGGGTTAAGCTTAGGACAAGAGTTATAGTTGAATTGAAGATAGGGTTGGTATTAGAACTTAATTGAAGATTGGATCGGTATTTCTAAGATTTAAATTAAGGTTAGAAATAATGTTTGAGGTTGGAGATAAGATTGAATCAGTGTTAAGATTGTTATTAGTTGATAGGTTATTATAAATGGAGATTTTACTGCAATCTTGTTCGACGTTGAGAATACAAGTGGTAAGTGGTAAGTTGGTTAACAGTTTCCAGTTGCTTACCAAATATTATTAGTTATCAGGAAAAATATTTGATCCAATCAAATTGAGGCTTATCTAGACAATATTAGTTCTTTAAACCAAAAAATCTTTAATAGATACTAACAGGGTGAAATACAAAACATGTAATAAAATCAAATATTTCATGGATATGAATAGGGTGAAAATATGAAACTTTTAGCACAGGGGCTCTTTTCCTTTTTCATGCAATTTATAGAGGACATTGATGGTTAGAGAGAAATTTATTTATGTCTGAAGACTTGGATTTCTCATCATGACTATTTTTTTTTAATAGATAAAGTGGGGTCGAGGTCACTTTTATTATCGAGCATAGTTGGCTGGTCTTTATCTCACTTCCTTGTCCCTGATCATTGTGGGAAAAAAGTCTGACTCAACCCATTAAACCTTAGTGCTTCTAGCTATGACTGCAAGTTGTGCTACCGTTGTCTTCTTCTACATCTATAAATTCTATTGAGTAAGTGCATTTCAAATTTCAAATTCTACATTTAAAGTTAATATTCCCAAATCTTTGTAGCATGCATATGGTATTTTGTTGGCTCCACAGCCCCAATTTTTCGGATTTTCTTTTTGTTTAGAATGGATGAATCGTGATAAGTTGTGAAGATAATCTTATGTATTGAATATAAAAACTTCTTTTTTCCTAACAATGAATAGCTTATTATTATTCTATTGGATTTTGAAAGTTGTCATTTATTTAAGGCATCTGTTTGTTCTATGTAGCATGCATTTGGTCCAGTTTCAAGAATGACTCCATGCATGATATCTTTGCCATGATAGCCTGCCTACGAGAATGTCCCAACAATGTCATTCATCTAATATTTTCAAATTAATAACATGATTTACAATGTTGAGTAATATAAGTTGATCAATTTTTAAAATTAAATTCTTGTATACCACCACAAAGACTTATTCCCTAAAAGAAATAATATTTAAAGTCTTATAGGTTGCATTGTCTTATAGCGCATTGTATTACACAAGCACTCTAAAGTTATCAAAATAATAAAACTCACTTAAAACTCCATACCTAACCAGTTTCATAGACTACATGACAACAGGTAATTATTGGAATCCTTAGATGCCAAAAGAATTTCAATTGCACCAATCAAATTTGAAGATTTTTAAAGATGATTTTTACAGATTTAAGAAATTTAAACAATATTTTTTGTTTTCATTTCTATTGGCTATCTTCAAAAAAGGCAATGGAAAAAATCGAAATTTAAACAATATTTTTTGTTTTCATTTCTATTGGCTATCTTCAAAAAAGGTAATGGAAAAAATTAAATTTTAAAACTTTAATTTGGCAAAATTTTAAAAAGTCACATGATCGTCCAACTATTATGTGATTTAATGGAAATTTATTGATGGTGGTACGAGAACATTAATCCATCCTAAGTGCTAGAGTTGTGCTCAGATTTATGTTGTCCTTCACAATCTGTGGAGACATCATCGTGGGGAAAATAGCTTTTTCATCGCGTCCAAATTCTTCATCGCGTTCAAAGAAAGAATTTGGCATTGCTTGCTTCTTAACCTTGATTTATGTTGTCCTTCACAATCCGTGGAGACATCATCGTGGGGAAAATAGGTTTTTCATCGCGTTCAAAGAAAGAATTTGGCATTGCTTCCTTCACAATCCGTGGAGACATCATCGTGGGGAAAATAGGTTTTTCATCGCGTTCAAAGAAAGAATTTGGCATTGCTTGCTTCTTAACCTTGTAGTTAGTTTTTGAGAACCCTTTTTATTTTGAAGTGCATGTCATTGTTTTATATTTATTTTAGATCCTACCAGTATTAATAGGTTTGAGTATTTTATTTTTCTATTAAAAAATCATAAGCATTTTTGCAGAGGTTTCAGTATTTTATTTTTCTGTTTAAATTAAGATGGGTTGTATAAATTTATTTTTAATCTTAAATATGTGATTTCTTTTGCTTCCTTAAGTACCCAACATGAAAAGGGACTAGATTTATGGTGAAAGGGCTTTGGTAGGTGATGCTTATGACAAATTCTTAATTGGGTTGTTTTTGTTTGCCTAGCACATCTCCTTTGTTTGTTGTTCTTGTAGACTTTTTCTTGTCATTATGTTAACAGTTGATTGTTTTTCTAATAGACCAAAATAGATCCCTATTACTATATGCGAAAAAAAATTTATTTCACCATATGTTATCTCATTTGGCACATTCATTCAAAAATTCAATATAATTATTTATTTTGTCCATGTTAGGGTTTGTGGTTGGCCCATCTTTATGAATCAGGGTTTTCGAGCTCTGATCTGTCTTTTTTTTTGCTAAGGCAAACTAATGAACTTTGGATAAAAAATTGCAGTCTCAGTGAGTTCATTGATTTCAATCTAAGACCAAACTAAGGTATCTTATATTATTTCTCCTCCAAATAACATAATTCTCTTCACTCTGATTCGAGAACAGAACAATAAGAATCTACTATACATCAAGCCAATAGTCATTATGGTCTATCAAAATCTGAAAGATATTTGCAGAGGCGAGGGAGAAGATAATCCTTCAACAACCGCATCAATATTCTTCTGTAATAGTGGGGCTTAGTGGGGCTCAAATACATGTGTCTGAGGAGAAATATTTTGGCATGCCATGATAATGGTGTTTTCAGGATATTTTGATAGAGATTCACAGAGCGATCCAAATGGGAAATGGAGATGACAAGTGTGAGTTGCACCTGGAGGAACTTGCTAACTGTTCGTCCAGCTCCTGGCTACACCTCTCAACAGTCTTCTTTGTACAACATGTTCTAGGTTAAATCTATGTTCATAGTGATCGTTAGATGCAATTTTACAGTGGATTATGTCCAGCAAGTGATTTACTTCACTTTTTTCCATATGCACTTAATTGATATTATGCTGTTTTCAACCATTTTGATATTTGAACTACTGCATTCAAGAAATAAACAACACTTATAATAAGATGAAAGGAAAAGAAACATAAATGCAATATAGATTCAATGAGTTAGTAAATAAAAAACATCATTTATTAAATAAATTTAGTCAGAATATTCTTGAGAAGGCATGGATGAGGATTACTTTGTCTACTTTTCAGAGCATTCAATATTGTAAGGGTCTGTTTGGTTGTTGGAATATAATTTAGGAATTGGAATTTAAAATTCTTGATTTGGGATTTTGGAACTTGAAATCCAGATTACGGTTTTTAGAATTTATTTTCAAACTGTTTGGTTTAAACCCAAAAATATTTGTTATTCAGAATTTGTTATTCCAAGCTTGTTTGGTTCAAAATACGAATATATGGTTCAAAAAATAAATATAAAAGTTATAGTGAGAAAGGCAATTTGACCCTCTAATTTGTTCAAGGATTTGTTTATGGTGCTTCCAACTCCACGCATGCTGCAAATGTCGATGTTCATTGCAAAATAAAAAATCAAGAAAGAGTTAAAAGAAAGATGAAAAAATTAGATATGTGTGGTACTAGTTATTTTATTTAATCCAAACATGTGAGCATGTGCAAAAATAGAGAAAATTTTCTCCCAATTTTCGTACGAATTCATGCAATAAATTTTCTGATTTCTTCAAGCGACACTTGTTAATTTTTACAAAATGACGTTCAAAGGGTACCCAAAGGAGATGCAAAGGGTGTCATTTCTACAAAAGCCTCACTCTCTCGGTTACAACTCAATTAAATTTGAAAAAAAGAAGCAAAAATAGGTGCCCCCAGATGAGCATCAAAATGTCAAATCCAATTAAATTTCACTTTAATTGAAATCTTCAAAAAATGAGATTAAAATGAGAATTCCAAATAACAAGTATTTTGAGGAGATAAAATTCTTGTTTTGGGGTCAAATGAGGATACTTAGTCCACATTTCCCCGAATTCCAATTCCTATTTTGCAGACCCAAACAATAGATTAGGAATTTTTGAAAATTTTGAATTCCAATCCCTACTCAAATTCATAATCCAAACGGACCCTTAAAGAATTGGCTTTGTGGTAAAGAGTTAAAAATAAATATATTTGAAATCTGCTACACCTTTGAAATATCTTTCCAGCACTTATGATTTGCCCTCTCACATATGCTCTAGCCCTCTTTGTTAAGAGACTTTTGGGCAACGAAGTATTCTAGATAGAGGACATAACGACACCCATGTGTTCATTTTAAATGAATTTGAAAGTGTATTAAATCTTCCATTATCACTATATTCATTTCTCACAGTAGCTTGATGAAATAAAGAAAAAACTCAGCCACATCTCACAATGAAGACACATCGTTGCCTACCATTAACGGTTCCCAATCTCTGCAAGAAAATGCTAAAATGTCCCTGAAATAATATAATTTGGAAGCTCAAGCTTTCTGCTGAAACAAATCGCACACCCTAATTCTACCTTTAAATTTGTGGCTTTCATCTTCCTCTCGCATTTTCCCAAAGGTTTTATTGGAGTCCATTCACTATTTATATAGTTCCCAGGCAGATTGGACACTAACAAATAATGTGAAATACAACACATTTCTATAGATTTTCAAGTGAGTAGAGGACTTTTCAAGGACATCGATTCTATGCAAACTCTATGATCATGACATTCATAGTAATTCCCCAAAGCTTAGCCCTGTAACTATAATTGCATCTTATGAAGATTTCAAATAGCCATCGTATAACTCTATTAGGTGCATATCCTGCCAAAATTTAGTGTACCCATAAAAGTTTAATCATTGTTTCCATTTTGAAAAATGCCCATACATACAATGCAAAAGACAATAATATGCTTGCCCCTAGTGTATGCTTGAAAAGTTCAAATCCCCTTTGTTCATATTGTACAATCAAGGTTATCAGAAGGCCCGATTTCTTTGGATTTTAAAAAAAATACAACTTAATCTTTTGCATCCATATGGGCATCATTTGTCTACCAGTACTAAGGCGTTTCCCATTCATTATGCCAAATATTCAATTTTCTAAACTTTCATTCTCATACACAAGGCAAAGGTGGACAGAAAACCCTAAGATTATTTACCCAAGGCATTCATGTGCATTTACCCATTTTACCCTTTACCTCACCAGAAATGCATGGTTGTGCACAAATTAAGAGGCCACACAAATATTGTTTCAAAATATTTTTCACTGTCAAGCTCTTAGCTCCACTATTCGTCCATCTTCACATTGTCAATTCGTTATAATTATATTTAATAATGATGTAGTAGGCCCTTTAGCAACACATCATGTACTCTTGCTGGGAACTATGGTGTGTCCCTCTAGATTGTCAGGTGGTTTTCCACAATTGATTTAAGACCCTTATTGCTATATCTTTCTTGTCTCTTTGTACAAGGTTTTGGGTCCTTTCAAAACTTGTTTTTACTTAATCAAAACACATCATGTACTCATGACATACTCACAACTGGCAAGGCCATAGTTTCATACAATTTCTACCTCATATGTTTTCTTATGGATGGGTTCTTTGTTTGGTACTGCTTAGTTAGAGTTGATTCTTTTTAAACAAAAGATAATGTTTCCCTTGTTGATAAATCTTCTTCATTGGTATTGGGAGGGCATAAACCTTGCTTGATCACTCATAGGAGAAAATTAACCCTACAAATTCTTCAACATAATGAATAGAAAAGACTTTGATTTAAATATTAGTATTCATATTGATAATAAAATCACTAAAAAGTATTTAAACATGATGAAAAGTTTTAGATCGAAGATTTTAGGAATATGCTGGCCCTATTAATCATTTGAGAGCTGTAATACGTTTTCTCAACATATACAAAAATACATGCAAGTCATGTATTCCAATGGATTACCAAATAGAACCAGTAACATATTAATACATGTACTTCATCATTTTTGGTAACATTGAATATGTGTAATTTTGCACTTATTCCCATGATTTCAATCTTTTTATCAGCTAATACATGCCTGATTTCATTTCCCATGTATCTAATGTTGGCCTTTATCACTACATTCAAACTCTATCATGATCTGCAAATTTTTGAGAATATTGCTTGTAAAAAGTTGTCAATTGGTAATTTGTTCTAGATATGCTTTTTTACTCTATGGATAATTCCCTCCATTGTTTCTGTAAATATCAAGTGTAGAGCTCAAAAGGTGTGCTTTTTTATAATTTAATGTTTTTGCTTAACTCAAGCAACTTATTTTGAGGCTTCTCAACTATTTTTTGTTACAATCAATACATACTATTCAAACCAATGTTAAATCTAAATTGACATTGATGAATGACTTTGAAGTCCTCTTCTTTGTCTTTGTTTCTGATGAAGGCTGCTCCCCTTAATACCATAAACACATAATAGAAACAAGGAAACAACAACAAATGCAAGAACAAAATATGGAATTCTTATTATCACCGCAAATGCGAAATCACAAAATTCACAAGTACAATATGCTAACCCACATGGGTGCCTTCATTACAATAATCTACAAGGAAATGCTGCGAACTATCACCCAAAGCTCCCTTAGACAATGTTCAAGCCTTTCTTAAATAGGTAATTTTATATGTTCGGGAAGGTTGTAGACATTGAAACTAAATACTTAAGGCCAACATACCCTAAATATACATCTAGAGTCGGCCAAATACATCTTTGACATTTATTTTAGAAATTTCAGGTAGCCCAACTTTAGAAGGCCATAACTCTCGAACTGTTGCTTCGATCGACTATTAACCACTTTTCGAAAATGCTAGTTCCTAATCTACAGGCTTAGAATAGCGTAAGCACCATTTTGTCGAGTTTTTGGACTTCATCTAGAGCCTCTAAGGCTTTCAAAACTAAGTTCAAAGATTTTTCTCCAAAATTTTCCACCGAAAATCCATAAAAATTTCTTTGATACTTAAGCTGGAGCAATGAGAATTTTATGTTAGGCTTATAATTTTAAAATGAACCTTCATGTAAATGAGAACATTCTGAGCTCGCATGACAAAATTACTAAAAGTAGTAAGCTCCCAGAAATAGTGACCCCCTTGTCTACTAGTCTTTATCAAAATAGAAAAGGCTGAAAATAAAAATATTTTTGGGTGATGCACGATTACTCTTACACCCAGGATGCTCTTGCATTAGACACCCGGTGTAATTTGAGAAGTGACTTCGTCACATCTCAGGTGTTCAGAGGAATATGAAGATAGTTAAGCTCCTCACTTGCTAGCCATGATGAATCTTGTACTGGCCTCCCTTTCCATTTGATTAGGTATTCCTCATAAGTCCTGTTCCTTGTACTTTTTCCAACACGAGTGTCTAGTATCTCCTCCATCTCCTTTGTAGCTGAACTAGTTGTTGGAATAATCCACTGCGCTTTGGCAACTTCATCTCCATCACCTCCTTCATAATATTCTGTCAAATTTGAAATATTAAATACTGGTGAAATATTCAACTCAGCAGACAAGTCCTCTTCATAAGCATTTATAGAATCATGCCTTTTCACTATCTTGCATGGTCTGAACTTCTTCATCTTTAACTTATTATATGTACCCACTGGAAAATGCTCCTTTCTCAAATGAACCATGACTTCATCTCCAATCTGAAATTCCTTATGCCTCATTTTCACATATGCCTTAGCCTTGTACTATGTATTCATATTTATTATGTGCTTCCTCACCTCTTCATGGATGTTCTTCAAATGCTCAACAAATTCGTTTGCTTCAGCACTACTTATCTCTCCTTTATCCACCTGCCGCAATTCAAAAGCATTTTTGGGACTACTCCAATATACAATCTGGAATGGTGATTTACTAGTACTTCTGTTGAAAAAATTATTATATGCAAATTTTGCATGTGGTAAAATCATATCCCATCCTTTTGGTTTGTCTCCAAGGAAACATCTCAACGAATTTCCCAAACTATGATTCACAACTTCTATCTGTCCATCACTCTATGGATGATGTGATGAACTAAACATCAACTCCATCTTTAATTTCTTCTACAATGTACACTAGAAATACCCAAAAAGTTTGGTATCTCAATCTGAAACTATACTCTTTGGAAGAACATGTAGTCTCATCGCTTCTCTGAAAAACAACTCTGCCACATGAACATCACTAGTCTTCTTGCAAGGAATAAAATGTGCCATCTTTGAAAACCTTTCAACCACCACAAAAATAGAATCATGCCCTCACTGAGTCCTGGGTGTAATGTCCCCATTTTAGCAGTTGACCAAGTGTGTGTGCGTTAGCCTTGTTCTACATGGTCCCGAGGGCTAACGAAGGGTTTAATGGGATCTTGGAGTGTTTTGGCCTAGTCATTTCCAGTTTGGGCGAAAACGAAGTTGATTTACTCAGTTTCAGGCATACTTACTATTTTTAGTAAGTCGGCAAGACACAGTGTAGGTCAATTTTGGTAATTGGATTCGATACTCCTCGGTGAGAGCTTTTCGATAAGCTATCACTCGCATTATTCGGAGTCCGATTGCTAATACATTTTAATGCCTGAAGTTTTATTAAAGTAACGTCTAATTTAATTGTTAAATATTAAAGTGTTACTTTAATATTTATTTTATGGTGATGTGTACCCAAGGGAGACATAATGGGTATTTTAATATATGTTTTATATTACACATCTTTATCCCACATTGCCCATATGAGTTGAGCGGACCCGTGGGAATAGAATAAAAGGAAGCATTTGTAGCTTCATTAGACAGGTTGAATATGAGAAGAAATTGGTGTGTGAGTTGCAGCTCCGTTCTTGGCATTTGAGGGCGTCTATCCTCTCTTGTAACATTCTAGACGTCATTCCCTTGGGGTTTGGCCTTTGGAATTCTTTGTTATTGGCTTCATTATCAGGCAGTTTAGTTGCATTTCCGGCTACAGGCAGATTTGATATTTTGCTCATATCTTCTTCACTACTTGTCCGACGCTTATGCCGCTTGGAGGGAATGGTATTATGAAGGTAGTGGACTGATTGGAGGAAAAAGTATTGTAGCAGCAAGTTTGTAAGCATGGGTTGGAGTATTATGTCAATACTGCTGAAGTAATTAGTAAGTTGATAAATCTGCCATGTATTTGGTTTTATGAATTCTGAAAATAACATTTTATTAGCAGCAGTTCATTTCCATTTTGCATATTATTGTAGTTTCTTTCTTGTTTATGTTGTATGATACCAATTCCATGCACGAAACACAACAAACAAATAAACGTTTGATTTTCGGAGTTATAAGGGGTTTAAAACATTAAACGGAGAAATAAGAAGTTGAATGCAAACTGTTTGACATAATTCCTTTCAGCAATTTGGTTTAGTTTTTTTGGAACATCCAGGGGTGCCCATTACAGTGGTATCAGAGCTATAAGTCCTGCCATCCTGTGGAGATCTTATAGAGAATTTGGAACGGCCAGATAGAGGGAAAAAGTAAGTAAAAAACACAGGCTAAGCATTTATGTTTGAGCATGCGACAGGGGTCTTATAATTTCCGCGATACCAGAGCAAGACAAAATAGGATTTCAGACTTGCAAAGCAAAAAGTCTAGTACATCTGTGCAGGGGGACATTGAATTCAACCATACAGACACAGAGGAGATATTCTGTGATCAGGACAATAATATGGGTGATCGAGATGACAGGAATATAGGATTAGGCAGAGGCAGAAATGCTGATCCAGATCAGGGGGAGGTACTGTTCCGACAGTTACTAGATACATTAGAGCAGGGGCAGCGTATGCAGCAGGAGCAGAATAGGCGAATGGACATGATGTTGCAGCTCATGGCTAGACAGATGGGTGTCAATATTAATCCAGGTGATGCCAACAACAGAAACAATAACAACGAGAGAAACAATAACAACGGGGGAAACAATAACTATGAAGGCCAAGGCAACAACAATGGTCCTGAGAATAACATTAATGGTAATAATGGACACGACAACAATGGGAATGAGGCTGATAACTTTAGACACGTTGCACGCCCAGCACGGACTGCGAGCTCGAGACCTCTTCTACCCACTTTTCCACCCAGAGATCCGGTTCAACCAGTAAACGAACCGCAGATTACCGAGTTACAGGATCAGTTCAGGAGGGACTGGGAGGCTAGTGGACCAGAGTTTCAGGCGGATATTTCTCTTAGAGATTATATGGACTTGAGGATGAGACACATGCCTAAAGCAGGAGGGAGGAATCAAAACTTTGAGCTGAGGAAGAAAGTTGGAAAACTTTCTTTACCTTATTATGATGCTTCAGGGAAGATGACTGCACGAGCTTGGGTGCAGAAGGTAGATACATACTTGCAGCTAAATCCTATGCCTGAGGAGGAGGCTATCAAGTATGCGGCTATGTACTTGGATGGCGTTGCACATGAATGGTGGCATCATGGCATGGTGACTTTGGGGCATAATCAGATTACATCCTATGAGGAATTCACTGAAACATTGATTGGGAGATTTGACACTAAGGATCCCGAGTTACATTTCAAGGAGCTAGCACAGTTAAAACAGTCAGGTTCTGTGGATGCTTACATTGTTGAGTTTCAGCGCTTGTCTGTACTTGTTACTGATATCTCTCCTAGGAGATTGCTGGTGTTATTTTGTGATGGTCTTGCTGATCCATTACGAGGTTGGGTGAAGGGACATGATCCACTCACATTAGCTGAAGCAACTAAAAAGGCACCAGATTTAGCCCCTTCGGTATACAAAGGAAAAAACCATTCAACAGATTCTTCCTACCGCAAGGACAAAGACAAAAAATCATTTTAGAAAGAGTATAGCAAACCCAAAGAAGGATCAAAAGGACTAGACAATGAAACCTTGAATGAACTTCGAAAGAAGAAGCTGTGCTTCCATTGTAGAGAGCCTTGGGACTTATCTCATAAATGTTCTCTCAAGGCTAAGGCAAATCAAATGGAGTATTTTTCAGCAGAAGAGTCAGAGTCAGAAGGGGAGGATCAGCACTCCGATTCAGATGAGGGTAACACTATAGAGGAGAGCAACATTCCTAAGGATGATAGATCGTTGGCACGCTTGATAGGGGCCCAAAAGGCAATCACATTTAAGGTCAGGGGTACTATCCAAGGGCAGAAAGTGATATCTCTTATTGACACTGGGGCTACACATAACTTCATAGATGCACAGTTGGTAGCCAGAAGAGGGTTACAGACAGAGGAGTATGATGGGTTTAGAGTCATGGTGGCTAACGGTGATAAGTTATTATGCACTTGGAAGATATCTAATCTTCACATCAGGTTTGGAGATGGCTACGAGTTGGAGGATGAGTTCTATGTTGTGGACATGGGAGATTATGATGTCATCCTTGGCATGACATGGATGGCTTCACTAGTTGAGTTCACACTCAATCTAGCAAAATTAGAGATGAGATTCCAGCATGAGGGCAGAACTGTGGTACTTAGAGGGCTTTCAAATGGAGGTTGCAAAGTAGTCTCCTTGAGGAGAATGCAGAGACTTTTTCGTCATGATGACATAGAGTGGGCGGCAGAGTGCCACATTATGCCAACTTCACCAGAGCCACAAGAAAAGAGTCATCCACTAGATGTCCAGAAGATACTTGATAAACACGCTAAAGTATTTAGCGATATTCCTCATGGGGTTCCTCCTGACAGAGGGATGGAACATGTTATTGAGCTCAAGGAGGGAGCCAAACCAGTTATGATTACTCCTTATCGTCATCCTAAGAAAAACAAGGATGAGATAGAGAAGGCGATTAAGGATTTGTTGGAGATGGGGCATATCAGGCCCAGTAAGAGCCCTTTTGCTTCAGCAGTAGTATTGGTAAAGAAGAAGGATGGGACGATGCGCATGTGCATCGATTACAGGGCACTGAATAAGAAAACAATTAAAAACAGGTATCCCATTCCTAGGATTGATGAGCTGATTGATGAGTTGCATGGGGCATGCTTCTTCACCAAAATTGATTTGTGATCCGGATACCATCAGATCAGGATGAGAGCAAAGGAAATTGAGAAAATAGCCTTTTGATGTCACTATGGCCACTTTGAGTTCATGGTTATGCCATTTGGTCTAACCAATGCACCTGCTACATTTCAAAGTTGTATGAACCAGGTATTCAGGAAGCAGCTGAGGAGATTTGTTTTGATCTTCTTTGATGACATCTTGGTCTTCAGTAAGACCTGGGAGGAGCACTTACATCATCTAGAGGAGGTGTTATCTGTTATGGAGAGAGAGTCATTGTATGCCAAGGAATCTAAATGTGAGTTTGGCATGACTGAGCTCCTTTACCTGGGGCATATCATTAGTGCAGATGGCGTTCGGGTTGATCCCAAAAAGATTAGAGCTATTGTAGAATGGCCTACTCCCACAAACCTTACACAGCTTAAGGGATTCTTTGGTTTATATGGTTTTTATAGGAGGTTTGTTAAGGAATTCTCACAGATTGCTACACCCTTGACAGATCTTACTAGGAAAGGAGCCTTCGTGTGGACAGGGGCAACACAGAGGTGTTTTGAGCATTTCAAGTAGGTAATGTCTTCATGTCCAGTTCTAGCTCTACCGGATTTCACGAAGCCTTTTGAGCTTCATTGTGATGCATCAGGTGATGGGATTGGAGCAGTATTGATGCAGGAGAAGCATCCCATTGCATTCGAGAGTAGGAAGCTTCGAGGAGTTGAGAAAAGTTATTCTGTCTATGACCGGGAGATGTTGGCCATAATGCATGCATTGGCCAAATTTTGATCATATTTGGTAGGTGGACGTATTGTGATCAAGACTGATCACAACAGTATTAAATACTTCATGAGCCAGCATGATCTTAATGACCGACAACAAAAATGGGTGACTAAATTGCAGGCTTATGACTTTGACATAGAGTTTGTCAAAGGTAAGAAAAATGTGGTGGCTGATGCCTTATCTCGAAGACCTCACTTATGTGCTCTGGCAGAGATTTCAGGAGATTGGAGAGATCGGATTATAGAAGAGTATGTCGGAGATGCTTGGGCTTCTGGATTGATTTCAGGTACCATACAAGATGATTGCTATGAGGTGATAGATGGATTGATCAGAGTTCAGGATAGGGTTTATTTGATTCCGTCATCACATTTGAGAGAGGCGATACTGAAGGAATTTCATGATGCACCCATAGCTGGACATCTGGGGGTCTTCAAGACCTACAGGCAGATCCGAGAGCGGTTTTCATGGAAAGGGCTCAAGGATGATGTTCAGAGGTATGTCAGGGAGTGTGTGGTTTGTCAACAGAATAAAGGAGAACACACATTTCCTGCAGGTTTATTACAACCCTTGCCCATTCCTGATAGGAAATGGGAAAGTATTTCGATGGACTTCATCACTGGTTTACCACGAGTGCAAGGAAGGGATTGCATCTATGTGGTGGTGGACCGCTTGACGAAGTTTGCTCACTTCATTTCTATTCCATCCACTTACACAGCAGCACAGGTGGCAGATCTTTTCTTTAAAGAGATATTCAGGTTACATGGGTTGCCCAGATTCATTATCAGCGACCGGGATAGTAAGTTTATGAGTGTTTTTTGGCAAGAGTTTTTTAGGTTGTGTGGTACAGATCTTACACCTAGCACTAGTTATCATCCGCAAACAGATGGGCAAACAAAGATTGTGAATAAATGGGTGGAAGGATATTTGAGGAACTATGTAACTACACAACAAAAGGCTTGGATCAGATGGTTGCATATGGGAGAGTATTGTTATAACATCACTTATCATATGTCCATCAAGATGACTCCTTTCATGGCACTCTATGGTTATGAAGCACCTAGCTTCATGGATTTAGTTTTGGGGGACAGTAGAGTGCCCAAAGCCAAAAACTTATTGCAGGATAGTCAGGACATCCTGAAAGTGCTCAAAGAGAATATACAACAGGTCCATAATCAATAGAAATTGTACGCTGATCAGCACCGAATAGAGCGCAGTTTCAAGGTAGGGGATATGGTTTACTTGAGGCTACAACCATATAGATAGTCATCGCTCAAGAAGAGCGGAGCTGAAAAGTTGAAATCTAGATTTTATGGTCCCTATAGGGTGATTCACAAAGTGGGCAAAGTCGCCTATGAGCTTGAGCTTCCAGAGGGAAATCGAGTGCACAATGTGTTTCATGTGTCTAGGCTTAAGAAAGCCATTGGTCAGAGTGTAGTGCCTTCTGCAGATTTACCCCCTTTGGATGAGGAGGGGAAGCTTGTGTTAGTACTTGAGGCTATTCTGGATACCAGAGAGAGGAAGCTTAGAAATAGGATAGTGAAGGAGTATTTGGTCAGATGGAAAGATCTTTCGGAGGAAGATTCTACATGGGAGAGTGAGCAGGTTATTCAGCAGGCTAGACTGAGATTGCTTGAGCACAAGCAATTTCAAGGGGGGCAGACTGTAATGTCCCCATTTTAGCAGTTGACCAAGTGTGTGTGCGTTAGCCTTGTTCTACATGGTCCCGAGGGCTAACGAAGGGTTTAATGGGATCTTGGAGTGTTTTGGCCTAGTCATTTCCAGTTTGGGCGAAAATGAAGTTGATTTACTCAGTTTCAGGCATACTTACTATTTTTAGTAAGTCGGCAGGACACAGTGCAGGTCAATTTTGGTAATTGGATTCGATACTCCTCGGTGAGAGCTTTTCGATAAGCTATCACTCGCATTATTCGGAGTCCGATTGCTAATACATTTTAATGCCTGAAGTTTTATTAAAGTAACGTCTAATTTAATTGTAAAATATTAAAGTGTTACTTTAATATTTATTTTATGGTGATGTGTACCCAAGGGAGACATAATGGGTATTTTAATATATGTTTTATATTACACATCTTTATCCCACATTGCCCATATGAGTTGAGCGGACCTGTGGGAATAGAATAAAAGGAAGCATTTGCAGCTTCATTAGACAGGTTGAATATGAGAAGAAATTGGTGTGTGAGTTGCAGCTCTGTTCTTGGCATTTGAGGGCGTCTATCCTCTCTTGTAACATTCTAGACGTCATTCCCTTGGGGTTTGGCCTTTGGAATTCTTTGTTATTGGCTTCATTATCAGGCAGTTTAGTTGCATTTCCGGCTACAAGCAGATTTGATATTTTGCTCATATCTTCTTCACTACTTGTCTGACGCTTATGCCGCTTGGAGGGAATGGTATTATGAAGGTAGTGGACTGATTGGAGGACAAAGTATTGTAGCAACAAGTTTTTAAGCATGGGTTGGAGTATTATGTCAATACTGCTGAAGTAATTAGTGAGTTGATAAATCTGCCATGTATTTGGTTTTATGAATTCTGAAAATAACATTTTATTAGCAGCAGTTCATTTCCATTTTGCATATTATTGTAGTTTCTTTCTTGTTTATGTTGTATGATACCAATTCCATGCACGAAACACAACAAACAAATAAACGTTTGATTTTCGGAGTTATAAGGGGTTTAAAACATTAAACGGAGAAATAAGAAGTTGAATGCAAACTGTTTGACATAATTCCTTTCAGCAATTTGGTTTAGTTTTTTTGGAACATCCAGGGGTGCCCATTACACTGGGTAATCCAAGAACAAAATCTATGCCGAAATCCTCCCACGGCTTCTCTGGTACAAGTAATGACTGATAGAACCCTGTATTTTTCTTCACTCCTTTCGTCATCTGACATACTCTGCAACTCTGTACAAACTTTTTCACATCTTGGGGCAACTATGGCTAGTAAGAATTCTCAGCAACCAAAGCAATGGTCTTATCTTTTCCAAAATGTCCAACCAATCCTCCACTATGCTTCTCCTTGATGAGATTTTCTCTCATTGAACTTCTGGGAATGCACAACTGGTTTCCTTTGAACAACATACAATCTTGGATCATAAAATCCAACCACTTTGTCCTGTCAAGTGTAATAGATTCTATACAAGTCTTCCACACTTCACCAAAATCAAGATCATCTGGATACAAAATACTGAGTTTCTTGAACCCAACCACCTCTATCTACATTTCTATTAGCAAAAGTTGTCTTCTACTAATAGCATTTGCAACTCCATTAGACTTCCCACTCATTTATTTCAAAAAAAATGTATAACTCTACAAAAACTCAACCTACTTCAGCTACCTTTGGTTCAATTTTCTTTGACTATTCAAATATTGCAAATCTTGATGATTAGTATACAAAACAAACTCCTTAAGAAGAAGAAAGTGTCTCCACTTCTTCAATGCTTGAACTATAACATAAAATTCCTAATCATAAACAATTTTTTTTTTTTGGCATCATTCAACTTCTCACTAAAAAAAGCAATAGGTCTACCTTCTTGGCTCAAAATAGCTCCTATTGTAGTACCACTAGCATCACAATCTACTTGAAAAACCTTGTTAAAATTAGGAAGTGCTAAAATAGGTTGCTTAGTAACTTTCTATTCAACATATTAACACTCTTATCTGCTCCTACAGTCCACTTAAATTTTTTCCTATCCCCTCTCATTGTTTCAGTCAGGGGTCCACAAATACTGCTAAAACCTCTTATGAACTTTCTGTAAAAACTAGCCAATTCATGAAAAGATATTACCCTTGTCGCAATCTTTGGAGTAGGCCATTTAAGGATAGCCTTTACTTTCTTTGGGTCCATTTTTAGACCTTCCGTTGAGACTACAAATCCTAGGTATGCAAACTCCTTTATAAAATTTTACTTCTTTAAGTTTATCAACAACTTTTCTTCTCTTAACTTATCAAATACCTTTTAAATATGAATCAAATGCTCTTCCAATGTCTTACTATATATCAAAATATCATCTAGGTAAACAATGCCTTGTTTGTGGATGATTATTCATCCATGGCTGCTATCTTCTGGTTTAAGGGCTTTTGGCCCTCTTTGTCGGCCTTGCATGCATAGATCTCCTGTGATGATCTTCCCTGTGGCTTGGGGTTTTTTCATTATGAAGTTCACCTCTATTGATGACAGAAATGCCATTTTGCATTGGGGTTTCTCATGGGGAGAGAAGTTCCCCTTGATGGCCAAACCCCAGTTTGAGGATTTCAACCCATTGACTGAATCCTTCAATAAAATCCCACTGTGGGTTAGGCTACCGAATCTCCCCCTTCATCTTTGGTTGGATTCTATCCTTGAAGCTATGGGGATGGCCCTTGGGGAATTCTTACTGGTTGATACAACATCATCTAATGTGTTTTAGATGACGTATGCTCATATTCTTGTGGAGATTGACGTCTCCAAGTGACTCCCCGAAAAGATTAAGCTAGTTTCCTCTTTTGGATTTTGGATTCAAATGCTTGACTATGAGGGCATCCCCTTCTGATGTCGGAAATGCCACAAAACTAGACACCTTGCTGCTCATTGTTGTTTTGATATTTCCAAATCGAAGAAGTCTCCCTCTTGATGGAAAGGGGTTTTAAATGATCACTACACGGTTCAAAAGGCCTCACCTGTTAGGGATGTTAGCTTGCCTCTGATTTCTTTGGTGGCTAACTTGACTGGTGACGTTGTTGCCCCAATTGCATTCTCGTCTGGTATTGTTGATGCCCCTTTGGTGGTGCCATCTTTTATTCTCCATCCTCTAGCGGTGGAGTCCCCTCCTTTAGTTCCTGCCTCGGTTATGAGATACTCTCTTGCGGTTCCTTCTGCTGTGGATGTTCTTGCTTCATTTCAGTGTCCTCAGGTTGCAAGGGTTGTGGGGGATGACTACGTAGATGATGACTTTGCTTGGCAGAAGGCTGTCAGTTTGGTGGACAGATGGACTACTGTCAAGAAGAAAAAGGTGAAGTTCTCCAACTCAACTTTTGACATGGCTTTATGTTCTCAAAAGGCGGGACTGAAAGGAAAATCTTGAGTCCCTGCCTTGCTTTCTGTTGTTGTGGTTCATGGTTAGGGACTTAATGCTAATCTTTTTTAACCATGGGGTTCCAGGTGCTCTGTCAAAACCTGGTGTAATGGCTGAGCTATACTGTGTTATCTTTGTAGCCACCTCAATCACCTTTTTGGTTGGCGACTTGTCTCTCCTTTGGTTTGTTGTTACTATGTAATGGGGTTTCAGGGCCCTTTCAAATCCTATTTTCCTTAATAAAAAACAATGCCAAACTTACCCAGAAACTCCTTTAGTAGCTCATTCATGAGCCTCATGAAAGTGCTTGGTGCATTAGTTAGCCCAAAAGGCATGACTAAACAATTGTACAATCCTTCCCTTGTCTTGAAAATAGTCTTCCACTCATCACCTTCTTTGATACGAATCTGATGGTACCCACTCTTTAGATCTATCTTTCTAAAATACTTAACCCCACTCAAATAGTCCATAATAGCATCCATCCTTGGCAATAGAAATCTATACTTGATTGTGATCTTGTTGATAGTGTGAGAAACTGTGCACATCCTCCATTCTTCATTCTTCTTTGGTGCTAATACAATTGGTACAACACATGGACTCAAACTCTCTCAAATCAACCCCTTCTATAACAACTAAGAACTTATCTATTCAACTCTTCACTTTTTGCTAGTGTCATTTTGTGTGTTGCCTTGTTTGGCAAACTAGCTCTTGGAATCAAATCCATATGGTGATTGATTTTCCTCATTAGGGCCAATCCATTAGGTACATTATCTTATACAATATCAAAAAACTCTCCCAATATATCTGCAACTTCTACAGATACCTCCTCTACTTCTTCTTTACTATCTTTTGGAATTATAGAAAAACACATATTCTCATGCTTCATACCTTTGAAAAACTATTTTCCATCAACAAAACATATTTTGGTAGCACTACATGCCTTTTTTTCTTTTTCCTTCAACGACTTCAACTTATGCTTCACTCCATCATTGGTTAGAGTGTAGGTATTTGCTCACCCATCGTGTACTATCAAACTGCCAAGGCCTACCCAACAACATATGACATATGTCCATAGGTATGAGATCACATAGTACGTCATCCTGGTAGCTTTTGATCTTGAACTTCACTAAGCACTGCTCAATGACCATGACTTTGTGGTCATCTTGCACCCAAGCAATATGGTATGGATGTGGGTGTTTCTGTCTCTTCAACTTCAACTTTGTGACCATCATTTGTGACACCATATTGTCAGTACTTCCACCATTAATGATCACATCACAACACTTATCTTCACATCTTCACCTTGTGTGAAAAGCTCATTCTTTGATTAGGTTCATTCTCACCACTCAACAGGACTCTTTTATTAACTAGGACTTCTCCTCTTTCAACAGCTTTAGAATGTGATAATCTGGCATCTTCATCAACATGTGCAACTCTCTCTTGGCCTTCTATTCTTTGATCTATCATTTCTTGGCATTTGGAATATTCAAATGCTATATGCCTTTCTTCTCCACAGTAAAAACATTTCCCACAGAAGCATCCTCTTCCAGATCCTTGTCCTCTGCCTCTTCCTCTTTGATCTCTATTGTTTTGATCATGAAAATGATTGGAATTGTTTCCCCTTTGATTTTGATAGCTACTTTCAGCCTCATCCTTGTTCTTTTGATCATCATTATGACCACCCTAAGATCATCTGCTAGATCTTCCATTGCGACCTCTTCCACTATTCTTGTCAAAATTCTTGCTAAGTTTCTCCTCAACTCTTAGGGAAAACTGGTATGCCTCCTCAATATTTTTCATTCAAACCAGACTCAACTCATCCTAAATGCTTGGCCTTAACCCATTAAGATAATGAGCCACTTTCTCCTTATCAGCTTCTGCATGACCAGTTCTAATGAGAACTCTGTAGAACTATTCGGTATATTCTTGAATAGATTTTCTTGCTTGCTTCAACCTTTGCATTTTTTTCAATAGATCAAACTCATAATCCATGGGAATGAATTGTCACTTCAGTTTAGCTATCATCCGGTCCCATTTGGTTATTTTGTCCTTTCCCCTTCTATTTCACTCCTACTAAATCTCCTGCCACTAGATCTTTGCATGTCCCTTCAGTTTTGCCTTCGCAAACTTGACCCTATCAGGATCCTCAATATCTTCGTACTCAAAGTACTCCTCTAGTTCATTGATCCAATCGATCAACTCCTCTGGGTTAAGATTTCTTGAAAATGTGGGAACCTCAAATATAGGTCTTTTTCCACTCTTGGAGATGGCCTTAAAAAGCCTCTCTTCCTCTGGGTTTAGAACTACCTCTACTTCGACATTTTCTTTTTCTTCGTCCTCATTCTTGCTTTCATCTCTTATGACAAGATTTATTCCTTTGTGCATTTGTCTTTGGAGGGCTCTAAAACCCTTAGGTGTAATACTTGCAACTCTTTCGCCATACTCTCTTTGTGGAGGCATTTTTTGCACTTTCGCTGAAACCCTAGTGCAAACTGCCTCACAATCAACAATCTGTCCACACACTCAATAACTCCAGCTCTGATACCACTTGATGAAGGGTGCTCCTCTTAATACCATAAGCACATAACAAAAACAAAGAAATAACAAAAAATGCAAGAACAATATATGGACTTCTTATTATCACTGCAAATGCAGAATCATAGAATCCACAAGTACAATATGCTAATTCACATGGGTGCCTTCATTACGATAATTTGCAAGACAATGTTGCGAACTATCACCTAGAGCTCCCATAGACAATGTTCGAGTCTTTCTTAAATAGACAATTTTATGCCGCCCAAGAAGGTTCTAGACATTGAAATTTAATACCTAAGGCTGACAGACCCTAAAAATACATCTCGAGTTGGCCAAATACATCTTTGACATTTATTTTAGAAATTTTGGGTTGCCCAAATTTAGAAGGCCATAACTCTCAAATTATTGCTTTGATTGGCTATTATAACCACTTTTTGAAAATGCCAACTCATGATCTACAAGCTCAGAAGGTTGTAAGCACCCTTATTTTGAGTTTTCAGACCTCATCCGAGGCCTCTAAGGCCTTCAAAACTGAGTTAAAGATTTTTCTTCAAAATTTTCCATCAAAAATTCACAATAACTTCTCTGATACTTAAGTTGGAGCAATGATATTTTTATGGTAGGCTTATAATTCAAAAGTGAACCTTCATGTCAAAAATGAGAACATTTCGAGCTCGTGTGACAAACTTACTAAAAATAGTAATCCTAGAAATAGTATCCCCCCTATCTACTAGTCCTTGTTAAAATAGAAAAGGCTGAAAATAAAAATATTTTTGGGTGATGCAAGATTGCTCTTACAACTAGGATGCTCCTACATCAGTTTCACTATACATCAACTCAAATGTAGAAAATTCTCATTTTCTCTACAACACAATGGCTGTTGCAAGTGGGAAAAACCCTGACTATATTCATGCCTCTCATCGTCCTCCCACAACTATTGCAAGTAAAGTATACATGCTTCCCTATACCTAAACTAAACATACTTTATTTTAACTCTACATCATTGGCACTTCAATATAAAGACCATAATGTCCCAAAAGATGATAAAGACCACAATGTCCCAAAAGATGCTATATTGCAAAAGAAAATTAAAAAAAAAAAAAACTATTTTCATTGTTTACACTCTCACTTACTTACTATGGCTTATGCTTAGCTGCAGCAACTTGGCTTCCGTTACCTCTTTTAGGCACAACTAAGAAGCCTCTCTACATAATGCAAAAAAGTTTTTTTAATGCTTGGAGGGCTTTTGGCCTTTCTTTTACTTAGTGGTGTAGACACCTAAAAACCTTTAGAAAATAAAGTATTTTTATTTTTTGAAAAATTTCTGATGACATCATCATTTATTAATTAATTAATTTACTTTTATGCCATTAAATCCCTTTATCTTAATTAAAAATATTTAATTAAGGAATCCCTCCCAAAAATGTTTAAATCTTATTTAAACATTATTTCCTTATTTATTAATTATTTAATTAATAAATTGACCAAAAAACCCAAAATAAATAAAATTTTTATTTTTTGCCCAAAACTTGGCCAATTTCCTTAAGACCACTAACCTCTTCCAAAATCTTCTAATCCTTCTTTAATTTTGATTAAAGGCTAATCCCGTCATTTCCTACCCCTAATCCCAACTCAAAATATTTAATTAAGATTAAATATTAATCCTCATGTTTATTAAAAAAGTTTTAATAAATATCTCCTCAACCCAAACCCTTGAAATAAATAAAACTTTATTTATTTCCTAAAAATCTAATTTATCCTCATCCTAAGAAGTTCTAGATTCTTCTAGAAAGTCTTCATCCTCATCCTAGGAAGTTCTAGACTATTCTAGAAAGTCTTTATCCTCATCCAAAGTCTAGACTCTTCTAGAAGATGTCTTTAAACCTAATCCTAATCCCCTCCTAACCTTGTCACATTCTCTAAACATGGGTTAAGACTTACTAACCCAAGCCAAAGTTAACAAATATCTCCTCCACCCACCCTCATTAAATGCCATCCACTTGCCTATCCCTAAGCTAATCCTAAACCATCCTAATCCATCCTCTAATCATTTGCACAATCCTAAGCAAGCTTAAAACCTTCCTAATCAAGCCCAAGTCGAAATTCCTCTCATCTCCCTCAAAATATCCCAACCATAAAACTTTATGAAGCCCACTAGGCCATAAATGACTCTTCCAAAGCCCTTTCATTGCTCTTACAAGCCATTATGAGGGTCTTTATGAAGATTTTATCCCTTGAGCCTCCTTTTTTGACTCATCCTTCCCCTTTTCTCCATCCTCTCACCCTATGACATGTGTCACTCCCTGATTGGTTGTAAGGAAGCACAATCCATGTGCTCTCCTCTTATGTAATCTGAGCCCTCCATGAGCTTTTCCCCATCCTTGCATCTTAGCCCTCAAACCCTCAAGCCTCTTGCCTATAAATTGGATCCTTCCCCTTTGCAAAACAACACAATCCATGAAGTAAAGTCATAATGCCATTTTAAGAAGCCATTTTACATCAAAACCATACACTCACACCCAAATTCCAACTCCATTTGAAGCCCTTGTTGAAGCATAAGCTTGAGCATACATCCTATCTATTTAGACAAAGCCACTCAACAAGAGAGCTTCTTATTGAGAGAGCCCATTAATGGCTCATATTCTTAATTGAGAGCTCATCTTAGTCTATCTTGAAGTTTATGAATTTTGTTTAGTTTGTAGAAGCTTTATTTAAATTTGGTTTCTATTAGCATACTAACATTGCACATATACAAGTGGGGTTGGAACCCTTTATTATTTTTTTGAGGGTTAGAGCAATAGGGAATTTTAGTTCTGATTGATTTGAAAAAACAAAATTGATATTGTGTATGTAATGTCATAAGAGATTTCCCTTCAAATTGATTGTCATAACTTCATATGAAAAAAATTCTTTACTTGTGCAATATATTGTATCTAAAGATGGAACATCAATATCTCATGTTTAGGCAGGTAGAGATTTTATGGCAATCAATTCTTATAAACAACTAAAACATAGTGATGATAAATTTTGGTAGGCTATATGATTGATTTTTTTTATCTGCCCAATTTTACCACTGTTAATTTTAATCACATGGTTGTTTCATTTAATTCAAATATTTTAATGTGTTAATATGATTGTCTAGTTAGATCTGTATAATCTCATAGAAAGCAGAATTCTGCACAAGTCATACATTTTTATTTATTCATAATTTTGATTTTCTTAAGATTGAAATCTATATAAGATAGGATAGTGAAAAGTTTGTGTCTTCTAAAGTATATAACTAGATAAGTTGTACTCTTTCCAAACATCTCTTTTGAGATTTTAAGGTTTTCGATACTCTGAGCTAACATTCATTTTTTAGTTTTGGTATTTTTGTTTCTTTTTACAAATGGCGTGGATAGATATTCAAATATATTTCATAAATTTATTATAAATATTTGAGAGAATATTTCAATATTAAAATCTATTTATGCTTATGATAAAAATACTTTGTAATATACTATGTATAATATTATTTTCTATCAATATAATATTAGAATATCTATTCTAAAATTATGTAATTTTATTTCAAGTTCACATTTATAAGTATAAATTGACTCAAATCTTACTCCAAACCTACCATATTAGAGGCAAGAACTTTGGCTCTCGCGCCCCTTGTTTGAAATGACAATAATTAAAAAGAACTCCTCGAGAAAAAAAATTAAATAACATCACTTTTTCATCTAGTTGGGGAAGGATGTGGTGCAAGATATTATAGAGGAGATTGACACTTTGTTTGATCATGTAGTGGTTTTTCACTTTCAGAGTCTCTGGCCGAGTCTTTTAGATTTGCATGTTTGGATTTCTAGAGAATGGGAACTTATTTTATCTAAACTATCCACCTTGTCCCCATGGCTAAGGGGTTCTTCGTTGCTAAGTTTGACTAAATTGGAGATTAGAAGAAGATCCATTATGGCCCTTCTTTCGCTTGGTTAAATTTATACTACCTGTTGATGGTGAAACCTTGACATCCAAATTTCTCCCTGCTATTGAATATTTTACCAAGTATTCGATCTGGGTTTGGCTCCCTTACCTGCCTCTTCATCTTTGGGTTGATCCCCTTGTGGAAGTGATAGGTAAATCTATTGGTAACTTCTTTATGGTTGATAAAAAATCATCAAAATTTTTGCATTCAACTTATGCAAGAATCCTTCTTGATATGGACATTTTAGAGGGTCTATTGGAGAAAATTTAAAGTTGAGCTTTCTAATGTGAGCAATTGGATTCAGACACTAGATTATGAAGGGATTCTCTTTAGATGTAGAAAATACTACAACAATGGGCATCAAGTAGTTCATTATGGTCTTTAAAGGCTAATGACTAATAAGGCTTCTTCTTGGTGGAAGGGGGCTTCTCCTGAACTACTATTGCTAAGAAGCTTGCTCAGGTTTCCCCCTCTGTAGAGTCTTCTTATCCTATTTCTTTGACCATGTTCCTATTTTAATTGTTGGTATCCATGTTGTTGTGGGTAGTGAGTTGGCTGGTTTTGATGTTGTTGTGCATTCCCCTACAATGGAGAAGGTCTGTCTAGTCGAGGTCCCTATTAGAGCCGATTTTGCTATGGTTGTTCTCTTTGCTGGAACTATTGCTATTGCTTCTACCCATGTTTTTTTTGCTAGTTCTTTTGTGACATACTTTATTATTCTAGATTCATAGGTGGTGGTCTCATTGGTTAAGGAGGGGTGGATCCTTGTTACTAGAAAACACCATAAGAAATACTCTCCTCATTTCGATATGAATCTGCACTCCCAAAAGAAGGGAGGTAAAGGAAAATCCTAGTGTTTTTCTTATTATTTTTTTGGTTGAGGGTTTCTTTCCTTTAGGGTTGATTGGGACTTCTTTTCCCTTCCGTAGTTGGTGTGTCTTTGATGTATCTTTTTTTGCTGTTGTTTGCCGATTTGTAGTGGACTGCTAGACCTTTATTTTTTTAGTTGGTGACAAAGATTCTTGTTGGTGGGGTTCCAGATACCCTTTAAAATCTATTTGTATAGGGTTTTGGGAACCCTTAAAACTAAATTTTTCCATAAATAAAAAACATTCCAAAAAGATTTTGGTACCACCAAAGTTGCAACTTGCATCTTTAGCATTTTCTTAGTAAGTGCATTATGTACTCAATCCCCAATATCCTTGACAATCTATAAAGAAAGAAAAGAAGTTATTAGAAAAAACTTAAATTTTTTTGACTGATAAAAGGTGAATTCCCTATTCATATTATATTTTACATTAATTTTACAATTTTTTTTTTACCCTGTTCAAAGTGTAGGCATTGAGGGGAAAAGAATAGGGAAGAAAACCCTTGATATTGCTTGGGACATAAGTTTGTACTAGGAAATACAAGTGCAACATTTACATCATAAGGTCTTTAGAAGGCATAATAATAATTTAAATTTATGTATTTTACCCTTGTCAGGGGATCGGAGGATTTCCCTCGTTACATAGACTTTTAAACAATATAAAGAAAAACATTTATAAAATAGCTTTTGCTTCATTTTTTATTCTTTTCTATCTTCTCTCTTTATATGATATCCTTCTTTATTTGATAGATGTCATTCCTTGTTTGAGAAACTTGAAAATATCTTGCATACACTCGTTCTTGGCCAAGCTCATTGTTAGAGTACTCTATTTGATTATTGACATAGAAAGGAAGGAAAAAACTTATTCCATGTAATCTTATTTATTTTTATTTGTTAAAAGTGAAAAGGGAAAATAATATATCTATTTATTGAAATAATTTTTGTTGTGTGAAAAGTAATACTAAGCTGGGCAATCTCCAACTCTAGATACAAATGATTCAATTAATTAGTTCTCTTCTTATGTTTGAATAAGATTAGTAAAGATTTGTAATTCTTGGATGTATCAAAATAAAGAATAATAAAATTATTTGTTTATTATACTTAGATTCAACTTTGCACCAAGGTTAGATAGAATGAATTAAGCATTTGACCTTATATATAACGAGGAGCCTAACTGTTATAAAACAAAACAAGCCAAATTAAGGGAATATAATTGTGATATTAGGATAGTACTGATACTTGAAGCTGATAACTTGGATTAACATGCCCAACATCCTAAATTCGAGAATTATTTTTATAATTTTTCTACTTTAAATATGTGAATTGGATTTAGAATTATATGACCTAATAATTCTATAGCAGATAGTCCTCACCATCCGCTATTTGATTTTCTAACGCATGTGCTAATTTATTTTCTTCTTGATATATAAGTTTGGTGCAAAATTCTTCAAATTTATTGACTATCTTTAAAGCATATTCAAGTTTAGAATTTATTTTCCAATTAGGAGTGATTTTCTTTAAGGTATTTTAGAATAATCTAACTATTCGAAGCTAGCAACATCTAACTTATAATTATCATATTGGCTTGTATCATAATCTCTTCACCATTTTATCGTTTATTCGTAAGATTATCCACTTCTATATTGTCTTCCCTATAAATACATTTTATGATTATCTCTTCAAATTTATCAACTATGATTATAGCATATTCAAGTTTAGAGTTAAGAATCTAGTTTGGGGTCTCTCTTTTCCTTAACACTTCATGATAGTTTGTGAAGCACCTTCAATTACTAATTTATTAATACCCATCTTTATTCTTAGAGTTAACTCTTCAAGGAGGGCCTCTAATTCAACTAAGTTATTAGACATTACTCCTAAGGGTTTGGCCCATTTCATTAAGCATGATCCACTATCTGAACATATAATACATCCTAAGCCTGGTGGTCTTGGATTTCCCCTAGAGGCCCTATCAAAATTTAACTTTGACCATCTAGCAAGAGGAGGTTCCCTTTTACATTCTATCATAGTGATCTTGTTGGATTTTGTGTAGGTCATTGGTGGATTAATTAGTTTAAACCATTTTTTATGCATTTATGCATCTCAGTCAGTAAAAGAACCTTCCTCCTTATATGTGTTTCTAAGGTTATTGTTAGCTACCTCAATAATACATGCCTCTAGTTTATTAAGAAAGGTTGTTAGATCCCTCCTTTCATTACAAAAACTTCTTATATTCCTTTCTTTCCATAATTCCTTGTATGGAAGAGGATATTTTCCATAGATTCCATGATTAGGTCGACTTCTTAAAAGATTCAATAGATTATTAGGGAATATTATTTTTCAATTAAATTTTTTACATAACCAATAGCAACAAATCTTAGCAAAGGAGCAATCATAAATCAAGTGTTTAGTTGTTTCAGAATCTTTTTCACAAAGTGGACATCTTAATGGCTCCTCAAAACCATTCTTGGTGAACCTCTTTGTTGTTAGAATTCTCTTTTGAGAGGAAAATAACTTCTTTTAGAAGACATGTTGGATCCCAACATAGATTAAGAGGGATGCCAATCTTTTTCCATTGTTGGGAATTATCATCTTTTCATACCCTAGTTTGAATTTATAGTTTTCATACTTTGAATCTCTCCATATTAGTTTGTCTTTCCCGTCTTTTTGATTCAATTGTATACTATTTAAGAATTGGTTTAAAATGTGTTTTTCTAGTAATGAAAGTGGAGTTTCATCCAAGGATTTCCATTGCCATCCTCCATACTGGTTATCATTAATTTTAAATTTATAATCACTCACATGCTTACCCCACATAGTTGAGAGAATGCTTTTGATGTTAGTTGGTAGTTTGGAACTATCTAGTGAGGGAATCCCATCCCATAAATCTTCCCAAAATAAAGCATCCTACCCTAAACTGATGTCCCAAGTTAAGTTATTAGCTATTGATGGGTGACAATCCATCATAAAGTTCTAGATTCTTGAACCTTGTGGTGAATTTTTAGTTCCAATCAAAGACAAAGGGTTAGTATTGTTTAAGTATTAATGATATACAATTGTAGTCCATTTACTATTATCTTCTTTGAACATTCTCCATATAATTTTTTCCCCTAGAGCCTCATTTTGCAACCTCCAATTCTTTATGCTTAGGCCTCCATATTCTTTAGGTCTACAATTTTTTTTTCTATTTTATGAAAGTTTTTTCCTCTTCTTATCTCTGGTGCCTTGCCAGAAGATTTTTTTAGTTTAGAGTCTAATTTCTTTTTTACACCTTTAGGTAGAGGAATACATGTCATATGATATGTGGGGATGATAGAAATTACTGCTTTGATCATAGTCATCCTACCTACTTTAGTTAACCATTTCCCTTTCCAACTTTCTAACTTTCCATTCCTTCATCTATTTTTTTTGAATCATATCCCAAGCTTTACCTTTTCCAACACATTTTTCAAGTTGAATACCGAGGTATTTGTATGGGAAGGTTCCTTTTCTATATCCCATTATATTATAAATATCTGTCTCCACTTTCTCTTTGGTATTGATAAAGAAGATCTCTGATATGTTAGCATTTACTATTTGACCTGATGCTTCCATATAATTATTTATTATTCTCTTAAAATTTTGAGTTTCTTCCAAATTGCTTTCTTCTAGTACAATGGTGTCATCCACAAATTGTTGATGTGCTATTTTAGGAACCTTGTTAGTTACTATGATTCTTCTAATTTTCCTTTTAGTTTGAGCTTTTATTATGGCCATGTTAAATTTTTTTTCCATGATAGTGAAGAGGAAAGTTGATATAGTGTCCCCTTGTCTCATTCTTCTAGATATGTTGAAGAAGCCTTTAGGGGTAACATTTATGAGAAGGAATATTTTGGGTGTCAAAATGCAATTATAGATTAAGTTGATTCTTTGACGCGAGAATCCACAAGCTTCAAGTGTTTTGCATAAGAATCTCCAATCCACTTTATTGTAAGATTTTTGGACATCTAACTTGATTAGCATACATGATTCCTTATTAGTTTGTACATAATGAATTAATTCTTGGATTATGATAATACAATAAATAATTGATGTATAAGGAAAAAAACATGTCTATTCCTTTGAGATGAGCTTTGGTAATAATTTTTAAAGTTTGTTGGATAATACTTTTGAGAGAATTTTGTAGATAGGGTTACATAAAGATATGGGCCTAAAGTCTCCTAAGTCCTCATGTTTGATTTTATCAGGGATTAAAGATAGGAATATATTATTATTTTTAGTTAGAAGGGATCCATAATTTCTAGTTGCCTCAATGTCCTCCCAAAGGCCATCTCCTAGAATACCCCAAAATTTCTCAAAGAAAAAGGCTTGAAAGTCATCAGGGCTTGAAGATTTATCAGGGTTAAGTTGGAAGAGGGCATATTTCATTTCATCTTTGGTTAATTTTTTATTTAAGTATTTATTGTATTCTATAGTTATTATTTTAGGAATAGATTTTATCATCTTATTTTGGGCTATTATATTTGAGGATACAAAATTATTTAAGATATGTGTGTAATACTTAACAAAAGATTCTACTATCTCTTTTGGGATTTTAGTTATCGTCCCTCCATAATCCTTTTTTTTTACTATTCTATTAATATTTCTTTTGTTGATAGTACTTTTATGTTTTTGTTTTTGTATTTCTATCACCTTCTAACAACCATGTTTCTCTTGAATTTTTTTTATAGAATATTTCTTCTTTTGCTAGGATATTTTCCTGTTTAGTTAGAAGTTCTTTTTCTTTGATATATTTATCATTATCCATTCCTACCTTGATGGTTTCTTGGTTTAGATTTTTTAATTCTTCTTTGATCTCTAATTTTTCTTTAAATATGTTGTTAAAAGGGTCTTTATTCCATTTACTAGTTATCTCTTTTAATGATTCAGTTTTACTATAAAATGAGACATCCTTGATCCTTCAAACACTACACATTTGGGTTTGAATTACGACAAACACCCGTCACCCAACCAACTGAAAGAGGAATTGGCTCTTGTTGGACAACGAAAGACTTTTGCCATCACAATTTGTGATAGAAAGGTAGACAATCAAAATTGTGACAGACACAACTATCATAAATTTGACCAAGTCACTGGCAAAGAGTTCATTTTCACTGTCACAATTGCAACATAAAGATATTGAAGACACCATAAAAATTGTGATGTGTTTGTGACATAAATGCTATGGGACTCACGAAAAGCCATAAAAAATGTCTATCTTAATAGCAACGGGCATGTGGTAGGAATGTTGCTTGATCAATGACTAGTTGTCGAAAGTGGCCATCTCAATTGTGATGACGTGCTATATTAATAAAAAAAAATTGGCGGCAAATGTTGAATAGCTATGATTCTCTTATAGCTCACAGTAGATTCACATATCTAGTTGTCATGCAATCATAGGTTAATAATGAGCTTTACTTGGTTTCAAGAATAGTTTAATATTCTCTACTAATCAGGGCTAACCACATGAGGGTGGAAGCTCATTTGCCCCTCCCCCCCCGCTCCCCCAACATCTAAATTCCTTTTTAACATCTAAAATATTTAAGAAAGGATCAATATTTAAAGTACAAAAAAAGGTTCTAGACTTGTAAAAGTGACATCATTTTCCCATCTTCTAGTGCATGCCATTTTTCCATTGTATCCAAAATAAGATTCTACCACTTTGAATCGATAATGCACGTGTATCTGCATTCAAATGCATGGACAATAGGCAGAGCTGATAAAACACAACACAATTACATATATTTAATAGGTCTATTAAGTTTTTAAAATTATAAACCATCATAAACAATGTTTATGTTGGTCTATAACTTAAAATACCTAATTAAAGACCTCTAACAAAAATGAAAACTTGTTGTATTTTTCAGCTCCACCTGATGTCGTATGCATATGAATTGACATTGCATATTGAACTATGTATTGGTATAAATAAGTATTTACTATTTACACTTTACTTAAGTTTACTTAAGTTAATGCATTATTTTATTATTTATTTAGGTGAGACACTTAGGATTTTGTGTACTCTCATTAGTCGTCATGTTGACAACACTGGAGTACGCAACTCTAATTCAACACATGGTGTCTACAACATTGGAGTTTGCATCATTCATTGAGTTGTCATGTAGACAACATAGTTATTCACACTCCTAATTTAGCACATGTTATCTACAACATAAATTTGCGTGCTACACCATTGTAGGCTTATCCTCACATCATCGCACTTACTTTTGTGCTTAATGGAGGATAACCCATATCTGGTGGACATGTGCTTGGTTGTATGACTTATCATGATGCTGACTTCTATGCATTCTAGAAGCTCTCCAGAGACCTTTATATACAGGCACTCCTAGTGTACTTTCACAATGGAATACTGGATGAATATATCATCATTCTGATCATACTCTTTTGGTTTACTGTTGTGCTTGTGTTTGAGTTCCTTGATCTTGGGTGAATTTTCCCTAAGAAAAATTCTTACATGGTAATAGAGCTCAGGGAGATTCTTGTCACTAGCAGTTGGAGACCATAGTTGCTTCAACACCTTGACTTGAATCTGGAGAATCTGTAGAAATTGGGAACATCTAGAGTCAGATCTGACCTTGCCATTATGTCCAGAACATCGATTCGGTGAAAATCAGCTATAAGTTAGCCTATGTTGGGCTAAAGTCAATCGTGAGAATTTTTTTTTGCAAAACGGTACTCGAAGGCACCGATTTGCAAGTCAGATATGATCATTTTCAAATCTATTTAATTATTTTTTAGATTTGAATTAATTTCCTCTCTACAATTATTTTTTCAAATTTTATTTTCAGAAATTTTTTCTACCTAGTTAGGCAAGTAGAGATTTTTTTTTTGTAGAATAGAGCAGTCACACCCTGGCCCTATAATTTGGGAGGCTATTTCATTTGTCAGGCTTTATTCTCAAATTTTGGCATGACAACATAACCTGACAACTCCTCACAACCGGGATGGTTAGCATACATTTTGGTAATTCCTACAATTCCACAGTGGCTACCTTTTTAATTTTTTGATAGCCAACTCACGCTTTTAAAAAGCTTGGAGTTTTTATTCTCATTGAATGTGGGATAAATCCCACAATCTCCAGCACCGCAAACTCCCATAACTAGTTCGACATATATTATTCTGGCATTGCACTTGCATTTCAGTGTCTCACTATTTTTTGAAACTCCAGTTATCATAAATATAACTTTCGGTGCCCACTGTTAAAAGGTTTTAGTGGTGACAACATTTCCCAGGCACACCACATGGTGTCACTGGCAGGCGCCACATCTGTCAGGACAGCCACATCCACCACTCGTCCAAGTCAGCGATCCACATGACAATATGTACAAATAGTCAATCCAGTCAGTAGTACATCGCATGCCAGCTTGTCAATCTGCGTAGCCAAATTAGCTGTACAATCCAACTCAGTAGTACACGTCATTTTTGTTGTATGGCTTTGTACAGTTTTGTACAATGCTGACATCATCATGAGGCTGATAATTGTTGATGTCATCCAGTTCCTAAGCCTAAATTTGAATTTTGTTTGACCATCATTCGAAGTCCAATTTGTACTACTGTAGCAGTTCTATGATCGTCAAATTTAACCCCATATTTTGTTGATGCAACCCCTCTCTAGATTGATTTTTGATTTTGTAGTTCAACTTTGGGAGGCCATATCTCAGTCATCCGAACTCCAATTCAAGTGAAAGTTTTTTTGATTTTGGCTAGAATTTCCTAAAATTTTTAGTGGTGTAGCTCTTTTCTAAGTTTGGTTCATGAATTTGTCAGAAATTGGGTCTTTTGGCAACTAAACCTGTCTAATCCTGCATTTTACAAGTTTAATTGCTTCGTACGGGCACATCTAGACTCAAAATCAGGTTCTATTTTTTTTGAAAGTGCACTATTTTTTGTCTATTTTCTAGATCTACAATTAGATTGTAGGGTTGTGTGGAAAAAAGTGTCACTTTCAAAAATAGGGCCTTTCTTTGCTTTGTATTACTTCAAATTTGTTGTACATTGTAAAGTTTCAGATTTGTACCAAAAAAATCAAAAGTCTACAAAGGCCAAAATTGGCAAGTGGCCATTGTAATCACACTATTTATAAAGTGCCAAAAACATCTTTTTTTGGGGGGGGGGGGTTTCTTGATTCAGTGAAAAGGGGGGGTGTTCTTGGTGTCGTGTTCCTCTTTTTTTTGCAGTTTTCTTTCATTTTTTGCATTATGGGAAATTATAAGTTTCCAAAATTGACTCCACATAAATATGCTACATGGTCCATTGAAATATGGTGTCATTTAATGCATAAAGGAGTTTCTCAATATGTACTAGACGATACCCTTCCTAAACTAACAGGTGATCAAGTATCTGTTAGTGAAATCATTAATTGGAAAGAAATGGATATGAAATCCCTAGTTGATATTTATTTGGGGCTTGATGACAAAATCATGTATCAGATTCAAAAGTCTTGTACATCCAAGGAAGCTTGGGGTACCCTCCAAAACCTATATGGTAAAGTGTCTAAAGAGGATGTTTTCAAAATTGAAGATGAGCTTGTCTCCTTAGATCCTAAGTCATTTGATTCTATACAAGATTTCATTATCAAGTTGAATGAACTAAGGATAAAGCTTACTGATTGTGGAAATCCTATTAAAGATGATAGGTTGATCTATCTTATTCATAATAAGTTGCCATTAGAGTATTCCATATTTGTTTATTCTTATAACACCTTAAAGACTACATTAGGGTCTGCTTATAAGAAAGTCTCTTTTGATGAATATGCTGATCTGTTGGATACAAAAGAAAGAAGTTGATATCAATGAGGATTCTCAATTCACCTAAGTCTAAAGCATTGGTGGCCAATAATGAGGGTTCTCAAAATTCAATTGGTCAATTTTCAAATAAAGGAAAGGGTAAGAATAAGAAGTGGAAGAACAAGTGAGAGGATGCAGAAAAGACAACACCACAATCCAATCAACAAGGCAAGTCTTCAAATTCAAAAAAGAAGGGGGACAATAATAAGGACAAGAAAAAGTGTGCTTATTGCAAGAAAATGGGTCTTGAAGAACATGAGTGTTATCATAAGAAGATTGATGAGTTGACCTCTATCATGAAGAAATATAATATTCCACTACCTAATGCTTACAAGGAGAAATGATATTCTTCAGATTTAAAGGGCAAAGGGCAAGCACTCATGGGAAATACATATTCTTCAATGGAATGGATCCTTGACTTAGGTGCCTCATATCATATGGGTTCTTCAGAAGGGGATTTTTCTTCAATGAAGCAATCAAAGGTACTGCACATCTTTGTGGGAGATGATACTAAAATGGAAGTTGAAGGAAAAGGAAACATGGAAGTGGAAAATGGAGAGTTCAAATATGTTCTCTATGTTCCAAACCTAAGTTATAATCTCCTCTCAATTTACCAAATCACTCACCTTGGAGATTGTCATAAAGTTGAGTTCCTTCCTGACTTAGTAAAAGTGCACAGTCTAAAAGATGATTCAGTGGTTGGAGTAGGGAAAGTTAATCATGAAAAAAGGTTGTATTCTTTCTCTCATTTTGTGCCCAAGCCTCCTTCATAGGCCTTGTTAACACAATAAAATTCTCAAATGCAATTATGGCATGAACGGTTTGGTCATCTTGCCTTCTACTATCTTTAGTAACTTTTCTTAAATAAAATGGTCAAAGGTCTACCAACAATCAACTTTTCCATAGGTGAATGCTCAATAGGTTCAATGGATATGCATCTAGAAGAAAAGTTACATAAAGGGAAGTCTTCAAGAGCACCAGTTATTCTTTAGTTGGTTAACATAGTACTAGCAGGTCCTTTTGTAGTGACATCAATTAGCCAAGGTCACTACATACTTACTTTCATTGATGACTTTTCAAGGTACACTTGGGGTCTACTTTCTTCATAACAAGAATGAAGTGTTGAACAAGTTTCTAGTCTTCAAGACTCATATTGAATAGAAATCAAGGAAAGCCATCAAAGTTCTAAGGATGGACAATGAAAAAAAATATGTGAACAAAAGACTTAAAGACTTTTGCAAACTTGAGGGAATTGATCTTTAGAATCTACTAGCATTCAATCTGCATAAGACATATGTTGCAACATTGAGGATCCAAACTCTTAAGTCTATGGCAAGTTGCATGATACAAGCCAAGTCTCTAGATCCATCACTTGAAGTCAAAGCAATTAGTAGTGCCACTCACATTCTTAACAAGTCTCCTCTTCCAACCTTAGATGGAAAGACTCCTTTTGAGGCATGGTGTGGTAGAAAATCAAATGTGACACACTTCAGAGTCTTTGGTTGTCCCACATGGGCAAATAGATCTTCCAGGGGTTGCAAGGCACATTCACTTTGGTCTTGTACTTTCATCAGATATGAAGACAATGTGAAGGCATATAGACTCATGGATCCAGAGACACATCAAATTTTTGTGGAGAAGGATGTACACTTTGAGGAAAGTTCACCCAGCTTGTCCTCTAATCCTCTCCACACATCATTCAGAGTGGAAACTGATAGTGACACCAACAATAGTGCTTCAATAGATTTAAACAGGTGGGGTTCTATCAAAATTTGCAATGAGAGGTCACATCATCAGAATAGTCCACATGCCTATATCGCTACAGTGATAGGTCCATCAAAGCAGGGTACACCTAGTCTTTTAGCTCCAACAATAGAGGATGACTACATAGTAGATATCTCAAGTTTTTTTGTGGAGTCATACATAGCAGATTTGGAGGACATCATTGATGATATAGATCTTCTTTTTGATGGAGAAGATCCTTCTACAATTGTTGCAAGGGGTCACTCTGACCCTCATGTCCATTCTCTACATGATTGATCCTTACAGGTTGATGTGATTGTAGATACTTATGTACAATAGTTGCAAGAGGTCTCTTTGTTAGTTGAGGGGATAATACATTCTTTGAGATAGGTTCTTCATTCTTCCTTCATAGGGACAGTTGAACAGGTTTCAGAGACATCAGTGATCATTGAGATTCTTTCCACACATAGCGAAAGCATCTCATTTGTACCTATGGCATTGTTTCTTTTGAAAGGGAGGAACACCATTCTGTAGTCTTGGATCAACTTCTTTATTGGAGCAGTCACTGGTTGACATTCTTCTTTGGGGGGGGGGGGGAGTCTATCCTATCTCTCTTCCTCTTCTCACATTTCTCTATTATATATACTTGACGTATGTTGTAATAGGGGGGTCTTGATTACTCCATCCATGCATGCATCTTCTCATCTCTCTTTTTGGGAGAGGGTTTTTCACATGAGGTTTTCCATCTTTCTCTACTTTATGAGAGATTACATTTCGTTATCTACATGGGTACCTAACATGGCCTAGTAGCTGAGACCCATCCTGCACTTCATCTTAGTTCTTGTGAACTTAAGGGATTCCCCTAAGTTTCACTTAAGAGGGGGTGTTGGTGTAAATAAGTATTTACTATTTACACTTTACTTAATTTTACTTAGGTTAATGCATTATTTTATTATATTGTATTATTTTATTATTTACTTAGGTGAGACATTTATGAGTTTGTGTACTCTCATCAGTTGCCATGTTGACAACACTAGAGCACGTAACTCTAATTCAGCACATGGTGTCTACAACACTAGAGTTTGCATCAATTCACTAAGTTTTCATGTAGACAACATAGTTATTCACACTCCTAATTTAGCATATGTTGTCTACAACATAAATTTGTTTGCTACACCATTGTAGGCTTATCCTCACATCATTGCACTTACTTTCGTGCTTAATGGAGGATAACCCATATCTCGTGGAAATGTGCCTGGTTGTTTGACTTATCATGATACTAACTTCTATGCATTCTAGAAGCTCTCCATAGGCCTTTATATACAAGCACTCCTAGTGTACTTTCACAATGGAATATTGAATGAATATATCATCATTCTAATCATACTCTTCTGGGCTACTGTCATGCTTATGCTTGAGTTCCTTGATCTTGGGTGAATTTTTCCTAAGGAAAATTCTTACACTATGTCATCCTTTTGCATTGCTTGAAACCAAGAGATTCACACAATCTATTGTCATACAATCATAGGTTAATATTGAGCTTCACTTGGTTTCAAGAATAGTTTAATACTACATCAATATAAATTGTTACGACTTAAAAATGATATGCGTAGGGTGAATCATAGGGGCTAGGGCCTGCATGCCCTAGGCCTAGTGTTGGACATTTTGTGGTGTAGGAGATCGTGTGGCTTCTGGTTCATAGGGGGTGGATTTAGCAGGTAGTGTTGGGACTGTGTGGAGGCGTGGGGGTTTTGAGCACTCAAGCAGAGTTGGGGCCAGTTGGGGTGGGTCTGAGTTTGCCGTGTCTTCGATCGGGGGTAGCCATTATGGAGCCAACAACAGGGTGTGGATGTTACTGTTCTTTTTTTGATTGGTGATTTGATCTTAGTATATTCTCATGGGGCAACCGAAGGTCTTGTCTTAGATATTATTTGAGGATTTGGTGATGGCTGAGTCCTCTCTTTTGTTGCGGGGAGGGGCCGAAGGCAAGGCTATCAATATTTTGTCTGGGATGAATGCTTCATCATCAAATGATTCTGTCTGTATCAAGAAGAAGAATGGATGTTTGGAGCGATCTAATGATCGCTCAATGTTAATTATTCAACCAGAGTAGATTTTAGAAGATGTGGAGTACTGGGGCAAGCATGCACTCATATGTAAGTTTTTGGGCCTTTGAATTTCTCTTCTTGTGTTGGAATAATGGGCACATCAAATATGGAACCTGGAAGGGGATATGGAAATTCTTCTAGCAGCCAACAACTATTTTTTGGTTATTTTCTCAAGTATGTCAGACAGGAACAAGGTCTTTGAGGGAGGTCCATACTTCTTCAATCAAGTTGGGCTTTTCATCAAACCCTGGCACATTGGATTTAACTCTGTTGAGGAGATCCTGTCTTGGGTCCCTGTGTGGGTTCGGCTTCCTCGGTTGCCTCTGGAATTTTGGAGAGAGGACATCCTTCATTCGATATCACTTTTATGGGGAAACTAGTTGGGTCAGCCACACTAACCCAAGACTGAAAGGTAATTTCATATGCTTGAATTTGTGTGGAAGTTGATCTGAATAATTCACTACCTAATTCTATGAAAATTTGTATGGGTACTTCTTCTTGGATTCAATAGTTGGACTACGAGACTTTACCCTTTAGATGCATAATTTGTCATGAGTATGGGCACCTACAATGCAAATGCCCTCAAAATAAAATTTCTCAATCATCTACGGCCACTGTGCCGACTCCTAAGGAAGACAAGGGTAAGGACCAAATGTTAAATTTTCCCTTTGAGGATAAGGAGGGCTTTATCCTAGTGAAGCTGCATAATAAAGGAAAGGGGCAGAAGAGAACTTGGATGGATAGACAAAATGACGGTACTTTTAATAGGTTTAATGTTCTAGAGAATTTGGTACAAGAGGAAGGAATCCCTATTGAGATATCCTCGGGTGATGGTTCCTTTTCAGAATGCCAGCTACAGGAGGATGGGATGATGGGATTCTTGTCCAAGTTTTTGAGAAAGAACAAGGCTAGCCAGTTAGATTAGATGGAGTGGTCTAGGAGATTAGTTGTGATATTCCTAGTGGGTCGCACCCCTATGATGCTCCACATATCACAGCTACAAATCTTCCTAGCAAGAAAGGGGTGCCTGATAATACAAAAGGCTCTAAAGCTGCTTCCACTTTAGGCTTACAACAGAAGCCTTTTAAAAAGGGGACCTTAGAGAAGTCTACTAAGAGTGGAAGGAAGATAGATCAGGAGAAGGTTAAGATGATGGGCAAAACTTTGGTTGAGGTTGGGGTAGTGATACCCATTGACTCCCACTTCTCACAATCTTCTAAATGATTATTCTTTCTTGGAATGTGAGGGGGTTGAGCAGCATCCCTAAACAAAAGGCTGTTCATAGATTGATAGAGTCTCATTCTCCAAATATTTTTTTCATTCAGGAAACTAAGCTTTTAGTTAATGAACTAGATAACTATGGACCAAACATTTGGCCCCATGGTTTCTGGTAGGGAGTAGGTGTTCAAGGGAGCTTGGGGGGTCTCGCTTGTCTCTGGAATCCTAAGAAGGTGACTCCTTTGTGGTGGATTGCGAGTAGGTCTTCCATCTCTTTTTTGGCTTCTCATTTTGAGATAGCTGAAAGGTGTTTATTCTCTAATATTTATGCTCCTAGTGATTTGGTAAGTAAATCCCTTATGTGGTCTCATATTATGCTTGTTCGATCTCTGGATCCATTTCTTCCCTAGATTGTGGCTGGAGATTTTAATGCTGTTACTAGTCTAGAGGAAAAGAGGGGTGAGATTTCTTGACTTGGTCCTTCTTCTAGTATGCTTAGAGATAATATTGGTTCTTTGAATCTTATTGATGTTAAACCTATTTCTGGTATATTCACCTGGAATAACAGAAGGAGTGGGATGGAGGCTATTTCAGAAAGGCTTGATAGGTTCCTTGTATCTTGCTATTGGATGCATAGTAGATGGTCTACCAGTTCAAAAATTCTTGATTGGAGAGGCTCTAATCACTGGCCTATTAGGCTCTCTGTCACCCCTTTCAAGACTTATAAGAATCCCTCTTTCAAGTTTCAGTTGATGTGGTTGAGGGACCCCTCCCTGCAGGATCTTATGATAGCCTAGTGGTATGAGGGTATGCCTCCTTATGGTACATCCATGTACACCTTCAAGAAAATACTTTAGCATGTAAAGTTTAGGTTGAAGCAGTGGAATAAACAGTGCTTTGGAAACCTTCAGGAGCATTTGAGAGAAGCTCAGGCTAGGTTGGATAGTGTCACTTGCCAGATCAGGGACCTAGGCATGACTCCAAATTTGATGTCTAAAGAATCCTTAGCTCTAAAGGAAGTTGAAGAATGGGAGCTTCGGGAGGAAATATTTTGGAAGTAAAAGTCTTGGGTGGACTGGTTGTAGGAGGGAGATAGAAACACTACTTTCTTCCACAACACTATTAAAGCCCGCAGGTTTGGGAATTCTATCACTTCTCTTGTTTCTACTTCTAGAGATCAGCTATGTTCCAAGGAGGCAATTACTTTAGAGGCCATTATATACTTCTCTCAACTCTTCTCTAAGGAGGATCCTATTTCTTTGGAGGAGACAAGGGCTATCTTAGACTGTATTCCTCATCTTGTTTCTAGCAGTATGAACATAGATCTATTAAAACCTATTATGCTTGAGGAACTAGGGAAAGTGGTTTTTGGTATGCCGAAAGGTAAAGCCCCAGGCCAAGACAGGTTTCCCATTGAATTTTTCCAGGAGTTTTGGGAGATTATTAAATTTGATCTTCTAGATGTTGTCTAGGAGTCATATCAAAATAAACAAATTCTCAAGTCTATGAATGCTACTTTTTTGGCTCTCATTCCCAAGATTGATGGGGCTAACAGGTTGGATTAGTTCAGACCCATTACTCTATGTAATGTCACATACAAAATTATCACAAAATTAATTGCTGAGAGGCTTAAGCTTTTTCTTGCCACTCTAATTTTTGAGGAACAGGGAGGTTTTGTTAGTGGGAGACAAATTCTTGATGGGGTGGTTATTGCTTCAGAGGCTATTCACTCTATGGCCATGTCCAAGGAAAAGGCAATGTTTATTAAGCTTGACTTATCTAAAGTTTATGACCGAGTTAGTTGGGACTTTTTGGGTCAGGTGCTTCTAGTTTTTGGATTTACTATAGAATGGGTGGATTGGGTTCTTAGCTGTGTGTCTTCCCCATCCTTTTCGATTCTTATTAATGGAGAACCTACTGACCTATTCTCTACTTCTCGAGGACTCCGTCAGGGGGATCCTATCTCTCCATATCTATTTATCATTATGGTAGAGGGCTTGGGCAGATTTATAAAATCACAGGCAGATCTAGGACTTATTCAAGGGTGGAAGTGGTGCAATGATATTCTAGCATATACGCATCTTCAATTTGTAGATGATACTAGACTGATGGTCTTGGCTACTACTAATGAGGCAAGAAACTTTAGAAATATTTTGGATACTTATTTAAAAGCTTCTGGACAACAAATTAATGAAGGTAAATCTTCTATTTATTTCTTTAATACTCCTCAGTCGATTCAGTTCAGGATTGCTAGAATTCTTAGGATTCAAGTTGGATCCCTCCCTTTGATCTATCTTAGAGTTCCTTTAGCTTTGGGGACTCAACGAAAAGAATATTGGCAAGGTCTGGTTGAAAAATTTCATAGTAGATTGAGTCACTGGACTCATAGGTGGCTCTCATCTACTGGGAGGGTTACTCTCCTCAAGACTATGATTTAGACTCTTCCTATTTACAGGTGTTTAGTGCAAACTCCTCCTGTGGGAGTTATGAAAGATTTTGATGCCTTGTCACAGCAATTCCTTTGGTTAGGAAATCTCCAATCCTCTAAATGGAGCTTAGTCAACTGGGACACTATTTTCTTGCCTAAGTTTTCTGGGGGTCTCGACCTTAAATGTATGGCTCTTGGTGTCAAGGCTCTTGTAGAAAATTTATACTGGAGGTGGTGCAAGAATCAAGATTGGGATTGGGCCAAGATTCTGACCCATAAGTATTTCCCAAGAGTGGAGGTCCAGGATATTCCTAGACTTGAGCTTGATCGTAAGGGGTCCTTTATTTGGGACACCCTTAAAAGGGGTGCTCCTCTTATCAAGGAAGGCCTTTTCTGGATCTGTAATGAGGGGTCAAGTGTGTTATTCTGGCAGGACTCTTGGGATGGCCACCCTCCTATTCTCTCTAGCTTCCCCCAACTTTAACCTCTATATCAGGTTTTTTCTTCTGTAGGATGGACCACGGTAGATCACTTCAAGACTATTAAGAGGTGTGGATTGATGGAGGTGGCTAGTTGGAAGGATCCACAAGTTTGGCCCATGAGGGGCTCCCCAGAGATTCAGGTTGAACTGGTGCATCTTCTCTCTACTAGGTTTTGCAGCTCTTCTAAAGATAAAGACATCCTAGCTTGGGGTCCTTGCCCAAAAAGTAAGTTCACTGTGGCCTAGGGATATGCTCGGTTAGATAGCCAATATAATGTAATTTAGGAGGTTCCCCAGTGGAGAAAGGTCTGGAATAAATCTTCTTGGCCGAAATGTAATTTTTTTCTATGGTTGGTTGTGCAAAAAAAGTGTCTTACTTGGGATAATCTCCAGTGAAGAGGGTTTCAAGGATCCTCTTTCTGTCCCCTATGTAGGTTGGATGGGGAAGATGTCTCTCATGTTTTCTTCTTATGTCCTCTCTCTAGAGAGATTTGGCACAAGTGGTGGGAGGCGTGGTGCCATAGATGTATTCATGCTGAATCTTTGATTGAATTTTGGGATAGCCTTGGTAGACCCCCTATGAAAACTTCATTCCTTCAGGTGGCCTGGGCTATTGGACCTTCTTTCATTCTGTGGAATCTTTGGCTGGAGTATAACTGTCAAATTTTCTATAATACCAGCTTGGGAGTCACTAAAATATGGCAACTAATCCTAACTAGGCTTCAAGAGACTATCTCTGCTAAATGTGATATGTCAAAGCTGGTGGATCCGGGTGATTTTAGTATTGTTAGGAATTTAGGATTAGTGGATAAAGGAGTTGGAACTATTAGCAGTAAGAGATCTCAACCACTAAAGAAGAAGGTTTGTAGAGTGGGGAGATGAAGTACTCCACTTGATGTAGTCCTAAAGATTAACACTGATGGCTCCTCCCGTAGGAATCCTGGACAGGTTGTAGTGGGGGGGGATTGGGAGAGATGCAGATGACAAAGTTATTTTCATATTCTCTATTCAAAAAGGAGTTCAATCCAATAACATGATGGAGGCTTTGGCCATTAAGGTGGCTATGGAACAAGCTTGTTCTCTTGGATGGAGGAGAATGCTGTGTGAGTCAGATTCTCAGATAGTTGTGGATATGATAAATAATTAAAGAGTGGATGAATCTAGCTGGAAAATTGCCTCTATTTTTAGAGAGATTATTCACTTGAGTAGCTTTGTGGATAGGAACTCCTTTTATAATATTCCTAGGGAATGGAATGGAGTGGCTGATGTCTTGGTAAAATGGGCATCAGAGAGGGGTGCTAGTTGGGATATTTCTGATAGGGATGATCTTCCTACTGATATTGGTGGGACCTTCGAGCAATTAGTAGAAAATGATAGAACTTAATTGGTGTTGGGTTGGTGTTTTGGTTGTTTGGGCCTGAGGCCTTCTGTAATTTGGCTTTAATTGAATAAATTTTTACCCCTTTTTTTCAAAAAAAAAGAGAATAGTTTAATACTCTCTACTAATCAGAGCCAACCACATGAAGGTAGAAGCTCACCGCCCACCACCCCCCCCCCGCCACCCCCCCACCCCCCACCCCAAACTCCAAACATCTAAATTCTCTATTAACATCTAAAATATTTAAGAAAGGATCAATCTTTAAAGTACCTAGAATGTCCTCATCACCTCCTGCTACTCTTAGGGGAAGTCCATCTTCATTGCTCACAAACAATTCATCACATGGGTACATCCACGAATGTCCTCATCACCACAAAATTCCCCCTAAGAAATAATAGTTCAAGTGAAATAAACACATGAAAAATGAAAGAGAAAAGAGGAATCTACTTACCAATAGGTGTTGCCATTGCATCTGTGGCCATGCTACCTGTTGAGTGAGTTTTATTGTTTTTCTATTGTGCCAAGATATCTGTATTTATATATATGTATATAAATACATACATACATACATAAATATATAGAGATCATAAGGGCACAACAATGAGATGCAAAGATCACAAGGGAATGACAATGAAATGTAGCAATCATAATGGCATGACAATGAAATCTTAGATCTCAACTGATCTCTACAATCCACAAGATCTCTCTCTCTCTCTCTCTCTCTCTCTCTCTCTCTATAAATACATAGACTCACACACACATGTGTGTGTGTATGTATAGACACACACACACACACACACACACACACACACACACACACACACACACACATGAAATTTGATCACCTAGGAAAACTATATTTGATCTTGCTAGTTGGGAATCACTTATTGTTCATTTTATCGTACCTAATCTGATGATATTTCTATAAGGATTTTTAATCAACCCAACTATTCAGCAACTAGACCAAATTAGTAGTAGTAGTAGATACGTGGGATCCTCATAAGGAGAGCGTGTCAATACATGTAGGGTTACATCCTTGGCTACCATTGTTGGGCTAGCATATGGAGCCTTTATATCCAACCATTCATTATAAATTGGGGAATGCGCTTCATGCTTGGCATGCAAGTAGAATATCCTCAAAAGCTAGGTATACTAGGTACATCTAGCAATGTCCTCATCAAGTCCTACATAAAATTTATTTAATATTACAAAATGCCCTCTAAGAAATAATAATTGAAGTGAAATAAACACATGAAAAATGAGAGAGAAAAAGAGGAATCTACTTAGCAATAGGCATTGCCATCACGTCTATGGCCACACTACTTGTTGAGTGAGTTTTATTATTTTTATATTGTGCCAAGATCTCTCTATTTATATACATACAAATGGGGAACAATTAATATCATATTTTTTTTATAAAACAAAATCTACAATCCACATGCTAAGTTTGAAGGAAGTGATTGTAATATATGCACAAGAACATGACATCCAATTTTTCCCTAAAGTAGGATGCACACATGATGATCTTCAAGTTTATGGATTTGGAACTCTTAGTATCTATCTAGATTCTATAAATCAACAAGTGCTTGCATAATCTAGAGATAGATGTGATTGTGTCATTGGAGAAACTAGTTGAGATGCACTGTAATCAAACTAGAGGAAATCATTGATAAACCAAACATATAATGAAGAGGAAACTTGAAAACCTGAATGATGAAATGAAAGATATAGAGGATCAAACACCTATGCTAGAGTTACAACACAATGTGAAGTTGATTTTAGATATTAAAAAAAAAAAAAGACAACATAAATCATTCCCCATTTGTTTTGATTGTGAAGAGCTATGTGCGAAAGAGGGTGGAGAGCTCCATATGTTGGTAGAGATTTAATTACTGTGCCCTTATGATTTTTGTATTTTGTTGCCATGCCCTTATGATCTCTACATTTTGTTGCTGTGCCCTTGGTGGAGATTAGTGGATATCTACAATTTTGTTGCTATGCCTTTGTGATCGCTGCATTTCATTGTCTTGCCTTTGTGATTTAGGCATTTCATTTTCATGCCCTTGTGATCTACATGCCCTTTCTTTGCAATTTTTTTGTCATGTCATGCCCTTATGATATGTGTGCCCTTTGCACTACAACATTTGAGGTCAAATTGCTATGAAAATTTGCGATGACGGTGTAGTTTGTGGTGTATTTGAGCCCAAATGTAGTAGTGCTCTACAATTTTCTTCAAGAGGATAAGAGATACCTATGTAAATGTTATTTTCTTTTCCTTCTAAACATGTATCTCTTTATATTTTCCTACATATGTGTGTGTCTATGTATGTATGTATACATACAAAGATCTCTCTATTTCTATACATACATACACACAGACACACATGTGTGTATGTATGTATATATACACATATATATACATATACTTATGTTTATATATATATATAAATACATATATACATATACAGAGATCACAAGGGCATGACAATAAGATGTAGAGCTACATACATACATACATACATACATCTACATATGCAATTTTATCAACTTGGAAAATTGTATTTGATCTTTACTCAATCACCAAGAGATAATATAATCTATAAGTATATATTTCTGCATAATTAGTTTGGTATGAATAGTTTCAATTGAATTCGTCTCAGGAGAGTGAGTCTACTCATGATGATAATGGTTCCATGTATTGGGTCTTTAGAGGAGAGAGACTTACAAAAGATTAGATGTTGTTTATGGATATGGGATGATTCATTTGTGATGCCAATATTGCTGAAATAATTGGTTAATTGTGTATTGTCTTTGATGTTACATAAATGTCATATCATTATCAGTCAATGTTAATTGATCTCACTCAGTTAATGAAATAAATGTTGGACGGAACCAGTGCTAACCAAACTCACTCAATTACCAAAGAAATTTTCAAGTATACAGTGTTAACTGAATTCACTTAGTTAATATAGGAAAATCATTTATGAGTTAGTATCTGCCAAGCAGGGTTGGCTAACAAAGGATTTTCTTGTTTTGGTATATTGAGTTCAATTGATTTATCTATTGGTTCTAGCCGACTAAGAAGATGAACATTAATTATCCTAAGTTGTATTTGAGATGACTTGACAATATGTAAGATATAAATAAAAGGTCAAATTGAGAATTAGAGTGTGTGTGAGTATGTGAACACATTGAACATTTGATGATGATAAGAGAAAGAAAATCAGAAGGATAAGCATAATATCCTTATGGAGCTAAAAAAATATATTCGATCAGGAAGGATCAAGTATTCGAGCCAGAATTGAGATTTGTAATTAGAAATTTAGTTGCATCCAAATCAAGTCATCTCATTGTTCCTCTCTTACCATTGTAGAAGTGATCTAAATCTCTTAACAAAGTTGGCTTAACAACTATTTGTAAATCCTTTAACAAGGTGGAAATTTTATTGAATTGTCTAAAGACCTCTAACAAGGCCACTCCTAACAGGGTGATTAAATCCTCTAATAGGGTCACACCTAACAGTGTGTTTTGTAACCTTTAATAGGGTTGGCTCCTAATTTATAATGCACTTTAGATCAGTGAAAAACAATAACTAGTTGTAATTGGTGGTTTTTCCCAAATTGGGGTTCCACATTAAATCTTGGTGTCAAATGTGTTCATGCTATTTCTTTTCTATGTTTGCAACTAGGTTAAAGTAATGATAATCATAGATAAAATCTTAATATTTATAGGTTAAGTAATTACCAAGCATTCTCAGTATTTACCAAGTTACAACATTTCTTTGTTTGTCAAGCTTCAAAAAAATTGAGTTTTAACAGAATTATTTCGTATTGACATCTAAGGGATCTAGAATTATTTTATAGTAATTGATTCTTCCCTCCACTCTTAGTTACTCCTCTTATATTTCCAACAATTGGTATCAAAGCTTTTAGTGCTTGCAGAGAAGGTTTCAAGGACCTAAGCTAAAGATCAGGATGTCTTGCAGAAGAGAGATTCCCAACTTGAATGGAGATAATTTTGCAGCATGACAAGGACTTATGGGGCTACATCAGACAACTATCAATGATTTAGGTTGTAAATATCTTGATTCTAAATATAAGACTCCTATTGAAACATTACCAGTTGAAGATATTGCTAAAAAGAAGAATCATAACATTATGATGATTAATATTGCATCTGCTCTTAGTTATGCTGAATTTGATGAAGTAAAAGATTGTAAAACAACACATGAAATGTGGACCAAATTGAAAGCCATTTATAGAGGAGATGACAATGTAAGAAGAGCTAAGATAAAAGTCTCAGAGGTCATTTTGATTAGATGAAAATGAGAGAAGATGAAAACATTGTAGTATATAGTGCATACAAGGCCTAATATTGCATTAGTAGTCAATATGGTGGCAAGATTCTCAGCGAATCCCAAAGAACATCATCTGATGGTAGTAAAAAAAATCATGAGATATCTGAAAGGTACTAAAGAATATGGCTTATGGTACAAGGTAGGAGGCAATTTGGACTTTAAAGTATTTATAGATTCTAATTGGGTAGGAAGCAGTGATGATAGAAAAAAGAACTAGTGGAGGAGCATTCTTTGTTGGTAAAAGACTAGTGGCTTGGACAAGCAAGAAAAAAAATTGTATCTCTCAGTCCATAGAAGAGGTAGAATATGTGGCAATAGTAGTTAATTGTACTAATATTGTTTAATTCAAACAACTAATGACATGTATGAAGATAGAGATCAAGGATCTAGTAGTCATATACTATGACAACACTAGTGCAATCAATATATTGAAGAATCAATGATGCATACCAAAACAAAGAACATTTCTATAACATATCATTTCTTAAGAAAATTGGTGCAAGATAAATAAGCCAGACTTGAATATGTAAACACAAAAGAACACATTGTAGACATATTCACCAAGCCATTACCCAAGGATATATTTCTGTATCTAAGAGGTAAGCTAGGGGTCATTCCCCTATCTAAAGCTCACTAAATGAAGATTAGTGATGCATCAACCAGAGCAAGTTGAAGATCAATTAGTTGGTGTAGAATTGACAAGGGTATATTGAAAATGAATTGGTACTTGAGGTACATTGACATTCACTAAACATTGTCTTTGGCATGAGATGTTAAAGAGGGAGAAGTTTAATATCATATCATATAGAAATTTTAGTTATAAAGGAGAATTTTTTTGTCATAGTGAAGAGATGTCAAAGAGGGAGATTGGAAGAAAATATCTAGCAGACATAAGTTTTCTGATAGAGGGAGAAACTAAAGGCAAAAAGAGTTCACACTAATAGAGGGAGTTCTCATGGATGAGAATCAAAATGAAACTAAGGATACATTCCTTACTTTTTTCTTGCTCCAAAAATTTCATTGTGTTATGACATGTTGTGTTGCCATAAATGCCAAAGAGGGAGATTGTTGAAACAATTGATCAATTGTGTATTGTCTTTGATGTTATAAAAATTTCATATCATTATCAGCCAATGTTAATCGAGATCACTCAGTTAATGAAGGAAATGTTGGATGGAACTAGTGCTAACTAAGTTCATTTAGTTACCAAAGGAATTTTGCAAGTATGCAGTGTTAACCGAGTCCACTTCGTTAACATAGGAAAATTGTTTCTGAGTTAGTGTCTACTAGGTAGGGTTGGCTAACAAAGGATTTTCTTATTTTGGCATATTGAGTTAAATTGATTTATCTATTGGTTCTAGCCGACTAAGAAGATGAATATTAATTATCCTAACTTGTATTTGAGCCAACTTGACAATATGTAAGATATAAATAAAAGGTAAAGTTGAGAATTAGAGTGTGTATGAGTATGTGAATACAGTAAAGATTTGATGATCTGATAAAAGGAAGCGAATCAAAAGGATAAGCAGAATATCCTTATGGAGCTGAAAAGATATATTCAATCAGGAAGGATCAAGTATTCAAGCTAGAATTGAGATCTGTAATTAGCAATTCAGTTGCATCCAAATTAGGTCATCTCATTGTTACTCTTTAACCATTGTAACAATGATTTAAATCTCTTAACAGAGTTGGCTTAACAACTATTTATAAATTCTCTAACAAGGTGGTAGTTCTATTGAATTGTCTAAATACCTCTAACAAGGCCACTCCTAATAGAGTGATTAAATCCTCTAACATGGTCACACCTAGTAGTGTGTTTTGTAACTTTTAATAGGGTTGGATCCTAATAGGGCTCACTTTAGAAGAGTGAAAAATAGTAACTAGTTGCAAATGGTGGGTTTTCCCAAATTGGGTTTCCATGTTAAATCTTGCTGTCAAATGTGTTCATGCTATTTCTTTTCCATGTTTGCAACTAAGTTAAAGTAATGATAATCATAGATAAAATCTTAATATTTTCATGTTAAGTAATTACCAAGCATTCTTAGTGTTTACCGATTTACAACATTTCTTTGTTTGTTGAGCTTCAACAAAATTAAGTTTTAACATAATAATTTTGTATTGACATCTAAGAGATCTAAAATTATTTTGTAGTAACTGATTCATTCCTGCCCTCTCAGTTACTCCTCTTATATTTCCAACAAATATATCCTCCTCCATATTGGATATATATATCATCAAATTGCTAGATACAAATCACTAGACTTGGTCTTCTGAAATGGTATGGGCTACTTGGAATTGTCAAACTTAAACTTTTGAGCTGTACTTTCAGATTAATGAAGCAACACTTTGAATCACTACTTTCATGTTCATGACCTTTGGCCTTTGAAATGTGAACTCTGATTTTGATTTGTGGTGCATGGACTATTATGAACAAAAATACACCTAAATGTTCTATCCTTGTGTTTTAGTGATAACAAATGTGAAGATCTTGGAATTAAAAATGATAACTATCAGAGATCTATATTTTTGTTTTATGATAAAAAATATACAGTCTAATTTTAAGAAAAATAATAGTCTTAAATGTATATGATTAAATAAAATAAACAAGAGTACTAGTTGTAGCTATATAATTCTAGTATTATTGATTATGTTAAACAAAATATTCAATAAAACAAGTATGAAGTAACACAAATGGATCATCTACTCAATCCTATTATGAATTAATGTCAATTCATTCAATCATTACCTGGATGATATTATGCACAAGATCTTTACTCAATCACCAAGAGATAATATAATCTATTAGTACAAATTTTTGCTTAGTTTTGTATGAATAGTTTTGATTAAATGCAAGGATAATTACTTGTGTGAATTCAAGACATGAATAATTAATTTAATTTAGCACTAGTAATATGCAAGTGTGTATGTATGCATGTAAAGTAGTTCACATAGTGACTGATACATAAACATACATGCACATATGCATACAATCATCGTAATCAGTTATCCTTGAATCTGACAAAATCTATTATATATGAACAAGAGATACATGTTTAGAAGGAAGAAAAGAACATTTACATAGGTACCTCTTCTCCCCTTGAAGAAAATTGTAGAGAAAGGGCACATAGATCACAAGAGCACAACACAAAAACAAAATGCAATGATCATAAGGGAATGACAAAAAAATCCTAGATCTCCACTGATCTCCACCTTTGTTTAGAGCTCTCCACCCTCTTTCATGTGAAACTCTCCACAATCAATCAAAACAAATGGGGAATGATTAATTTCATATTTTCTTCTATTTTTTTTTTGTCTATAATCCATAATCCACAATCTACAAGATCTCTCTGTATATATACATGCATACATATATATACATACATGCATACCTACATATACATACATATATACATATATACATACATTCATGAAAATAATAATGCACTTTCTAAGAGTTTACAATTGTTCAACAAAATTAATGTTTTACAAGAAAATGAACCTGAAGAAACTATTAGCTTAGAAGCAAGAACATGGTGTTGAAATAGTACAAAAGTGCTTGACATGAGAGGTCTGCAAGTGAGGGTGTTGACCAATCTTGAAAACTTGAATTCTGAAATGAAAACTATTGATGATAAAACAACTATGTCAAAGTTACAACACATTGTGAAGTTGATTTTAGATAAGGTAGAGGGAGAATTTAGAAGTTTGATAATCAAAATTGAAGGCACGAGAGCGAAGGAGAAGGAGAGGCTTTAGAAAGAGACTACATGGTAGAGACAATAGCTAGACAATATAGAGAATATTATGGGAGCCTTTGGATAGAATCCAAGAAAGTGTTGTGGCAGGTACTATGATATTGCAAACACTAGTTAAATTGGTCTAGTTTCTGATTAGATGGGTTGATGACTTCATTATTATATGATCCAATGATAATATTAGTTATTATTTTGACACACATGAAAACATTATTATTTTTCATTATTATATATACATACATACATGAAAACAATAATGCACTTTCTAAGAGTTTACAATTGTTCAACAAAATCAATGTCTTACAAGAAAATGCACCTGATGAAATGTTAGGTCAGAAGCAAGAACACGGTGTTGAAACAATACAGAAAGTGCTTGACATGAGAGGTCCATAAGTAAGGGTGTTGACCAATCTTGAAATCTTGAATGCTGAAATAAAAGCTATCAATGATCAAACACCTATATCAGAGTCACAACACAATGTGAAGTTGATTTTAGATAAGGTAGAGGAAGATATTAAGAAGTTTAATAATCAAATTTAGGCATGAGAACAAAGGAGAAGGAGCGGCTTTAGAAAGAGACTGCATGATAGAAACAACAACTAGACAACATAGAGGATATTATGGGAGCCATTGAATAGAATCCAGGAAAGCATTATGGTAGGTAATATGACATTAGAATCACCTGCAAGTGTCTTTGAGAATTTATAGTCCAAATATCAAATGCTTATAAGAATGTTTCATTTATAAGCACAATCTCCCTACGATGATCCCAAGTATCAAATGCTTATAAGAGTTTTTCAAGGTTGGGAACCACTTCAACATCCTATGCATGGTTTAGAGGTAATACCATTGTGGTAGAGGCTTATACAAGGGAATGAGCCTCATGATTATGACATTTACATAGAAGCATAACTTGTTTCTTCAACTCCTTATACTCAAATATTCACTAAAGTTATTCTTCAAGTCCTTACATATGCAATTTCATCACCTTGGAAAATTGTATTTGATCCTACTAGCTGTTAATAGGTGATTGTACATTTTATTGTACCTAATCTGATGATAGTTCTAGATGAATTTTTAATTAACCCAGCTAATCAGCAACTAAACCCATTTAACTGGATTATGGCTAGTTTCTTTCTAAAAATATCTGTTATGATATGTTTTTGTAAAATTTCTTGCAAAATCTACCCATTTTTCATGGTCTACATTATTTTTGTGGAGGATCTTGAGGTAAGTCACTTACCATGGGTTGAATGAGTTTTATTTTTTATTATTTGGATTTTGGAATATGTATGCAGCTGGATAAATTTTTCTAATGTGTTAAGATGTAATAAGAACCTTTTAAAAGATCTCCAAATATACATGTTTAGAAGGAAATACAAAGAGATACCTATTTAGAAGGAAAATAAATGAACATTTACATATCTCCCTTGAATAAAATCACAAAGTTAGGGAACATAAATGAAATCACAGAGAAAGGGCATGGCATGGAAACAAAATCACATCACAAGAGTGTGATATGGAAACAAAACCTTAGAACAAGGGCATGACAACAAAATCACAGAGCAAGGGTACGATAACAAAATGTAGAGATCATAAGGGAATAATAAGCAAATTGTAGAGCAAGGGCACATCAATGAAATGCATAGATACACAACAAAAAAATCATAGAGAAAGGGTGTGAGACTTAAATGTAAAGATCAACAATGAAATACACCAATGATAAGGGCATGATAATGTTCACAACTCTCCACCCTCATTCGAAGCTCTCCACCCTCTTTCGCGTGCAACTTTCCACAATAAAAAAAATGGGGAATGATTTATGTCATGTTTTTTTTTGTTTATACTCTTGGTGTCATTGGAATTATGATGCTGACATCAATATTGTGAAGGCATCGGGGACAATTGCAAAAAAGAAACATGAAAATGACCATAAATTACACTACTGTCACAAATCGCCATTGCAATTTGACCCTAAATATTGTAGTGAAATTTGTCTTCATGCAATCATTGTATTATATTATTAAGAAAACCTTTATCTAAAACCACATTTTTTTCACATTTAAATGGATTTCTTGATGGTTTTTATGGTTCACCTATATCTAGCCTAATGGGGTAGTGATCAGATCCTATAGTAGGGAGGATGTCTGTTCTAAAATGATGGCTATTAAATTTCCTTTAAATATAAATCTATCCAATCTTTTCAGCTATATTACAGAAGCCATCTTGTCTATTCTTCCATGTGAAGACCCCATTAGAAGATGGAATATCAATTAGGTCATCTTTTGCAAACCATGCTTTGAAGTCTAACATAACCTTGATGATAGTCATAGATCCGCCTTCTTTTCTCCTAAATCTATAATTACATTAAAATTCCCCCAATGAAGACATTTTCTATTGGATTTAACTCTAGATAATTACTAATTTTATTCCATATTTATTTCTTATTTACTGTTAGCGTTGGGCCATACACATTAAAAAGTAAGAAGTTGGTTTCATTATTGGAACTTTTTACTTTCCCCCTCATCTAGTTTCTTTTGGATACAAATGTTGTAAAATATGCCCTCCTTGGTTCCCATAAAATACCAATCTCATCAGTAGTCCCAACTGAATCAACCAGTTCCATTTTCCAAGATCCCAATTTTCTTCTAAGTTTTTCTCCTTCTTTGTTAAGTTTTGTTTCTTGTATTAATACTATATCTAATTCAAATAGTGTTAAGTGGTGCTTCAATAAGCAATTTTTGTTAGGGGAATTTAGACCCCTAACATTCCATGTTGTTAGTTGCATGGCTTCGTTGAAGGAACTTTCCCTTCCCTACATTCAAAAGATTGTTAATCTTTTTTTTGGTTACCAACTAGACCTTTAGTTGCTCTAAGTTCAACCAAAGTTTTCCTTCCTATTTCTCTACTTTGTTTTCCATATATTGGATGTTCTAAGCCTTGTAAATTTTCCACAATACAAAGGGTGTCTAGATTTTTAGTAGCATTTTGCACCTACATTCAAAAGATCGTTAATCTTTTTTTCGATTACCAACCAGACCTTTAACTGCTCTAATTTCAACCAAAGTTTTCTTCCTATTTCTCTACTGTTTTTTCCACATATTGGATGTTCTAAGCCTTGTAAATTTTCCACAATACCAAGGGTGTCTAGATTTGTAGTAGCATTTTGTACACTTTTAGTAATAGATTCATCTTCCTCTTTATCTGAGTGTTTTGTTTCTAGTTCTTTCATATTTTATTACTAAATCCTCTATCATTTTTGTCCATATCTATGCCTTGTATTTTCTTTATTTGATCACCTACACCATTTTTGTCTATATCTTTATGAAAATCATATATTTCCTAGATCTCGAACTCCTCCCTATTTTTGATTTTTCCTACGTTTTTCCCGTTTGAACTGTCCAAAATCTAGTTATTTGGGATCCCCTCTTGCTTCATCAATTTAGATTCCTTTAAGAACATCTCCACCTCAATAGGAATATATCTACAAGCTCCTTCTCTTTCCTTTGTTGTTTCTTGGGAGGGTGGAATAGATCTCATTTCATTTTGTTTTACTATATTAGTCTATTTTATATCCAAATGTTTATCTTCCCCTATTCCTACTAAGATGTTCAAAACTTTATTTTTATCTAGCATTGATTTTTTATATCCCTCAGAATATGCTAAACTCATCTTTTGTTCTATAACCACTAGTTGTTCTCTTTCTCTCTCTCTCTCTCTCTCTCTCTCTCTCTCTCTCTCTCTCTCTCTCTCTCGTCAATTGCTTTGTCTTTTTTTCCAATCTCATTTTTCCTAATGTTCGTGTCTATTTCAACCTCTTGATATAATGTGTCTTTTTGGTTAATTATATGTAATGATGAACCTATTTCCTTTCTGGGTTCTTGAATAGCCTTCCCATTGTTATCCTCCAATGTTTCTAAGGGATTCTGATTGATATTCTCCTTTTTATTTTTTGTATTTTCCCTATTGGATCTTCTCTTATCTTTCCCTTTTGAATTTCATGTATCTTATCCCCTTTAGGTGATATTTCCATTTTTATCTTCATATCATTCCCCAAATGTTGCTCCTACAGCTCCATGTGCATATTATGAGATTTTTCCCATAAGATAAGTTGATCACAAATGTCATTGTGTATCATCATGATGTATTTCATCAAGCTGCTATGTATTTGGATGTTCTCTCTTATGTCTTCTATAAATAAGTTTTTTTTATTACAATTTTTGCATTGTTCCATCATATTAATATCATGTTCCTGAACTTACTATATCATTTAATTCAAGTTTATAGATATCCTTCACCTTCTTTATTATGTCATATGTTTCAACCCCATCTGCACTTATATTTTCATTTTTTTTATGTACTCATAAACTTCTCCTCTTGCATTTAAACGTTCTCAAAATCTGGGTTTATATTTTCATATGCCTTCACTATTTCTCCTTCCTTTGCTTCTTGCTTTGAATTTTTTATTAGGCTAACTAGACTCTCTCTCTCTCTCTCTCTCTCTCTCTCTCTCTCTCTCTCTCTCTCTCTCTCTCTCTCTCTCTCTCTCTCTCGCACTTCTAAATTTAGTTTCCCTTCTTCCTTTATTTTATTGTTCACATTTCTTCTAGTTCCAACTGTTGTGTATTGATAGCTAACAAATTCTTTAGATCTATAATCATTGTATCTTGAATTTGGGTCGAACAACTTAATTTCTTAGATATCATCTTAGTTAAGACTAGAATCTATTTTGTAGGTTGATCTATTTGTGACAATTTTAATTGGGGATAAAGTTTGGATGCCAGTCTTCATGTGAACTAAGATTTTAACTTCAATTTGGAGTATGTATATCTATACTCTAGAATTTATAATTAACTATGGAATTGCCTATTCTTTTAAAACTCTAATTGTGATTTAGTTTTATTGGGAAGTTTTATTATTATTATTAATTAATGGTAAGAAAAAGTTTTGAAGTGCCCCCAAAACCCTTTAAATCTCTTCAAAGATAGATTTTCAATAATTTCACCTAATACAATAGTTACCTAAGAGAAGGTAACACAAACTAGGCATAACCCAAATTGATCAACCAAAGATTGCCAAGGATAACACTATAAAATAATAACATTAAATCCAAACTATCTGAGAGGGTAAATCAAATCCCACAACCAACAAAATAAAAGAAAAAATAAGTTTTTGTAATGCCCCACTCAGAGATCCTTGGAACAAGGATAAATAAAAGCCAATACATTTTTTTTAAGAACAAGCATGGAATTAAACAAATCAACATGGAATCGTCTGAAAGATCTCAACAGAAGACTTAACCAAATAATCCAACCATTCAAAGTCTCCAAGTGTCACTACTTACTGACACCTTCAACCAACTATGAAAGTTAGATAGTTACAAAACCTAGAATCTTTGATCTATCAAAGTCTAGGAAGGTGTACAATCCTAAAGGGTACTCAAAACCCCTAAACACATTTCCCAAAAATTGGCATAGATACTCCTTATTTTTCATGCAAGGAAACACAAAACTCTAGGCTTGCACAAGAGAATACCACTTCACGTGTGGAAGTACTTTATTGTGTGTGAGAAACTACCTTCTGACACGGGGAAACACATTTCCTGCATGAGGAAATGCCAAAATTTCCAACATCTTCTCTAGCATATGAGACAAGGGCTCGTGCAAGTGAATACCCTACCTCACATAAGAAAGTATAATCTCGCATGAGCATTCACCATGCACCGTGCCAGAGAAGGGTTTTCTCATGCGAGAGAACACATTCTCGCACAAGGAATCCCCTCTCTGACATGAGGTTTGAAAAAAAAAAAAATGAAAAGTATAACAAGAAGAGTAAAGTAGAATAATTTATCCACATTGGGGAGTACTGGATCCACAAATATGGCTCGAATACTTGAATGAATGCAAAATAACTAAGCATGCTAGAAAGGACGAATCAACCATCTAACCATATAATCCATAACATCTAGTAAACATGTAGAAAAGTAACATTGCAATGACTGTACATGAGCATAAATCACTTATCTCTATAACTAAAATAATATAAGTCATAGGGATGCATACTCCGGAAGATACATGGAACCATGTGAGCATCCAACTCTTGAACTGAATATAGAGAAAGGCCAACTTTGTATGCCAATCCCCAATAGTGTTAACAGTGGCTCTACCTCCAAACAATATAGAACTGATAGGCCCAATACTATCACACTAATGGAGATAGTGATTTGACTACAAACACACACAAGACAATAATCCATGGTTAACACTCATGCCAAACAGTGTAGAGGATTGAAACCAAGATCATGAGACAATGCAATACAATAGGTTTTGGTTAGACACTCTATGGGTTTACTATGTAGGGACTCTAGTGGAGAGTAGATCGCTTGGTACTCCTAAGCTCAACATTGTTATAGACTGTTCCCCTCAATACTCCCTCGGGAGACCAACGTATTGTGTTCCTAGATGAGCCATGTAGACAATGTATTTTCTTATCTTAGTTAATTACCTATGAATATATTTAATTATCACTTAATTAGAAACTACTTCATGTATACCTCATCGAGAACACAAATCAGGGTTACAAGAGAAGCCCCTCCACTAACGTTACCCTACATACCCATGCTCATCACACAATGAGTGCCCGTAGGAAATGTAGTTTCCCAACCCAACCCTAATGAACATAACTCAATTAACAAGTAATCGGGAGCTCAGGTCTTGCAAGAACCCAACAAGTGCATGCTCACTTGCTCATGTGTGGGCACACCAACTACATGATGATCATAAATAATAACAGCTAGATGAGAAACAAAAGACACAAGTAAAAAAATCACTCAAACAACCTATATCAAGGAGTACAAATTCAACAAAAATTCCAATGTAATAAAAATAAATCAAGGGTTGGAAAGATATCCTTATGGATAATTTGGATCTATGACCAACTATAGTGCCAAGAAAATTCAAGAAGCAGTGTGACACACAAATCAAGGTGAAAACCAAAAATGTCAAAAACATCAAAATTAAAACCCATTATGTCTTTGGTTACAAAAGCCATGAATATCAAATAAAATTTGGGCTTGGAGTTGTATGCCAAAATAAAAAACATAATGACATGAAACCCTAAATGCTCAAGTCAAAAAGCACTCAAATGCTCATACCCGTCCAATTAGGTAGAGGCAACATAAAAGAACGAAGGGGAACGCTAGTTCTCTACCTCCTAGAAAACTTCTATCCAAAATAGACTCTAAAACAAAGACAAAACATAAAAATAGGAGAGCCCTACCTAGCATCCAAAAGTGAAAAATCAGGAATGCACACAACAAAATAATTGCTCCACAGAGTTCACCCAAAATCTCAACAAACCAAAGTTTCCCTGAGCTGGATCCAATGAGACCAACCTCATGATGATCCCATACCTGTAGCTCCTGCACTAAATCAAATAGTAATTCATCCTGAAGAGGATTTAGATTTTGCTCTCAAACTTTCTAATTCAAAAGTGACAAGTGAGGGAATAATTCCCTTTTGGTATATATATATATATATATATATTCACTTTTTAATTATGGAATATTATATTAGGAAAATAATAAGCTCACTAAAATAACCCTATTCAAGCTAGAAAAAATTGGGCAATTCCAATTAAATGGAATTTAACTATGACAAAGCTATCAAGAATTAAAATAGTAAAATCAAATATAAAAATTCCCTTAAACTATTAAATCATGATATTTCAATATAACTTTCACTACAATTGCAAACCTCTAAATGCACATGCACACTCACTAGTCTAATCACATAATGCAAATGAGTCTGGAATTATTAAATTGCCAGAGGGTTTAATTAATCAATTAAATAGGATACATCGACCATATAGGGATGACATTGGCTAGGTAAGAACAACTGAATTACTAACTCCATGTACCATTGCTAGGGATATAAACCTTGCATACTGAACAAAATGATCAAGTGTAATTGCATAGTATAATATTGCCAAAGCAATAAATGCATTAAATACCATTAAATAACCATTTATTTAATCACATTAAAATTACTCACTGCATCATAAAACATCTCAAAGCAAGAATGAAGTAAATAGTTGCAGCAACAAATCATAGTATATAGAATCCACTAGGTCCATCATATAATCATAAATAGAGTTTATGTTTGAATACAAAATAACTAGATATCATCATTAAGTATTATGTCACATCAATAAGTATCATCATGCATATATGATCAAACTGAACAACATAGCATCTAACATCTATGATACTGGTAAATCAAAATAAAGTATCTGACCATTAGGTCATCTCAAGTGTCCTTGGACATGAGTATCAAAGTATCTCTTGCAACCAAAATATAACAAGGTATAGAATGAAAACACGGGAGGCACTACAATTTTCCCTTGACTTCCCTTTGCTTTCTAGTAATCAAGATCCAACCCTCCTCAACCATTGCAACTTTATTTTGCTAAGAAAGAGACTCCTAAGATCCAACACAAGGCTGAGATCCCAAGATTGAAACACCATCAATACCACTAGCCAAAAAACTAGGACTAGTAACAATCTTTTTAGTTTTCTATTTAGTTGTTCCATTAACTAATGCCTCAACTACAACAAGTTGGATTGAGCCAACATTATCAAGAAAATTCACGATAGAAGACCTTGGAACTACTACAACTTGATGATCAAAATGATAAGGGACAACAACCATCTCCTTCAAACCAATCTTATTAGTTATCACTTCTTTTTCCAACTTAGAATCAACAATAGGAATCCCTCCACTAGCTGAAGGAATCACCTCATCATGAGGGAAGTTTTTAGTAACTATATAATACCATGATAAGACTCTCTTAAACCATGAAGAGGGCTTCTTAGATTTAATTCTAAAGAAATTTTGACATCTAAATAGAATTCCTTCATAGTCAAGAGTTTGAATCCAAGAACCCTTTGGTGAATAAAGTTTTATCTCCATTGACACACCTTTTGAAGCATCAATATCAACAAGAATGTGAGCATATGTTGAGTGAAATAGACTAGAAGAGGCATAATCTACCATTAAAAAATCTCCTAAGGCTTCACCCACTTCTTCAAGAGAAGAGTCTAGCTAAATATGTAGGGGAAGATTCAAGAGGAAAACTTAAATTGGACTTACAAAAAGATTTAGATGAAGGATTGAAACCTTGATGCCAAGGCTTAATCATCAAGGGAAATTAGTTCTCCCAAGTATAAAAATGGTAAAAAAAAATGATCCTTTTGTCCTTAGGGTTATCAAATCTTGCAAATAAGAAATCATTCACTAAGGGGTAGGTCTGAACAAAATTAGAAATATATGGTTCCTAGTGCTTAGAATTTAAAGAATGGAGCTATACGAGCAGTGGTTAGAAGACCTCAAACATAAAGATAGCAACATTCATAGAGAGAGCCTCAATTCAATGCTCAATATCCAACTATGCCTTCATCAAGATTCAACAAGAGAGAGAGAGAGAGAGAGAGAGAGAGAGAGAGAGAGAGAGAGAGAGAGAGAGAGAGAAGAAGAAGAAGGAAAGGGTTCTGGGTCATCCCTTCTAGCTAGGACATTCCAACCCCTATCAATGATGACTATTTGAGAAAAATAAAATCTGTTAAAATGTAATGCACCACTAGGGAACCCAAAAGAAAATAACCTAAAGTTTCCCTATTTTTTCCAAACCATTTTTTTTGAAAGGTAATAACTTAACAATAATAGATATAATATAGTAGAATCAATAACACACACACACACACACATAAGCAACACATAAACATATTACATCTCTTAAGGGTCCCATGTTGTTGAATCATATTTAAGTTTAATTAATACTAAATCCAATATATAAAAAATCCACATCAAAGAATAATTATAAGTATGAATCTATTTAAATAATATATAATTATAGGATGCCACTTGGCAATAATCTGAATGCACAATTATCCACTATACAAGTCAGAGAGTATGAAAGGCTAAAAGAATATACATCATAAAATAGATTACATCATCTTGCAATATCTATGAAATCAAATACAATACAATAGAGGATAACCATCCATCCTAGTACACAAGAATAGAATGATAGGTAATACAAAATAGGGAACTCTAGCAATGACATCAAATTATTAGATTTCAATGGTAAAGTTAAAAAGCACTACCACCTGACCTTGTGATAACCTAAATGGACCAGTCCCACCATGTTGAGGAGATAACCTCAAGTCCCATATAGGTATCAATCCAAAAAGTCAAATCCAACATCTAGGTGAAGGAGAACTTGAAAGCAATCTAACTCAAGGTACCGAGACACAACTAACATCTAAAGCTAGAGGCAACAATAACACATAGAAAATCTACCATGTAAGTGGGAAAGTGTCATCACATGAGTTAATTCTAAGGTTACCTTGGCAGTCTCTCTAGACTCCAGCCCCCTAGTGATTCTATGTGGCACCAACATCCTTTTGTACAGACAAGGCAAACTAACGAAGAAAGGTCACAACCAAGCATCCTCTTTACTCCCATCCTAACTTGTACTAACACTTGAGGCATGGGTGAGGTAAAACAATGACTCTTATTAATTTATTTTACTCTAATTTAATGAAATGTTATCACTTATTAAAATAACCTACAATGGGTTACCTAGGAAGCCACTTGAGGGCTCTGACCTCCATTGCAAGACACTTCCCAACATGACATAAAGATAACCTACCCTAAGCTTAGTAAAAGTAGAAGGTCTTATATGACCATAAAATAACCATCAATTCTTAAACAAGCAACTAGAAAGCACTAAAATATCACTAATCAAAGTTCACAGATATCACCAATATAATCATCTTAAAAGGACTGATCCAAAATCAAGTACACATATACAAAACCATGACATCACATGAAATCACCAAAATAATAATTCTCAGCCTCTGGTAGACATCCCAAAAATGATCAACACTCTAAGTCAACCCCAAAGCCAACACACAAGAAAATATACAACTGGCAGTGCCATTTCAAAGTTTCTGTTTGGTTTCAAAAACATACAGTATTGGTTTAACACTAAGGTTCAAGTTTACATTTCATTATAAGTTTTTTACTTAATAAAGTTTATAGATTTTCCCATATAATTGAACCTGTTTTCCTTTTTAAATTTGAATACATAGTTTACCACTATGGAACTAATACCTTCATAAAATGTCATAAAATAATGTAAATAATAATTATTAAATAATTTAAATAATAATTATCAATTTATAAATAAAATAATACAAATTATTAATAACCATAATTATTAATAAAAAATATAATAAAAATTAATCTAAATTTATTAATAACATTTAATATTAATTCAGTTAATTAATAATTAACAACTATATTAATTAAGGACATCCCTAAAGGGTTGACTATTTGGAATGGTATCTTGAAGGCCAGGGACCTGGCTAAGGCGAGGGTTTCTTGGAAACTAGGCAATGGAGAGGATAATCAGTTTTGGTCAGACAGGTGGTTATGTCAAGGCCCTCTTTCTAACAACCTAGTATTTGAGAGATGGATGCAAGAATGCATGAGGCTATATAGGTTTAAAGTAAGCAATTACAGGGTTGGTCAGGAATGGAGAGACCTTTCCCTCATTTTCAAGGATTTGAAACCAATAATGACTATGCTTAACTCTTCGATCCCTAGTAATAATAAGGATGAGCTGGTCTAGAGGGATAATCCCAATGGAAGTTATTCTGTTGCTTCTGGCTACAACTCTCTCTGGGGTTTAAAGGAGAAACCCCCTTGGGCAGATGCCTGGCTCACAGGCCTCACTCCAAAGATCAACATATTTTATTGGCTGGCCCTTCAGAACAAAATCCTAACACAAGATAATCTCATGAAGAGAGGCCATGTTATGCCCAACAGATGCCCGCTCTGTAAAAACTAGTCTGAGTTGGGAAATCGTGTCTTCATTCAATGTGAATTTGCTAGGGAGGTGTGGAGTTCTCTTAATCAGGATATGGAGATTCTCTGGTGCTGGCCGGATAACCTTATCAACTTTTTTAGTCATTGGAAAAGCCTTTGTAAAATTGCTGGCCAGCAGGATAATTATGCATAGTTTTTGCCTCACTTTTGTTGGAGCATCTGGAAGGAAAGGAACAACAGAATTTTTAGGGATAGAGAGGAGCCGACTATATTTCTGGGAAGGAAGATTTTGAAAAACATGAAAGAAAACCTTCAAGTGATGAAGGAGGGGGAAGTTGATATAGGGGATAGGAAGACGATTAAAGAAAAAGACAGGAATGCCAAAAGATAGGATGCCAGATGGATTCTACCCCCGGAAGGGTGGTCAAAAGCCAACTTCAATGATGCTTCTAAGGGAAACCCAGGCCCCTCTGGAAGTGGTGGAATTATAAGAAACAGTTTTGGGGAGGGGATTGTGGCCTTTTCCCTCTTGCTTGGTACCCAGACCAACCATTTGGCCGAAGCCAGAGCTGCGTGCAGTGTGGTAAAATTGGTTTTTGAAGCTAGCATTTCCAAACTTTGGCTTGAAGGGGACTCCAAAAACATAATTAAAAACATTAATGGAATATCCCCCCCCCTCATGGTCAATTGAAAATATAATTGATGAGACACGTTCTACCCTCACAAAATTTGAGAAAGTCCATGTCACTCATGCATTTAGAGAGGCAAACCCAATTGCTGACTAGTTCGCTAACAAAGGGGTGGGAGCAGACAAAGAGATGACCTGGCATTTTGGAAAAGATTTTTCGATGGAGGCTAAGTCACTAATCAAGCTAGAGAAAATCCACAGAAGTATGGGTCAATCTAACTATTATCATGTTTAATAAAGAAAGATCAAATATTGGTATGAGCCATAATAAGTTTCTTGGTTGTCGTAATCTCAAGGGATTTTTTCTATCATTTCGACACATTTGGAGGATCGTTATCATTTTCACTTGCTATTGTTTCAGAGAGGCAAAGGACCATGAACCTAATAATAGAAACAAAGCCAAAATCTTGGCTAGAAAAAATTTGCAGAGATTGGGGCTCATGAGAATAGTTGAAGAAAAAATGGATGTCATGACTGGAGAACAGAGCAGAAAGGAACCGGTGGGTGAAGTGGAGAAGTGTAAGAATATGGGCAAAGTCTGGAAAAAATTGGAAAAGGGCGGGGTTGCAAATTTTTTTGAGAAACTCCATAGTTTTGACCCTGAGGTCACCAACAACATGGTGAACTCATGGAACAATGGCAAGGTCAAGGTGAATGGGGTTTCTTTCCAAATCACAGAGGAGGTGGTTGCGGAGGTCACTAGTATCCCTATGGAGGGTTTTAAATTCTACAGGGACAAAAAAATTTCATCCAATGCAGTCAAGGAGTTCGTGAACAATTTTGCAGAGATGAACAAGTTGGAAAAGAAAGAGTCTTTCTATGTGACGGATACTATAAAGAAGTTCTGGAGGTATGTTTTATATGCCCTCATTGATTATGTTACCCTGGACCCTAGGTTTGATCGGGTTAGAACTCACCATTTTGTGATTTTAAATCATTTTCATCATAAGAGTAGAATTTCCATTCCCTTTTACCTTCTCACCTCTATGAACAAGGCTATCTCTAGTTTCAAGAAGAAAGCTACTGTTAACCCTGCTTTGCATGAGGGTTTATTGCTCCTCATCTATGAGAATTTTAGAGCTCAGTCTATATGCAAAAAAAATCCTCAAGTTGAGGATGTTGACAAAGGTAGCTCCAACTCTTCTTCAGACTCTGATGACATTGAGAGCATTAGCTCAGAGGAGGAGAATGTTACCTCAGGAAAGAAGAATAAAGGTCAAGGCAGGAAACATCCCACAACTACAACTCCCAGCAGGAAAAGCCCTAGGGATCACGACCAAGCTCAAGCAAAAGAGAGTTATGCTGAGGAGGAGGAGGAAATGGATATGGAAGATTTTGACAATGAGTCAGAGGAGGAGTTGGAAGAGGAGAAACTTGGGAAAAAATGGAAGAGGGAGGTAGCGAGAGTTGAGGAGACTAGAAATCAGAGGATGGATGCTATTCCTCTTCCCCTCTCCCCTGTCCAGTCTCAGCCTCCTTCGGAGGAAAAAGTGAATGTCATCACTGGTGAGAACTAGGGGGAAGTGTAGGTCAATAATAGAAGAAAGGCCTAGAAAAATTTCAATGTGAGGACTGCTACTATGGGGATTTTTAGGGAAGTTATGAACCCTCAAATCCTACTGGACAATCTGGAGGAGCCTAGGCTTAATGAGCTCATAGTCCCAGCTATCCTGGCCATTTCAGACAAGGCAAGGGAGATTGGAATGAACCTTCTAAATAATGCCCACAGTAGTATGATTGACAACTTTAGATTAGTCAAATGGCTCTTCCATGAGGTGGAGGAAGTTAGAGAAAAGGTATCCCAGATGGAAAGTACTAAGAAAAAGATTGGTATTGACAGCCAGGAGGACCAGGATGACAGAGAAAGCTTAAATGAAAGGAGAATTAGAAATCTTGAAAAATACAACCACAACCTGGCAAGTCAGATGATCTCTCTCCTAAGTTTGATGAATGACAACATCTAATCCCTAGTTAGTAAACTTAAGGACAGGGGCTTCCTAGTGGATGAGGGAGGATAGAATAGGGAGAAGGCCAGGCCGGATGATGACAAGGCCACCACCACTACATTCTCTAGTATGGATTAGGGCATGGAGAAGGTCCAGGATCAAATGGCTAAGGAGCAACAAAATATAGTTGAGGCAGCTTAGACTATGCAGGAAATGGAGAAGATTTTTGAAGACTAGTTTTCTTCTCTTTTGAATTTTCGTCTTTCTGGCTTTTGGCTTTTGGACAGGCTTTCTGTAGTCTATTTTAGTTTTTTTGTTTTCTGGCCTTTCTGTGGGCCTTTGTTATGGGCTAGGCCTTCAAGCTTTTTTCAGCTGTTGGACCTCTATTTTGGCTGGGCTTCTTTTGCTTATTATCAGCCTTGTTTTTTGTAAAACTTATGGGTTTCAGGATCCCTTAAAACCTATTTATCTTATAAAAAACAACTATATTAATTAAATTAATTAATAAAACTATATCAATTTTTTTAAAACAATTATATTTAAAATAAAATAATTTTTAATAAAATAAAATAAATATTAAAACAAGTTCAAAGGCTCGTTAGCCTGCAGGTCATGACTAACACAATAGTGTGTTGTTGCATCAACAACAGTACTTGCTGCTGTCGCAATAGGGTCTACTACTTGTACAATAGCAGACACCATCAACCGTGGAGGAGATGGAGAGGAGGGGAGGTGGGGTGTGGTGACCCCCCTCCCACTTATAATTAATTACTTTTTTTTTTGTTTAATAAAAAAAAAAAATCCGCCCCCCATTCAATTTCAATTTCATTTTTCTTTAAATAGTATATGATAAAATTATCATAGTAAAATCATTTACCGTGGTAATTTTATTAACACACACACAGACAGACACATAGACACACACACACACACACACACACACACACACACATATACATACACATATATTTAAAGAATTTCCTAATTAAACTGATAGGAGAATTACAAGAAAACAATCGAATCTGTATAAAATAATATTGATATCTTTTGCAAACCCTACTTGTATCGAAATGCAGTTCTCTAGATTTTTACAAATGAGGGTTTCTAATTCATAACTCATATACAGATGATCTTGGAAGAAAGAACAATGAAATTTACAAGGGTTTCAATGAGATCAAAATTTTTGAAAACAAATTCATCTAGACATGAAGAAGATAGAGAATTCAAAGAATAAAAACTACTATGCAAAACCCACAAGATCCTACGTGGATCTGATGTTAAAATGACAAACACATGGAGCATGCGAGTAATCCCCCTTTTTTGAAGACCTTCTTGAAAATTGCTCCTCCCAATTCTGGTATGGAGAAATGAACTCTAATTCCCTAATAAGGAGTTTTTCCCCAATTTAGGGCTTCAATCATACAATCATGCGAAAACTCTTTTCTTAATTACTTTCTTATATTTTAATTTTTATGTGCAACTTTTTTGCAATTTAATTAAAATATGTTTTAAAAATCATTTTCTTTCTTCCTTTAATTAATTCTCGAGGGTTTTTTGATAAAATATTTATTAACTTAAATAATATTTAATTTAGAGTTTATTATAAAAATGAAACTCCTAAATATATATTATTAAATAAAAAAAATATGATTACGCCAAAGTTATAACTTTAAATATATCTTTAAATTTAATTCTTTTATTTAATTAATTTCTCAATTAATTAAATATTAAATTTTCTTTACAAAATTTCCATTAAATTAATTCATTAAATTATCTTTTAATTTGATTTTTAATTATAATAGAAAATCATCACAGACCCACAAGACTTAATAAGAAAACCCATTATAAAGTACAAAATATTATATCAAACTCAAGGGTCAAAATCATGAATTTACATCATTTGACAAATTTAGAAGGGTGAACAACTCAAGTACTTTTCCTACTTTCTACGACAATTAGCTTAAGGTTAGGATTTGGACTCAAAAATTATCTCCCCTCTTTTACCATTGAGATACTGTGATAGGGTACACTCATCCTGGAAATTTAGGGAAGTTGATACCTAGTACCTACAATTTGCATAAAATCCATGCATGTACATACACATAATCTAAACTAAATAGGTAATGGCAGGGAGTGGTGCATCGTGTAGATCTCGATTAGCAAGTGACTATGAATCCCTCCCTCAACCATATTAGAAACATCATGCATAAAGTAAAACATATAGGTACACCATACACATGCAAGTATGGGATAAGTATCCATAGAAAATATATATAAGTAATCCATCTAACTATCATCATGAGATAATTGAAAATACTATATATTAGCATCATCATCGAAAGAATAATCATACATACATGAAATAACTAGTACCAAGGTAACTCATCATATAATTAGTTGAGAATGAAATAATATCCAATAGTTTGGAAAAAAAATGTCACTAATCATCAAGCATAACCATAAAGCTAACCTAAAAGACTTCGGTGATAATAATTGAAAGTAAACTAGGGGTAGGCATTATATGAAACCTATAGACCTAGCTCCAATCACACCAACAAAATGTATTGCCTCTAGCTTAGTAGGGGAAAGTCCCTTCATGATAGGCCAAATAGAAGGAATCAAAAAAGCTAACAAACCCTTTAGAATAGAGACCAAAAGAAAATAGGGCACCTTTTATTTTTCCATCAAAGGACAACCACTCTCTGACCCATCAATGAGAGCACATTGCAATGCAAAGTTGGAGCCCCCATGTTAGCAGTTGTAGAGAAAGGAATAGATGACCCTCATTTAACCATGACCAATGAAGCCTAAAAAATAGTACACACAACAACCTCTGCAATAGGAATCTTGACACTAACTCACACAAAATACCACATAGTAGTGTATATCCTTTAGAATATAACTATCATTAAAATAGCTAGAGGAGGATTTTTTTTTTTTTTTTAAGGCAAAAGTGACAAGCCTATATATATATATATATATATAATGAGTAAAAGATGGTCAAGGGCCCATGAAGGAAAACACAACAAAAAGCACTCCAATAGTTATCCAATACAAAATAGGAATAAGTAATAGATAAGAGAGATAGTTTGTAATGACATAAACGATATCCCATGAGTACAAAGCACCCTAATAATTTGGGTGAACATTATAACTAGCTCAAAAAAATTCCTATCACCCTAAACAAAAGAGGAAAATTAGTAATAAAACATAAAGTATTATTAACATGTATTGACTCTTATTACAATATCAAACCATTTATGTAATGAGCTAAAATATTTGAACAACACATCAATTAATCAAAACCTAATGCCACTTTGCTGAACATTACAAGTCAAATTCTTCTTGTCTACATATGTTGATGACACCATCGATTCTACTTTCATGTTGAGAAAGCCAATCTAGTCACCTCATGAACTTTTTTTTTCCCATCCCTTATGAAAATGCTCCTCATGACTACAAAACCCTCGAGGAAAAGAAAATGAGGTTGTCAACCCAACTATAAGCGCCAAAAAAAAAAACCTCCACATCTTCATATTCAAATGAAAATATTCAAACTACCAAGCACTACTCCAAAATATTGCCAAAAAACAAAAACCAAAAACCCAATTCATTCTTCCATGGGCTCATGTGTCAAATCCTCATCGAATGAGAGAGTGCTAAAAAATGTTTCAATGTTCCCCAAATTTTCATCACTCATTGATACTGTTACCTAATTTTACCCCCACCAAAATTTGAATTTTGAATGAAAAATGCACCCAATGACCACTTCTCATCTTTAATATTATTCAAATGGCATGGAAATATTAAAAAAAAGGATTAAACCTTATGATATTTCTTCCCGCTGGCCTGCAACTTTCCCCGCCGTTGGATCTTGTTACAATCTACGGATGTTGCTATCTCGCTAATTTCTCATGGTGATATAGTGACCATCAAAATTTTGCTGTGGTACTAAAAAATGAGTTCTAGCCCCAAATTTTGATAAGTCCCTGAAAGTTTCTATGCCGCTATTAGGAAATTTGTGTTTCTTGCAGTTAGTGACATAGCGCCTTGACGGAAAGTGATCCTGCGGCAACCTTTTTTAGAAGATGGGTCCTAGACAATGCTTCATCAGATATCAGTTTGGCACATGATGGAATCTAGTGGGATACACATATATACCAAGGAAATTGATGGCACCAGAGGTCACTATCTTGCTATCAAGAAACTTGTTCTTCTCGCCGTTAGCGACAGAGCACCCAGTCAGTAAATAGACACATGGTGGGACCTCAAACAATGTAGAAAGGTGACTAGGATGAAAGTAAGGTTTTGGTTTGTTGCCAGTAGGGCATATTCTTTTGCGTCATCAGTGCCCCAGACCCACACCCATTCATAAAACATGTCAATGATCCTGACTGTCAAATCAATGAGGAATCAATAGTCCTCACTATCTTGCTATGGTGAGTTGCATGAAGGTTACGAATAATGACATACCGAAAAGGGGCCCACCATATTTCTCTTTAGTGATGCATCGAATGTCTTCCACATGATCAATGAGGATCCACAGCCATCGCTATCTCACTATGGCAAGGTGCTCACTATTTATGTATAGCGAGATAGCGATTTAGTGACATGTGTCCCAGCAGGCTTAACTAAGGAATTAAGAGTTAGAGGCTGGCAGTTGCGAGATCGTCATAGTTAGGAAGTTGCATGGTGGCTCAATTAAGTTGGTCAAACTATGTGGAGATCTTGCAGGTAGAAAAATGAAATAAAACAATTGGTCCATGTGGCCCATTCTGGTTGCAGTATTCTATTGACTTGCTGACTTTTCTAATCCACAAGCCAAAAATGAAGGAGATCAATTTTTCCTGCATGATTTGATCCTTGTGATCAATGCCAACCACTTTCAAATGAATGCTAATCTTAGGAGAACACTCCACCACCTCTGATCCGATCCATCTACTTGGTCAAGACAATTTAATGGCACCATTTTTGTCTTCTCAGGCCCTGTTCCAATAAGATCAGATATCATTGCATCTGGATCTGTACCCAGACCATATTTTCTCCATGATTATCCTCTGTAGGGCTTCAATACAGTAGTTGCAGAGTAACTTCAGTTAAAGGAAATTTCAGTTATGCCTAAGCTATAAAGGAAATTTTTATAGATTTTGTTAAGGTCGACTCTTCTCTGACTTCTCTAATATTGTTATGCAATTTCATGTGTAAATTCCCTTTGCCTCTGAACTGTATGACATTCTGCCTTATCTCCTTCAACCATTAATGTGAAAGTGCAAGAACTATTGTTTCTCATTGGCATTTTGTAGAGATCTATAATCTGCATGACTATATCTCTTTTGGCTTGTGAATGATATATAAGTGAATCTTCTCTTCCTTGTGTCATTCATTTGGGTTTTTGGATCTACATGTGGTTGCTAGATTAAAACAAGTCTGAATGTGTATATCCTTTGGTGTCATGATGGTTCAATAGTGCATGTATGGGTAGGGATTGGTTCAACACTCTATTTTGGTGCATTGTTAGAATGGGTAGATTTTCCTTTCATACATTTCTTCTCCCTTTTCCTCTCCAAGAGTAGTTAGGTGCACCCTGATAGTAAAGGAAGCCGACCTTCTCTAGAGACTCAACCTCACAGTTCAAGTCCCATAGCTTGGAGGTTGTTTCCATGTTTCACAAGGTTTTCCTTAGGTAAAAACTTTGGACGTGGGTGGAAACCTCTGTGACAACAGTTTTTGGCATGCCGGGTGGGACTCTATTCAAAAAATTTCAAGCTTATTGGCATCAAAGGAAGATTTCAAGATTAATGCTGAGGAGATAGTATTGGCTTTGGTGTTCAAGCCCTTAAGAGGCTCATTATTCAAGTACTTGGCAAATTTGAGCTTCAAATACATCTGGTTCTAGACCAAAGTTGTAGTAATTCATGCACAAAGTTGAAACAAGGGCATCTTCTAGAGGTAAATTTCAGTACCAAGAGCTTTCATTTTCAAATCCTAGAAGAAGGAAGACTAGAGTATCTTTATCACTAGTTAGGAGTGCAATAGTAACAAATACACTGGCAAGATCTATTTCTACTCCTTCTACTGTTAAATCTTAGCCTAGATTGCTATCAACACAAATAAATAGATCACTTGTCTATATGGCACAACCTAGAGCTCATACTTTTACCAACTTTAATGGTGGGAGTCCTCTTTTATTGGCCCAAAGACATGACATACCAATAGCTGCAGTCAAAAGTATACTAGAATTTAGTGGTAAGACTTCTATCTCTCCTTTAGAACACATTCAAGAGGTTGCAAATGTCTATAATATTCATGGTATTATAGAGGATGATGTTACAGTTAGGCTTCTAGCCTCATCCTTGAAAGGAAAAGCATTATAATGGTATAGAGGTTTGGCTCATGGTTCTATAACAAATTGGGATGGATTAGGAGCAGGACTATGTAAACACTTTGAGGACAAAAGTGACCATTTGTCGCTTTTAGAATAGTTGACTACTATAAAAAGAGCCCCCCATGAATGTATGACTGATTTCAACTATAGATTTCAAAAGACATGGGATATAATACCTACTTTAGTAAAACCTACCCCTGGTAATGCCTTCTTGCATTACCTCAAAGCTCTTAACAGTGACATTGCCACTACAATCCAAACTATGGGAGGAGATACCTTGCCTAATGCATATGATATAGAAATAAAGTCAAAAAATGTCTTAATACAAGGAGGTAAGCTAGCTCCAAGGCCTCCTATTCCTTTTTTCCCTGATGTTCCAAATCACCAACTAGCAATGGCTCCTCTTCCCACAACTTTCACATCACAATCCCTCACTCTAGTCCCTCAACCTTCCACATCTTTAAATGGAATAGATGAAATCAAGGAAATGATGCAATCTATGATGCTAAATGTAGGGAACATAGATAAACTATTGTAGGGCCAAGAGAAGAAGTTGGAGGATAGCTTCTCTATCATGTAGAAAGTGAGCAACAAGGTGGTGACTTTAGAGAGACAACAAACTCAAGGTAGTAAGGCTCATCAATTGCAACATCAAACTCTAAATAGTGGTAGGCCTCCAAATCAAAATTATGGGAACAATTCTTTTGATCAAAATAGGTAGAATAGCCATGTTTCAACCTCAAATGTAAACCAAAGTAGGGCCATAGTTCCTTAAAACAACATGGTCCAAGATCAGGATTTTTATCCCTCATGTAACTACTCTTATGCCCATTGTATGTGTTAGAAGGCTGAATCCTATTTGGCTTTGACCATCGAAGAGCCTCTAGCAGGACAATCATACAAGGAGGACCAATTTAAAGATGCCTCGTATGAAAGGACAAGGTGATTTCTCCTTCATGAATCATCAGGTAGAGGAACACTATAATGTAAAATAGGATTCCATTGCTCACAACACTAGGAGAAAAAGAAGAGCTATTGAAGATGCTACCCCTCCTCCTCCCAATCAAGCCTCAAGTTCAAATGTAATACCTCATGATCAATCAGCAAATGATCAATCAAACACCTTTCAGTAGTAGATGCAAAATAATGGCAAAAAAAATGTAAATGATCCTCTGGTTGTTCCATCTCAACCTCCTACAAATGCAACTCCTAAGGCTTCTACCAGAGCACCTACTGCACCATTTAGTGTGGTAGAATAAATGAAGAAAACAAATGTGAATATTTCCATGTGGGATGCTGTTTCTACTATACCCATGCAAAAGATGTTGCTGCAACAAGAATTGGAAAGTATTGAACCAAAGGATCAACCACCCATTATGGAAAGTGCCACAAGCCTAGTATAGCCATCAAGGGAGGAAGAAACAAGTAAAAAGGTTAGACCCCCTCCATTTTATGTTTCTTTAATTGTAGGGGATAAGCTAGTCCACAATTGCATGATTGATTCAGGGGCTAGTAGTTCAGTGATGCCTAGGTGTGTTACTGATGCTTTAGGAATGAAACATGGGCCCATTGATAGGGATGTGTTATAGTTGGATGGTAGTACTGTTAAAATTATAGGGATCCTTAGGAATGTGTAAATGGCCCTACATGCATGCCCTGATTGTACTGTAACTCAAGATATATTTGTTGCTAAAGTCAAGCCACATTTTTCCATCTGTCTGTCAAGAGACTTCACTGCCCAAATAGGTGGTTACATATCTTTTGATTGGTCATATATGTTTTTTAGAACAAGATATGGGGCCAAATCTTTGATCAGAGTAGAGCCTCTAGCCCTCCATCATCCTGAAACCTACACCCCTAACCTCATCAACATGTATTGCATTATCCTCGAAATGGATGAGAATGACATAGTGAATGAGCCTACTAATCCCCTAGCTGAGATACCTAATTTTCTCTTAGATGAATGAGCTAATGCATATCAATTTGATCCTATGCCAAAAACCCTTGAAACAAGTCTTCGTACATATTGTATATTAGAGAAAGGTGCTCTAGTTCCCAATCTTGTGGAGACTAAAGAAGATATAAGTGGGGTATGGAGCATGTACTTTGATGGTTCAAGGAATAAGAATAGATCAGGGGCTAGCGTAATGTTGATTTAACCTGCACAAGTAAGATACTACTTCTCCTTTAGGCTCCAATTTAGTTGCACTAATAATGTGGCCAAGAATGAATCTTTGATTCAGGGTCTCCTACTTGCTCGAAAAAGAGGAATTCAAGCTTTAAGTGTATTTGGAGATAGTGAGTTGGTGGTTAATCAAGTGAGAAATTAGAATATCACCAAGAATGGTTCGCTCAAGTCTTATAAACATAGTGTATGGGATCTACTTGAAGGTTTCAATGCATTTAATATTCAAAGCATCCCAAGAAGAGAAAATAGACATGTTGATAGACTTGCAACAATAGGTGCATCTTATGATGTGCCAGGGGATCTTGAGGAAAAGAAGAAGCAACAAATCAAAATGGTAGTAAGGCCTACCATCCCTAACAACAACATCCATTGGCAAGTGTTTGAATCTAATGAACAAATTGTAAGCTTCTTGCAAAATGAAGCATAATTTTTAGATAGAAACCAGTCAAGACTGCAGGATTAATATGGTGATCAAATCATTAATCTTAGCTCCAAAAAATTGCCCAAGGGTCTCATTACCTTAGAATGTATTTTTAACCCTAATGACCAAGCAAGAGGCAAAGTCATGAACTTAGCTGCTGATGAAGATGATCACACCCCAGTCATGGTTGCTATTGGAAAATCCTTAAACATGGGGAAGGTATGTTCTGAGATTGAGCAAGAAAATTTTATTCATCTATGTCAAGAATTTAATGATATATTTGCTTGGATGTATGATGATTTAAAGGGTTTTGACCCAAAGTTGCTTCATCATACCATATATTTAATTGATAATGTCAAACCAGTAAGACAAAAATAGAGGCCAGTGAATCCCAAGATTGAACCCTTAATGAGAAAGGAGCTGTCCAAATTGATTGAGGCCAATATAATTTTCCCCATCAAGAACTTGTCATGGGTAGCAAACCTTGTCCCTGTTAGGAAGAAAAATAGAAAAATTAGATTGTGCGTGGACTTTAGGGACCTTAACTGAGCTTCCCTTAAAGATCACCATCCTCTCCCTTCCATGGAGAAGATTTTGTCCAAGGTCAGCGGTTCAAAGATGTTTTCATTTCTTGATGGATTTTCTAGCTACAATCAAGTACTCGTCAAAGAGTTTGATAGATACAAGACTACATTCACCACCAAATGGGGTACCTATGCTTATTGTAAGATGCCATTTGGCCTAACCAATGCAGGTGCTACATTTTAGAAGGAAATGGAGATGGCCTTCAAAAACATGATTGAAGAGTTTGTATTACTTTACCTTGATGATATCACAGTGTATTCAAAGAGTGTAGGAGATCATTTTGATCATTTGAGACAGGTGTTCTCAAGGTGTAGAGAGTTTGGGGTATCCCTTAACCCAAGCAAGTGTGTCTTTGCTACCAATCAAGGAAAATTATTAGGACACATTGTATCTAAGGATGGTTTAACCATTGATCCAGAAAGAAAAAAAGAAAAACTTGCTCTCCCTCTTCCTAAGCATAAGAAAGGGTTGCAAAATTTCCTTGGTAGGATAAATTTTGTGAGAAGATTTATCCCTAATCTTGCTACCATGGTAAAATCCCTTACAACTATGCTCAAGAAAAGTTTGGTCTTTACATGGACCAAGGAGGGGAAGGAAATTTTTGAAGAGATCAAGGTAGCCATAGCCTCGGCCCCCACCCTCATTAATCCAAATTTGGAAAAAGATTTCATCCTTTATAATCTAGGTGGTGAATCAAGTATTTCTACTGTCTTGACTCAAACAAATGATAAAGATGAAGAGCAACCCATAGCCTTCTTTAGTGAAGGGCTTAAAGAGCATGAGGACAAATGCAACTATGTAGAGAAGAAAACCCTTGCACTCATCAAAGCTTTAAAGAAATTTAGACACCTCTTGTCTCATAATAAAGTTCATTTGTTAGTACCCCATGCCAGTGTGAAGGATTTCCTTTTAAGCAAAGATATTAGTGAGAAAAGAGATGGCTGGATTACTAAAGTAATGGAATATGATATTGACATCCAGATCACCAAGCTAGTAAGAGGGAAAGGTTGTGTAAACAAATGATATCATCTTAGGAATCCGATGAGGATGTTGCCATGATACTAATAGAGCAACAGGAAGAGAGAGATGATGACCTAAGGAGCTGGATGGAAAATATGATGAATTTCTTATTAGGCAATGGATATCCTCAAGGATTAGATAGGACTAAAAGAAGACAATATAGATTATAGTCAATTCCTGATGTCATAGTTGATGGTATCCTTTTTAGGAGAGATTTCAATGGAGCCCTATTAAGGTGCATTGGCAAGGACCAGGCTGAAAGAATGATTAGAGAACTTCATGATGGCCTTGATGGTGGTCATTTCTCAGCAAGAACAACTACAATGAAGATCATGAGAGCTAGTTACTACTAGCCATCCCTGTTCTATGATTGTCATAGGTATGTGAGGAAGTGTGAAAAATGTGCCTTCTTCTCTGGCAAGCAAAATCTTGTAGCTCTTCCTCTCCATCCCATTCAGGTGGACAACCCTTTTGCTCAATGGGGATTGGATTTCATAGGCCCTATCAATCCTCCTTCTACTTTTGGTCACAAATGGATTTGAGCTACTACAGATTACTTCACCAGATGGACAGAGGTAGTTGCATTGAAGGATGCCATAGAATCTTCAATTATTGAGTTCCTTGATGGAATTGTGACCAGGTTTGGTGCCCCTTCAACCATTATTTTAGATAATGCAAAATCTTTTGTAGGAGCTCAAATTTGTGTGTGGGCGGTTGACCATAATATCTATTTGAGCACATCCTCAAACTACTATCCTTAGGGTAATAGTTTGGCTGAGTCATCCAAAAAAAACTTGATTAGCATTACGAAAAGAACTATAGAGGATAACCAGAGGTGTTGGCATCAAAATTTAAGGACTGCACTGTGGGCTGATAGAATAACACCTAAGAGGTCAATAGGAAATTCACCATTTATGTTAGTATATGGTAGAGAAGAAAGGATTTCAATTTCATTAGAATTCCCATCCCTAGAACTAGCTCATCAACTGGAGCTAATTGAAGATGATACCATGATAGTAAGAATGGTAGAGCTGATGGAGTTGGAAGAGAAAAGAAGTTAGGCCATGCAAACCCTAGAAACACATTAGTAGCAAGTGAAAAGGAGCTTTGACAAGAAGGCTAGGGTCAGAACCTTTTAGAGAGGGTGATTTAGCTTTGAAATGGGATGTAGATAGGGCAAAACCAGGGAGACACTCAAAATTTGATGCACTGTGGAGTGGTCCCTATCTGATTGTCAGTTGCAAGAAGGCCAATCCTTTTCAGCTAAGCAAGCCTAATGGTGAAATTTTGCCTATCCCAGTCAATGGGATCTATCTCAAACCATGTTTCTAACAGGGCTTGAGGTTTCATGTACATATGTAGCATAATTTTCCTTTTATTATTTTCTAGCTTTCCAAGAAGTGCAGGAGCACAAGTTTCTCCTTGTGAGATAGCCATTTTTTTGAAGTTTTGGAGGTTGCAGAGTTGCAAACATAGAGTTTTTCAGTGTTTTCTCCTGCAGAGGTAGGGTTAGGGTTTTGTAGTGCACTGATCCAAATCTTTTCTAACTCTACAGCCCAATGGATACATAACAACACTAGTCACATGCATAGTTGGCTTGTGTCCCCTCTGAGTCGCCAAAAATGTTACCTAATTTTACCCCCACCAAAATTTAAATTTTGAATGCAAAAACCACCCAACGGCCACTTCTCATCTTTAATATTATTCAAATGGCATTGAAACATCAAAAAATAAAACAATTAAACCTTATGATATTTCTTCCTACAAGCCTGCAACTTTTCCTGCCGTTGGATCTTGTTATGATCTACAGATGTCGCTATCTCACTATGAAAAGTTGTAAGGTAGTTTCCCATGGCGATATAGCGATCGTCGAGTTTTTGCTGTGGTACTAAAAAATGATTTCCAACCCTAAATTTTGATAAGTCCCTAAAAGCTGCTATGTCACTATCAAGAAATTTGTGTTTCTTGCCATTAGCGACATAGTTCCTTGACAAAAAGTGATCCTGCAACAACCTTTTTTAGAAGATGGGTCCTAGATAATGGTCAGTCAGATATTAGTTTTGATGGCATCTAGTGGGATACACATATACACCAATGAAATTGATAGCACTAGAGGTTGCTAGCTCACTATTGGGAAACTTGTTCTTCTCACCATTAGTGACATAGCACCCAACCGGTAAATAGACACATGGTGGGACCTCAAATGACATAGAAAGGTGACTAGGATGAAAGTAAGGTTTTGGTTTGTTGCCAGCAGGGCATATTCTTTTGCATTATCAATGAATTGAACCCACACCCACTCATAAAACATGTCAATGATCTTGATCGTCAGATCAATGCAAAATCAATAGTCCTCGCTATCTCGCTATGGTGAATTGCATGAAGGTTACGAACAATGACATAGCAACAAGGGGCCCACCATATTTCTCCTCAGTGATGCATCAAATGTCTTCCACACAATCAATGAGTATCTACAGCCATCGCTATCTTGCTATGGCAAGGTGCTCACTGTTTATGTATAGCAAGATAGCGATTTAGTGACATGTGTCCCAATAGGCCCAGCTAAGACATTAAGAGTTAGAGGCTGGCAGTTGGGAGACTGTTGTAGTCAAGAAGTTGCAAGGTGGCTCAATTAAGTTGGTCAAACCATGTGGAGATCTTTCAGGTGGAAAAATGAAATAAAATAATTGGTCCATGTGGCCCATTCTAGTTGTAGTATTCTATTGACTTGCTAACTTTGCTAATCCACAAGCTAGAAATGAAGGAGATCAAATTTTCCCATGCGATCTAATCCCTATGATCAATGCCAACCACCTTCAAATGAATGCTAATATTAGGAGAACACTCCACCACCTTTGATCCAATCCATCTACTTGGTCAAGACAATTTAATGACATCATTTCTATCTTCTTAGGGCCCTGTTCCAACAGGATCAGATATCATTGCTTCTAGATCTATACCTAGACTAAATTTTCTCCATGATTATTCTTGGTAGGGCTTCTATACAGTAGTTGAGGAGTAAATTCAATTAGAGGAAATCTTAGTTATGCCTCAGCTATAAAGGCAATTTTCATAGATTTTGTTAAGGTCAACTCTTCTCTGACTTCTTTGATATTGCTTTGCAATTTTATGTGTAAATTCCCTTTGCCTCTGAACTGTATGACATTCTGCCTTAACTCCTTCAGCCATTAATGTGAAAGTGCAAGAACTATTGCCTCTCATTGGCATTTTGTAGAGATCTATAATCTACAGACTATATCTCTTTTGGCTTGTGAATGATATATAAGTGAATCTTCTCTTCCTTGTGTCATTCATCTGGGTTTTTTGATCTGCATGTGGTTGCTAGATTAAAACAAGTCTGAATGTGTATATCCTTTGGTGTCATGATGGTTCAATAGTGCATGTATGGGCAGGGATTGGTTGAACGCTCTATTTTGGTGCATCACCCACTTAGGTTAGAATAGGTAGATTTTCTTTTCATGCATTTCTTCTCCCTTTTCCTCTCCAAGAGTAGTTAGGTGCACCCTGATAGTAAAGGAAGCTGACCTTCTCCGGAGACTCAACCTCATAGTTTGAGTCCCATAGCTTGGAGGTTGTTTCCATGTTTCACAAGGTTGTCCTTGGGTAAAAACTTTGGACGTGGGTGCAAACCTGTGTGACAAAAAATACTAATATTGGCATCCCATGGATAACTCCCATCTCATTAACATCTACAGAAACTAGCTTTACAAACACCAAGGGCTTATTTATTGTGTTCCAAGGTGGTTTATTCATTTTACTAACATCCATTGTATCAAATTAGGAAACCATTTGCAGAAAGTTACATTATACCCATTAAGAAAGCTCTGTAATCCATATAAAAGATTATCTTTGATTTGTTTATTACTACAATGAATATATGCCTTGGAGTCAAAAAGAGAAATTCCACTTACCTAGTCCTTGTAGCTTGAGATTAACCAGTCTACCAAAAGTAATTTTCTAAGTCTTGGATTATGGCATATTGCATACATTCCTATGGTTTTTCATTTAGTCCATCTATTTTATGGGTAATAATTGCTTATGATTAGTACATGCTCTTCATTTTGTTTATTTTTGCTATATAGTTTCAAATATACATTCCCTTTTCTCTCTTCACTTTATTTATTTTTTCCTACAGGTTTTGATATACATTCTCTTTTCTCCCTATACTATACATCAACTAGGAGTATAACCCTCCTTTAATATAATATTTTTTCTTTTATATAATTATTATTGAAAATTGCTATCACTTCTTGTTTATTTGGGTGCTTGTCTTCCTCTTTGAGATCCACTCTTTGGTTTTTCCATTCTAACTTTTATGTGAAATATTTATTCATCCATCCCAAATCTTTGATTATTGTTGTACTTCCCTTTGAAATGAAGTTTTTCATAATTTTAACCTCTAAAATTTTGACCTTGGTCATTGTTTGCTTAGGGTTTTTTAATTTCAATTATTTGTCTATGTTAGCCTTAACTGATAATGTTGTTAATGTATGTAAAAGAGTCGTATCAGTTGTTATGTTATTGTTAATGTCAAGCCTTAATTGTTTAGACATTATGATAATTCAATAGAGTTCCATATCATATTATTGATGAAGTGGATTTGAAGAAAGTATGATGATGTAAGTGTTATAAATGTATGGTATTAAATGGGCACTTGAATGAGTTAGACTCTAATAGTGTAATATTGGTTTGGTTGTCTTACATGATTTGATTAAGTATTGAGATCATGTATAAGTAAGGCAGTTTGGTCAATGAATGAAGGAACATGGTATTAATTAAGCTACTGCGATTGTCATTGAGAACCTGATAAATAAGTGAAGGAATATAGTGCGAGCTAAACAATTTTAGTGTTGAATAAGTCTAGTATTAACCGAGTGAGATGTAATATTTGCCCATAATGAACAACAAGAAAAAGTCTACAAAAGATTCAATTTGAGGTTGACATTGATGAAAATTAAAATTGTTCAAGAAGTTTCAAGGATAAGGATGAAGTTAGTTATGAGATCAATGACTGGAGAAATTCAAAGAAGATCTAAAGAAGGAGATTTATGAATTTGAAATGGAGCAAAAAGTTCAAGGTAGAAGTCTATTTCATGAGCGTCTAAATTTAATAATATGAACCTGATGAAGATCTAACAATTGTGATTGAGTGGAAAAACTTGGAAGGTTCTAGAAGAATAGAAATTTTTTTCTATTAAAGGGATGAAACATGATGCTTATTTTTGCTGGTGTTGCTGATTGAAGTTGATCAAGTTTCTAAAATTATAAGGTGAAATAAATAGAATTGTATCATGAAGATAAAGCATAGAAAGTAATATGTTGAGGTGTGAAGAGTGTGTATTAGCCATAAAAAGATTAGAAGATAGAGATTGAGAAAAGTAGAGATCTAAACAAGGAAGGTGTAGTGCTAAAACCTAACATATCATTGTTGGAAATGGAAAGGAGTAACTGAGAGGGGAGGGGTGAATCGTTTACTACAAAAAATAATTCCAAAAGTCCCTTTAAGATGTCAACACAATATAAAACTAATATCTTGTTGTAACTTGGTTAATATTGAATATTTTGTTGTAACTCGGTTAACATTGAATATATTAATGTCACTCGGTTAGGAAAAAGATCTTAAGATATTAATGTGATTAGTATTTATTAACATAGTTGCAAAAACATAAAGGAAATAACATGAACACAAGATACACCAAGATTTAATGTGGGAACCCAATTTGGGAAAATCAGCAATTACAACTAGTTACTATTTTTCACTCTTTTGAAGTTAAAGGTTACAAAACATAGTGCTAGGTGTGATCCTATTAGAGGATTTAATTCACCCTGTTAGGAGTGGCCTTAATAGAGGTCTTTAGATACTTCAATCTAGAAATGCCACCTTATTAGAGGATTTACAAAATAGCTGTTAGGCTAATTCTATTAAGAGATTTGATTTACTATTAAAATTATTGGAGAGTAACAATGAATTGACTTGATTGCTAATGCAACTATCTTTTATGATTTAGATCTCAGTTCTAGCCTAATTACTTGATCCTCCCTTATCATAATGTTCTTTATAGACTAGTCAATTCAGATGCTTTTCTCTTTATAGATATCCTTCTAATTTGCTTCCTTTATTCATCTTCTTCAATTCCCACATTTAATCCTCAACTTGACCTTTCATATATATGATGCACCTTGTAAATTCAGCTTGAATAATCTTTTAATCAATCAAATATTAACCCTTAAGTCAGCTTGTATTAACCAATAAACTTATCAAGCTCAATATACTGAGAATTGACTAATACAAAATTGAGTACTCGGTGAATATGGATAATCCTTTATTAACCAATCCAACTCGGTTAGAATAGGAGTTATAACATTAACCAACCCAAATCGGTCAATACTAACTTCATGCTAACTATCCTTTAGTAACCAAGTGAACTTGGTTAATATAAGATCTCCTTTATCAACCAACTAAGTGAAGTCATAACTGTCTCTAAACTTGGTTATTACTAAATGCTCAACATACACAAGAAACTACCTTCGATTGCTGAGTGAGCTCAGCTATCATTTATTTCTTGGCAAGGCTTGACACTTTGTGTAACATCAAAGACAACATATGATTGCATAATTGTTTTCAATAATCTTCCTCTTTGGCATTGATGACAACACAACATGTCATAATAAAAGAAATTTTAGAGAAAAATAGAAGTAAGGATGATATCCTTAGTTTCATTATGATTCTCATACATGAGAACTCCCTCTATCAGTGATAATTGTAGAAGTTGATGAAATCCAACTTCATAGCTCACCAAGATCACTTGCATGCAAACAACTTGCTAAAGAGAAACCGAAGGAGCAAGAGCTTGAGGCAAATCAACAAAGCAAGAGAAAATATTTCACAATAGGAAAATGAAATTCTATGTGAATGATGTGTGAGTTTACAATGAGAGAGACTGAATATAAAGGCCTCAAGGAAGCTTGTAGAACAAGCTAGAAAGTGCTAGAAGATAAAGTTGACAACTAAGCATACATCCACAAAAGGTGGGATATCCTTGATCAAGGTGAGAGTATAAGTATGACTTAAATAGGAACAAACTCCTGTGTTGTCAACAACTCCTAGTCTAAAACTAATAAATAAATGCATTAACCTAAGTAAACTTAAGTAAAAGAGTAAATAATAATTATTTACTCTAACACCCCCCCTTAAGTGCAACTTAGGAGAATGCACTTAAGCTGACACCAACTAAGATGAAATGCAGAATGGATCCCAGCAATAAGTCCATTTTAGGTACCCATGTACAATGCAAAGAAATGAAACCTATTAAAATGGGGAAAGAGGGAAAACCTCATGGGAAAAACCCTCCCACAAAAAGAGGTAAGAAGAAACATGCCAAAAAACACATGAAGGAATGAAGGCCTCAACAAGACCCCCCAAGGACAACGACCAAAAATGGCTCAAGAGACTCTCTCAAAACCATAAGTACAACCAACCCCCCCATGAGAGTTAGAAAAGATGCCAAATCCCCCCTAGAATAATGGAGCCCCTAGAGAAAGAATTAAACCAATGAAAATCCAATGTGGAGTAAACAAGGGAACCCCTGAATGAGAGGGAAAACTAGAAGGTCTAGCTGATGCTCAATATGAGGATCCTAAAAGGGAATCCCCAAGGTAGGTGTGATGATACTATCATGAATTTCCAATGTAGAATCTACAATAGGTGCACCTGGAGGCTTGATGAATGGAGTTGGAGGATCAGAAAAAGCATAAGAAGAATCTTGCTGAAGAGAAAAGACCTCAATTGGATGTGACATGGAAGTCAAAATAGGGATCTTAGGAACAATACAAAGGTTCAAGTATCTTGACTGCATCACATGATGCTCCTGCGAAAGAGAAGAAGTGTGTTCCAACAATGGATATGGTGGACCAAAGTGTGAGAAGGTGTAGAGATAGGCGAAAGGATCAACTAACCCTGTAGCAATAAGACCTCATGTTGCATGATCTTGAATGAAGACTGAATCTATAGTGAACTCAACTATCTTCCCTGATCCACTGCAGGTAATCTGAGAAATTGAGAGAAGGTTTGCAGACATAGATGGAACATACAATACATCATTGAAGGTACCATCCTAAATGCTAAATAAACCTTTCCCATATACTAGTAGTGTAGTGTTGTTCCCCATACAAATATGAGGAATGGGAGAAGCCTCAAGAGTAGAGAAGACACTGTGAGAAGATGTCATATGGTGAGAAGCACCTGAATCTAGTATCTAAGGGACCTAGGAAGGGGATGCAATGGATGCTCATAATGCATGACCCTATCCAAAATTTGATGTAGAGGATGAAGATATGGAAGAAGAATGAAAGGAGGACCCCTATGAGGTAGAAGAGGATGGAGAATAAATAGTGCTCTTCTAAAGAAGAGCTTGCAAATTTGCAATCTGTTTCTCATAGCCATCAAATCTCTTTTGAAAAAAATGTGCCTCATCATGAGATCCTTTCCAAAAATAGGAACAAGTAGAGGTCTCAGTCTTCTTTTTCTCCTTCTTCTTAGAAGAATAAGATGAACTAGTAGAAGGAGAATCTAATATCTACTTCAGCTTTTCCTTCTATATATCCTTGGCAAGCAATGCCTGTGATTGTGAACCTGTAAGTGAATCCATCTGATTGATCTTGTGTTCACATACTCTCCTCCAGTATTTTTTTGAAGAACTTTGATGAATTTCCTTGACTAATTTTCCACTTAAGACTTGAAGCTAAGAAATGTTTCAAACACTTCACTCTTATGAGCCATGAAGAAAACCCAAGTAAAGTGAAAGTGATCATCTATGAAGGTGAGTGCATAGCAAGACTTACCAAATGATGGTATTGGAAATGGTCCTGCCACATCACTATGAACTAATTAAAGAACACATTGTGCTCTCCAAGACATTCCCTTTTCATATAATTTTTCTAGATGTTTCCCAAGTGAGCAACCTAAATAGACACCTTCTAAAAATTGAATTTGAGGTAGACCATTGACCATTTTCTTGTTGCTAAGCTACTGAAGATATTTGTAGTTGAGATGTCCAAATCTCTCATGCCACAATTTACTTTCTACATTTGAATTTAGTAACAAGGCTTGTGCATTTGATTTTGGCACAAAGGAGGAGAAAGTATAAAGCCTTGAATCATGATTGGCTTCACCTATTGTGATCATTGAGTCATCCTTAATTCTTTTCAATACCACTAAATATGGAAGAAATTCCACTTTATTTCCACCTCCATAGTGAGTCATTTGGTAGAATAAAATAAGGTTGGAGGTAAGATTAGGAACATATAGAACATCCTTGAACACTCTATTTTTATTCTCAACTTCTCCTTTACCTTCAACTTCCACCTTAGTATCATCACCTACAAAGACATGCGATACCTCTCAATGTGTCATGGAAGAAAAATATCACTTTGACACACCCATATGATGTGTGGCACTTGAATCAATGATCCATTCTCCCTAATAATAGTGTTTGTGAGTAAAGCATTCCCTTTGACCTTAGAATCTAAGGATGAAGATCCTTTCTCCTTATAAGTATTAGGTAGTGGAACACTATGTTTCTTCATGATGTTCTTCAACTCATCAATCTGCTTATGTAAAAATTGATGTTCATCATGACCCATCTTCTTAAAATAGGCACATTTTTATTCTCCTAATTAGTGTCCCCCTTCTTGTTTATATTTGAGGAAGACTTGCCTTGTTGATTTGATGTTGGTGTTGTCTTTTCTGTATCCTCTTGTTTGTTTTTCTTCCACTTCTTCTTGCCCTTTCCTTTCTTTGAACTTTGACTAGCTTAATTTTGAGAACCCTCATTATTAGCCACCAATGCCTTCGACTTTGAATACTTGAGAATCCCCATTGTTTGCAACTTAGTTTTTTCATCCTCTAATAGTTGAGCATAATCATCAAAAGTGATTTTCTTATAGGCATCCCCAAAGGTAGTGTTTGTGGTGTTGAAAGAAGAAACAAATGTGGAATACTCAGATGGTAGATTATTATGAATGAGATAGATCAAACAGTCATCTTTCATAGGACTACCACAATGATCTAGCTCTGTTCTTAATTCATTCACCTTAATGATAAAATCTTTTATTGAATTAAAGGTTTTAGGATCTAGAGAGACAAGCCGATCTTCAATTTCGTAACATCCTCCTTAGTTACTTTACCATATAGGTTTTTGAGGGCATCCCAAGCTTCCTTGGATGTATCATACTTTTGGGTCTAATAGAGGATGATGTCTTTAAACCCTATCCTAATATCACTTAGGGCTTTCTTATCTTCCTTTTCCCAAGCATGGATATCACTTTGAGATAATTTATCACCTGTTAGTTTAGGAAGGGTACTGTCTACATATTGAGAAACTTCATCATGCATCAATTTACACCATATTTTAATAGACCATGTGGCATAGTTATGTGATGTTAATTTTGGAATGTTAAGATTTCCCATGATGTAAGAAATGAAAAATAACAATAGGAAAAGAGGAACACAACACCAAGAGACACCTCCCCATTCACTCAATCGAGAAACCCCCCAAATTGAAACATTTTGGCACTTTATACTTAGTGCAATTACAATAGCCACTTGCCAATTTTAGCCATAGTTTTCTTTTGATTTTTTTTTTACAACCTCCTTTTAGAGTCCAAATCTGAAACTAAGTAATGTGCAATAATTTTGTAGCAATACAATGCAAAGAAAGGACCTAATTTTAAAAGTGGTATTTTTGTCTACACAAGCCTATAATCTAATTGTGGATATGGAAAGTAGCCAAAAACTTATACACTTTAAAAAAAAATAGAACCTAATTTGGAGTTCAGATAAGCCCGTACAGAGCAATTGAAGTTGTAAAATGTAGGATTAGACAGGTACAGTCACCAAAAATTGCAATTTCTAACAAATCCATGCACCAAAACCAAAATATAATAGCACCACTAAAAAGTTAAAGAAATTCTATCCAATATTAAAAAATAATTATACTTGATTTGGAAACTGGAGGGCTGAGATATGGTCTCCCAAAGTCAGACTGTCAAATCAAAACTGAATTTGGAGAGGGGTCTTGGTAGCAAAATACGAGGTTAAATTTTATGGTCAAACATCCATTTCAGTAGTGTAATTTTTCCTCTTGATGATGGTTAGATGACTGTCAAATTTAATTATGGGGTCTGATGATGTCAGCAAAATTAGGTCCCCTTAGTGATGTCATTGTTGATGTGAGTAGTGTACAGACTATACGAACACCTGTGTGGGATGTTGAGCTATCAATAAAATCTCTTTTGTGGCAGGCTAACATGGAAACACATGGTGGGGGTGACATCAGACCTGGGGTGATGTGTCTTACTGATAGGGATGATATGACAGGTACACCTGAGCACTGATTGGTCTCCAACTACATGTAGACATGGTGGTACAATGGACTACATAGTTGGAACTTGTGTGGCTAGGATGAGGGTTGCCAGAGATCAGCGTTGAAAAATAAAGGGAGTGATATGTGTATGAGTTACTAGCAATTGGAGTTTTGAATGTCAGATATATTAGTGGAGCTGAGAATTTATTGCTAGACACCAAAGCTTGGATGGATGGGAAGTCGTAGCTATGGTTGTCAAGTTGTAGTAGTGGCCTATGTTTTGAATGGAAGGCACCGCATTATGAATAGTTTCCACTGATGGAAGAAAAAGGCTGATAGGGGGGAGTGTAAAATTGGAGTTTAATCCAACATGCACATGGATTTGACCCTCCACTGCTTATAATGAAGAAGCCCCAGTTGATGAAATAAGTTTAAACTATCAGTGTATTATTAAATGACTGTCATGAGTTGGAAAAATTGCCAGGATTTGTGTGGTGCTGGCTAAAATTTGTAGTGTGATAGATGAAAATAGTGTATGGAATATGCTAAAATTCTCAAAATATTCCACATGTGGGGGTTGAGATTTCACAACCCAGTTCTTGCAAATTTTTTTTCTTTACAGGCCTATGAAGCTGAAATTTTTTCCTAAAAATACAAATTTGAAATTACAGAGAAAATAAAATTCAGATCTAAAGCATAATAAATTGTAGATCTAATAGATCATATTGTACTTGCAAATTGGGCCTTCAGGTGCTGGTTTAGTAAAAAAAAAATTGCCTCAAATTTGACTATTGCCCAATATAGGCAAATTTATAGTCAATTTTCACTAAATCGATGCTCTGGATGCAATAGTGATGTCCACTTTGGCTCTAGATGCTCTCAATATTTGTAGATACTCCAAATCTATGTCAAGGTGTTAGAGAGGTGAAACAAGATCAGACCAACCTATCATCATAGGATTTTCATTCCTAATATAATGGCTAGAGAGTATTAGAAAGTCTTGACTTGATCACTTGCAATCTTTAAATTTCTAATTTTAGATCCTTGTTCTACTCTGTCTATTCTGATCCTTGCTTGATCTAATATGCCTTTCCTCAAAATTCTAATACTTTGTTCTTGATCAACTAAATTCTGCAATGCTGTACTACTCTTTCCAAGTCTTTACACCCCTCTACACTTCAATAGCATTCTCCCATAAACTCTTACTCATGCATACACACAATGAGGTTTTGTCCTCCTTTTGAAGGCTTCAAAGACTTAGGGATAGGTATGAATCTGTGATCGGTATTCATTCTTCCTTTCTCGCTAAATTATTGCACTTTTCCTATTGGTTGCATGCCTTCTCCATTTTTCTGATTGGTTGCATGTTGATTACATAGGTAATGCAAAATATTCAATCTTATCTTCAAGATCCTTTGAGATTCATCCTAAGTTGGCTCAAAAATAGTTTACATTTGAGTTTGTGAAGGCACAAACTCATATGTTGATTTTGTGTTAATCGACACTTACTAATTGTTGATACTTGACACATATAGGAATTCTATCTCACTTGACTCCTATAGTAATTCTATTTCACTTAGCATTTATACTTTGCTTAACACCTATAGTGACTCGACATCACTTATCACTCAACACTTGAACTTTGCTCAGTACCTAAAGTTCACTCGGCACCTGTTGAATTTTTGGCTCGACACATATTATAGCTCATCATTTGTATTATGCTCAGCATCAACTTGAGAATTGGTTAAGTGTGTTGAAACTCAATTGTCAAAACAAATCTGAGACCAACAATCTCCCCCTTTGACATGAGTGGCAAAAACACTTAACTAAGCATTATGAGTTTGGTCTCTATGAGTATAATACACAATCTATTCAACATATGCACAAAACTTCAAAAACTTGTTCAAAAATTTTGTATACCTCAAAAACTTGTAACTCCCCTGAGCTAATGTGCCATTTCTGTAACCTTAAGCTGAATTTGTCTCATGCTGATGTGTTTGATAGTCTTTGCCTTGTCTATACTCTGTATTTTCTTTGTCTATACTCCCCCTTTGTTTTTGGTCTGTGTCTGCTCCCCCTTTCACATCTTCTTGCAATTTTTATTGTCCTTTTGGCTTTATTTCCTTCTCTCCTCAAAATTTAAAATTTGAATATCTCTATCTTCTATCTTTATTATGTCTCCCTCTTTACATGAATATCTCCCCCTTTGGATATTCTTTATCACCTCCATTAAGAAATGTGTTATCTCCCCAATTCTTATTATATGAATAATGTTTATATATCCCCCTTTTTCACACCTATGTCAAAGGGTCCTAAGAATGAATAGAATATTTAGCCAAAAATGTTTTATTTACCTCCATTATCATCTTCAGAGAAGCATCCCAATTGTCTAAGGCAATTTCTAGTGCTTTGTGCTGGATGGTTGTCTCTGTTGCAAGATGTATAAGGCCTTCTAAGGTAGAAAGATTAGGGTCTTTCTTTAAAACATTTTTTGCATAGGCCATTTCCTTATGTAGTACTTCTAGATGTGGGGTAATAGCAGACTGCATTTGTATTAATTTTTCCTTAACATTGGCCTCTTCTGTTATCAATACAACTAACTCCTTTTGAGTGTGAAGTGTTGTGGCAAAATGCTGCTCACTTTGAGCTGGATCTTTAGGTAGTTGTGTGCTAGATATCATAAGATTTTGTTCCAAGATCAATATTCTTTGGCTAGTTTCTTGTGTGAAATATGATGAATCACACAATTTGGAGTACAATGAGAATATATTCTCAAGTACTATTTTAACTTTCTCAACCTTTTTAGCTAGTTCAACTTGTGATAGTACTATCTCACTAGATATCTTCTCATTAACTTTAATTTGAAATTTCTTTTTAGACCATTCTAATAATTTGACATTAGTATCAAGGTCTTCATTTTGTACCTAGTGCACTATGTTGGAAAATTGCTCCATGATGGACCTTGTTTCATCAAGTACAAGCAAGCTAAATGCATCAAGGAATATGTCTTTGATTTATACTAATACTTGCTTTTGTCTATACTCATTTTTGAGTATCTCCTGCTTCTTCTTTCTCTCAAGTACCTCTTGCACTTCATTTATCTATGCTAGGTTCATTATTTTGTATTCATAACTTGGTATGACTATTTCCTCATCAAGTGTAGGGTCTCCATATTGAAGTACCCTTGCTACCTTGGTGGAGCTTGAGCTTGGTGCTGAGATTTGTAGTGGTACTGCATTAGAGCTCAACTACTTGGTAGGAGTCCCTAAGGTAGGAAAATTTACTAGTGTTTGTATTGCCTCTTGCTCTCTTTCCTTGGGGTTTTTTCCCTCTTCCTTATCTTCTCCACTTTTTCCTTGATCAATGGCAATGATTTGAGGAGGTACACCTTGGCTTTGTGCTATAGGAACATCTTGTCCTATCTACTCCTTTGCTGGCTCCTCGATAGTTGTTGTTGCTATTACTATGGGATCAACCTTAGCAGTTGTATCTTGTGCTACTTTCTCTTTTGGTTGATCATCTATAGCTATGGGAGGTTGTGAAGGTGGTTCTTATGTGTTCACCTTCTCCTTGGTAATTTTTGCTATAACTTTTTGTAATTCCTCTACACTCACCAAAATAGGATTTATGCACAATTGTGATTGCAATGTTGTTTGGTGAAGGATTTTTTTGAGATCCTATGTAGTTAGTGGATTGATGTTCTAACCTGAGGTGTCAAGAACATCCTTGAAATTTACAATTTCTATAGGTGCTATATGTGGAGGACTTGGTGGTGGAAATTGGGTGTCTTTGACACTTTGTTCTGGCTATTGCTCCTTAGCTGTTGCCTCATCACCTTGCTGTGTCTTCTCCACTTTGACCTCTTCTTTCTCTCTCTCTCCTTCTTCATTCTTTTCATTCTCCTCTTCTTCCTCATCATTTCTTCCCTCAAAGGGATCTTCCTACCCTTCCTTGATAGTAATCAATCCATAAATTAATTTCCACATTTGTGTGGATTTCTTTACAACATCCTCTATTTTATTCTGTAAAATACTAAAGGCTCTATATTTGGGTGTAAATTTGCTCCCATGTTTCTTACTAGCCTTTCTTATTTGACTTTTAGTTAGGTTAGGTATCACATGAGCCAATGTTGACTCCTTTATTTCCTTTTCCATATTTAGGTTGTAATTCCATTTATTTTCTACAATGGAGCTTAGCTCCTTAGGCATAGAACTGTCTAGTTCAAGTGGGGTAGTCTTGAACTTGGCCATCATAGTGTAGATGGACTCTTCCACTATGTTTTGTAAATCTCTTGAAAATTTATTAAAATCTATTCCTTTTAATCTAGTCAAATCTACATTGTCCCTAATGTTATCACACATATTTTCCAAATTAGATTTGGTGGAATGTCTTACCAATTTGAATTGATCATTGTCAAATTCTATCTTTTCTTCATCTGACTTTGGGGGTCCAACATATTTTCTTCTTTTCTTTTGTTCTGTAGGCCTTCCTTGCTTTGTGGCTTTTTTCTTCCCCTATTCCTTAGCCACTTGTGTTTTTCCCCTCGTGTCTTCCCTTGTAGTTGGTTTGGCTGGGCTTGACTTAGCTACTTTCTTCTTTCCTTTGGGCGGTGTAGCTGGCTATTTTTGTGCATTTCTCTTCTTAGGCTCTAGCTTTGGTACTTCCTATTTAGTACCTTTTTCTTCTTTTGCATCCTCACCCATGCCTTGTGTTAATGAAAGTGTCTCTTTTCTTTGTTCTTCTTCATCATCTTCAGCTTCTTCATCATCATCATCTTCTTCTACAGTGCCCTCACCAATTTTGACTTTAAGTTTCTTTACAAGTTTGTCCTTCTTCACTAGTGTGGAGGCAGTTTTCAACTCCATATCCACCTTTGACCTCACCACATCATAAGTACAAAAATGTGGCACACTCTTGTCCACTTCCTTAGCTAATAATGTAGTTATGGCTGCAGATGCCTCATCTATATTTATCTCATAGCCAAGTGGTCTTAACCATCTAACTCTTGGTATGGCTGCTTGTATGTAAGTATAATCAATATCTACAAGAAAGCATACATCATTTACATGCTTTTCTACTAATGAAACTGGTATCCTTATCCTCTACTTCATGGTCTTCTTGAAGTCTTCAAAATAGCTAGTCATTTGGGTCTCAAAATTAGCTCCCATTTGTTCCATATATTCATTAACTTGAGCTATTATAGAACTATTTGATTTGCAGACAACTTTATCAAAAGATGGAAATTCATTTTGTACATAGAAAAATATGCAAATCAAAATTGCACCAAACTTGCACTGTGCTCCCTTGGTTCTCCTTATTGCTGCTAAGTTCTCATTGATTTGTTGCAATTGCAGTTCTACAAGATCATAAGTATGATCCTTTTTCACTAGTTTGTAACCAACATCTACTGCAATGCAAGGTACACTATTAAGTTTGCTGGATTGATAAAATTTGTGTGTAATAACTCTAACAACAAAGTCAACAAGAGGGTCTTGGATAGTGTCTATTGTCATTCCTCTCTTCTTCCATTTGGCACCAGTGTTCTTTTCAATTGCTTCCTTGGAATCACTTCTAAGGCTCTTGGCTGATCTAGGGTTAGATACCCTGTCACTCTATGTACAATTCTTTTTTTAATTTTTATTCGACCATCCTCCAACCATAAACTTCCATCATGAATCCTACTAAGCACTATCCTAATCCATTCAATTTTGAAAATTGTGGGGAATTCTAGGGCATGCATCAAACCCTTCTTCTCAACAATTTGATACTCTTCTTTCAAAACTCCATTTTTGCACAATTTGTCATAGGCTTCCCTCATCTCCATATCTCCTATGGCTCCAATTTTGCAGTTGTAGCATCTTCTAACATCTTGGACCATAACTACCTTAGGGGGTATAAAATATAGGGCTCTGTCTGGGTTGTTTTTATATGCCACTTTAGGGATTGGCCAAAAATCTAGTTGTTTCACTTTGTTTGACACTAGTTGGACCTCAAAAAACTCTTTCTCTTGTCATTTCCTAGAACTAGAGGCCATTTGTACTAGCTAGGGTTTGAATACAAAGAAAATGTGAAACTGCGTAGCTCGACACAAATGTAAATACCTTAAATTTGATGAAATTGTGTTGAATCGATGTTAAAATTGTCTCAAATGCTAGATACTTTGCTTTGAATTCATTCTACACTCTTCTTCATCTTTTCTCTTTGTTCACGATGAAGAAAAATGATTCAAAATGTGATAATATACCCTATTTTCATAGCATTTAATGCTTAGTGCATTTATAGTTGTCTACTCAACTTCTTAAACATTTCTACATTACTCGGCTTCCATTGTCTTTCCACCACTCAAAATCCACATAAGTTTCCCTTACTGGGATTCAACTAAATTTTCTTCTTCACTCGACTTCTATTACCAACTCAGCTGTAACTAATCATTTGACTTGTACTAATTTTTGGCAAACAACTCGGCTTGTATTGGAATTTTACTCAACATCTGAGGGAAACTTGGCAACATTGATGAAATCTTGAAATTTTAACTTTTGCATCTTTAATCATGTTGATCTCATCTTTTTAGTACTTGCTTGTTTAGGAACTAATGTATAATAAAGCTTTCTATATCAGTTCCTCATTCCTTCTCTTTGCTTAGTTTGATGAATTGTGATCACTTGACCTTTTAGGTGAAGTGATCCCTTCATTTGATGTGCTGCTCCCATCTTTCTTCTTCCATGTCTTATTCATTTCTCCTCTGATGTGTTCAACATCCATCTTCTCTTTTCCTTTGTTGATCTCTGAGTTGGGTGTCTTTGACATTGCTGGACAATTCCTCCTGATATGACTAGTCTTCAAACAACTGAAGCATGTAGTTTGGCTGAGCCATCTGTTGTAGTTTCCACTGAAATGTGTTTTGATGCAATTTTTAGGGATGTGTCCATATTTTTGACAGTAATGATAGCTATACCTGGTGTTGTAGTCCCAATGGTAGTGATGTCCATGGTTATTTCCCCTTGCTGGATGATTAGGTGTCCACATAGGCTTTGATCTACACTCAAAAGCTCTATGTCCATACTTCTTGCAATTGTAGTAGTGACCTTGAAATCTTGGTGTTCTAATAGTCCTAGTCCTACAGTCATGTGCTTGATGTCCTTGCTTGTTGTACTTGTGACAGTGACCCACATTCTTAGGTTTGTCATGCTAATGGGCATTCTTGCTCCTACATACATTAGAGGTATGCCCCCTTTTACCACAGAAATGACAAGTAGGTTTAGTGTTCTTACCTTTTTTACATCTTTCTTCTGGAGTCTTAGATGAATCTCCTTGTTTAGTGCTGGTGTAACCTAATCCTAAAGTATCATTGCTAGCCCTTGGTGATTTTAGTAGCTACTCAAAGTACTTAATGACCTTGTTTGGTTTGTTGAAGCTTTTTTCAATCTCCTTCTCTCTTTTTAGGTCATTTTGTAGTTGTTCATTTTGAATCTTTAGTGTAGAGATCTCAATATCCTTCACATTCAATTGATGGCATGCATTCATCATCTGGGTTAGTGTGTCTAGCTACATGTTTGAAATTCTTGCAAGTTCAATTGACTTTTCTTCCAGTCTATTGGCAAGATTTCTCTTGTCTTCTTCAAGCATAGCCTTATCTTCAATGGCTCTTTTCTTCTATTCAGTCACCTCACAAAGCATCATAGCTTGTGATTCTTGTCCAAGCTTGAGTGTTCTAATTTCTTTTGCTTGGCTCTATTCTTCTCCATTAGGTCTGCTATTGCTGCATCAAACTCTTTGGAATCTCCATTTGCAAACAATTTTGAGGTGTCAATCTCCTTGTATTGTGTATCATTCCCAACTATAGCAATCTCTCCTTCTGTTTAGATATTTTCTCAGTTCTTCCCTATCTTCTTCCAAAGTATGTAAAGAAAGTTGTATATTAATCACATGATTTTCTATGATCTTCCCAAGTTTGTAGACTTCCATTTCCAGATCTTTTCTCCAAGCTATAAGGCTCCTCCTTGTGAGAACCTTGCTTTGATACCAATTGTTGGAATTTACAAGTGGGAATATTTACTTCTTGGGGGGGGGGGGTGTTGAATAAGAAGTAACTAACTTTAACCTTTTAAAACTTTTTAGCTGTGATCATTCACATGCATCAAATTCATCTAATAAACATGAAAGTAAAGACATGCATGAAAATAGATAACACAAGATTTTGGTAACCCAGAAACCCTCCAAAAATGAGAAGGTAAAATTGGGGTGGGGATGACACCCACAAAGTATCACTACAACAATATGTAACTATTTAAGGTTAACAAGTTTGACCACTTCCAATGGTCTGCCCTATAAAAGGCCTATCCTATTAAAGACCTTACACCCTGTTAAAAATGATCTAGTTAAAGGATTTACAAACACTCACTTGGAACATTACCCTGTTAAAGGATTTAGCACCTTATTAAAAGTCTTACAACATGGTTCTCAAACCAACCTATCATCATAGGATTTTCATTCCTAATACAATGGCTAGAGAGTATTAGAAAGTCTTGACTTGATCACTTGCAATATTCAAATTGTTGATTTCAGATCCTTGTTCTACTCTGTCTGTTCTAATCCTTGCTTGATCTGATATGTCTCTCAAAATTTAGACACTCTATTCTTGATCAACTAAATTTTGCAATGTTGTATTTCTCTTTCCAAGTCTTAACACCCCTCTACACTTTGTTAGCATTCTCCCATAAACTCTTACTCATGCATACACACAATGGGGTTTTGTCCTCCTTTTAAAGGCTTCAAAGACTTAGGGTTAGGTATGAATCTACAATCAATATTCATTCTTCCTTTCTCACTCAATTCTTTCACTTTTCCTATTGGTTGCATGCTTTCTCCATTTTTCTAATTGGCTGCATGCTAATTACATAGGTAATGAAAAAGATTCGATCTTATCTTCAAGATCCTTTGAGATTCATCTTGAGTCAGCTAAAAAATGGTGTACATTTGAGTTTGTGAAGGCACAAACTCATATGTTGACTATATTTTACTTGACACTTATTAATTACTAATTCTCAACACATATAGGAATTCTATCTCACTCGGCTCCTATAGTAATTCTATTTCACTTAGCATCTATACTTTGCTCGACACCTAAAGTGACTTAGCATCACTTATCACTCAGCACTTGAACTTTTCTTGGCACCTAAAGTACACTCAACACCTATTGAATTTCTAGCTCAACATATATTATAGCAATAAGCAATCTGAGACCAATAGTTGTCAACATGACAACTCAGTTGATTATGCAAACTCCAGTGATTTAGACACCATGTGCTAAATTAGAGTTGCTTACTCGTATGTTGTCAACAAGACAACTCATATGAGTATGCAAAATCCTAGGTTTCTAACCTAATAAATAATAAAATAATGCATTTATCCTAAATAAACTTAAGTAAAGTGTAAATAATAATTATTTACATTAACAGTCTGAGGATGGACAAGGTCTTCTGCTCCTTGACCTTGCTCAATGCTGATCCAGAGCAGATAGTAAGAGATATAATATCTTTGTTTGGGGCTCCTTCATCTTTCCTCTTTATTTTTCTCTATAAGGTGTTCTCTAGCCATGAATCCGTGCTTATTACCTTGGAGGTAGTCCTAAGAGAGTCTATGCTAAACATCTTTCTTTTGGCTGGAGTGATTGATTTCGTAGTCAGAGAAAAAGGATTCTTTGGATAATCCATGCCATCATAACATCTAAATCTTCTTTTGCATCTTCATAAGGTTTAGAACTAATAGGAGTGTCTCTTAGATTTGTTAGATAGATGTTACTATACATATTTTTCCCATCATCTTCAACTCCTTCAACATCAAGATCAACTTCATACATCTTTACTTGATCCACTATAAGCCTAAAAAAAGCATGATCACGACTCTCAAACTCATCTCTACAATTGGCCCAATACTCTTCTATGGTGGTGATATGTTTAATCACACTTCCAATCTGGAGAACATCTCTTGCATACCCATTTAGATCAAACATAGGTCTCAAAACCTCATACATCTCCAACTTGTATTTCATCTCGAACACCTTAAGCATGTTCTTTGCATCAGAATGAGAGTCACAACTAAAAGTTCCCACCTTTATAGGGAACTAATAACCTTTCTTCTTTAAGCTTCCTCTCAGCAAATTCACTTAAATTTCTTGTCTCATGATCTTGATCAACACAATCATATCACTTGGGTATCTTAGCAACTTCAAGGGGAATCTATCAAAAGCTACAAGATGCAAATACAAAAAGGATGAGAATTGGGTGAAATAGCTCTCAAACTGGCTAATGGCCACCATAGTTTTAGGGCTGAATCTCCTCTCTAGACATCCCTAGAGCTCCTTGCAAATTCTCATGGTAAATGCATCATTAACTCTTATATACTCCACATAACTATTTTCCAACTATAAACATGGGCAGAACTCAAAAGGCTTCACATCATCAAGAATAATTTCCACCCTTGGGAGGCCTAGCAGTAATTGTAGAGAAGTTAACATGTAAATGAGGAAAGAAGACATATAGAATGTGTTGTAGAATTTTGCAACACAAAGAGCATTGGACAGAATCTCGCTTACCTCATAAGCCCAATCAATATATTGGGTGTCAGAGCAAATAACTTACACCAAGAAGAAATATTGCTCAACAAAATTCAAAGTTTCTACCTCACCTTTCAATCTATGCAAGAGGACCATGGTGTCAACAATCTTAGGTTTGAGATTAGTTCCAAACATAATTTTAGGAACCTTACTCTTTGTGCTCTGTGGCTTTTGGAACTATGATTGCATGATCTCCTTGCTCCAAATCATCTTCTTCATAGAGAATTCAGAAATGAAATCTCCAAATGTTAAATCTAAAAATTCTTCCCACTCCAAAACTCAAGGGCAATTTTCCATAATTGTCCTATCAATAGAAATCAATAATCTATTATCTAACAACATGTTTTGCTTAGTGTCTAGATTATAATGGTTTATGCATTTATAAATAAGTTTAGGAGCTTGGACTGCAACTAGAAAACTAGCTACCTCAACTAGCCCACATCCTCAAAGCTTCTCAGTAATGGGATGGATTGGCTCTGATCTAATGCAGAAGCATCCATAGGTATAAGGGCAATCTTGTGTCACCCAAAAAAAATACTTAGACTTAGTTTCTATTTCATGTGTTTTCATTTTTGGATACCCATTTGGGTCAAATAAAGGTTTCAACTCTCATAGTTCCACCATCAGTGTTCGTGTAAATCTTGAAAAAATAGAAGTATGTAATTGGGCCATCATTTTGGTGAACTAGGAGGTGTAAATTGGCTACATGAATGTAATTGTAATTTAGAGCATTCCAGAAAAAGAATCAGGTCAAAAGGCCCCACGGTTTGAGAGTTATTGCAGTTTTTTGAGTTGTGGAGACCTCCTAAGAATGCTTCAAAGTTAGCTTAGGGGCATTAAATGACCTCAAAAAGGGCCAAAAAATGGGGGACAAGTGAAGCTTGTCCATAGAGCTATAGAGTGCTTCAAGAGCTTTTCAAAAATGTAAACGGTTCGTCAATCAAAGCTACGGTTCAAAAGTTATGCCTCCCGAAAGTTCGATGACCGTTTTTGGATTCTTCTAGATTTGTGCCAACTTCTAACGCAGCTTCTAGAACCTTCTATTTGGTCAGTGGATGCCTACTAGCACTTTCTAGAATGTAATTCTAGTCCTTAACCCTCCAAGGTCTATTTAAGGAGATTTCTAGCATTGTAAAAGGTAGTTCAGAGTGGAGTTTGAGAGGAGGTACTGAAAGGAGAAATAATCTCCACATTTATGCTATTGTAAGCCCTTAGGGCATGTTTTGAAGTTTATTTTCTCTGTACTAAATGTACTAGCTTATTTTTCAATTAATACAATTTCCCTTTTCTATTGTGTCCATTCTGTTCTTGGGTTGTGTCCCCATCAAGTGGTGTCAAAGCTAGTTTTCCTGAGTGTGTAAATAGAGCGCCGACGGTGAGGCAGTTTGCACAAGGACTATGTGGTTGTGGGTTTGAGTTAAGAAGATGCCTCCATGAAAAGAGCATGGTAGAAGGGCTAGAGCTATTAATCTTGAGGAGATTAGAACCCTCCAAAGGTAGGTACAAGCATTGCAGGAGGAGCTCCGTAGAGGAGCAACTATGGCCGTAGGTGATGAAAGTGAAGATGACAACGAAGAAGATGAAATTGGACTAGAAGGGGAATTTGACAGGGAAGTTTTGAATCATGCAGAGGAAAGGCTTTTTAGGGCCATTACTAAGTTTGGGAAAAGACCCACAATTGAAGTGGGTGTATTTTCTGAAAATTTGAAACCAGATGAGTTGATCGATTGGATCAATGAACTGGAAGAATACTTTGAGTATGAGGATATTAGGGACCTAGATAGGGTTAAGTTTGCAAAGGCCAAATTGAAAGGCCATGCCAAAATCTGGTGGCAAGAGGTTCAATTGGAAAGAAATAGAAGAGGAAAGGAGAAGATCACAAGATGGGATCACATGGTGGACAAATTGAAGAAGCAGTTCATTCCTGTGGACTACGAGCTTGATTTGTTTAAGAAGATGCATGGGTTAAAGCAAATAGGAAGATCAGTCCAAGAATATACAGAGGAATTTTACCAACTCTTGATTAGAGCAGGACATGCAGAAGAAAATAAGGAGAAGGTTGCTCGTTATATCGGTGGGTTGCGACCTAGCATCCAGGAGGAATTAAGTCTGGTAAGAATGACCAGCGTTGAAGAGGCATACCAATTTTCCCTACGAGTTAAAGAGAAGTTGAATAAAAGGTTTGAAGGAAGACAAAGAGGGCATAGTCAAGGAGGAAGGGGAAGTGGTAGATCATCTGGAGGCCGCAATGAAACCCAAAAGAAAAATGAAGATGTGGGTACTAGCAGGAACCAAAGGAATGAGGGTTTCAACCGCTCCCATGATCAAGAATTTGGAAATCAGAGAGGAAGAGGTAGAGGATGTGGACAAGGAAGAGGAGGCTTTCGTGGTACCTATTTCCATTGCAATGAAGAAGGTCATCGTGCCTTTGAATGCCCTCAATGACAAGGAAGGACAGATAGGAGAGCTGAGGGCCAAGCTAGGGTTGCTCATGTGGATGAGGATGCACAATCATCACATTCAAAGGATGCAAAAAGAGGAGAGACCTTGGTAAATGAAAGAGTCCTACTAAGTGGTGAGATTGAACCAAGAAAATAGAGGAGTTTGTTCCATACCAGATGCAAGTGTGAGGATAAATGTTGTGACATGATCATTGATGGTGGTAGCACTAATAACTTGGTATCAGAAGAGATGGTCTCTAAGCTGAAGCTCAAGAGGGAGAAACATCCCCAGCCCTATTGGATTGCTTAGGTAAAAGATGATCATAAGGTCCTGGTAAGTGAACAATGTTTAGTGATATTCAAAATTGGGAGTTACCATGATGAAGTTCTCTGTGATGTTATTTCGATGGATGTTTGCCATCTATTGTTGGGTAGACCATGGCAATTTGATAGACATGTAGTACATGATGGGCATGCAAAAACATACTCTCTGACAAAGGATGGAGTTTGCCACAAATTGAAGCCCATGAAAAAGGAAGGTTAAAGGTATGTAGCAGTGCTAGGATTTGTCTTGTTGATAGAAGGATGTTTTTAGATGGCATGAAACATCAACATATGTTCTATGCTTTGATTCCTAGGAAAGATAAAGAAGGTAGTAGTGAAATACCACTTGAAGTTTCAGATTTACTAGGGGAATTTGGAGATATTATCTCTGATAATGTTCCAGATGGATTGCCACCAGTAAGGCAAATCAGTCATCAGATAGATCTGATTCCAGGAGCTAGTTTTCCTAACAAGGCTGCTCATAGGATGACTCCTACTGAAACAAAGGAGCTAAATAGACAAGTTTAGGAGCTATTGAGGAAGGGCCTAATTCAAGAGAGCTTGAGTCCATGTGCAGTGCCTACAATACTTGCACCAAAGAAGGATGGAGAGTGGAGGATGTTTATAGATTCTCGAGCTATAAATATGATAACCATCAAGTACTAGTTTCTTTTGCCAAGGATGGATGATCTTATGGACTGCTTGAGTGGAGCTCAGTACTTCACAAAGATAGATCTGAAGAGTGGTTATCACCAAATATGGATTTGAGAAGGAGATGAGTGGAAAATAGCCTTCAAGACCAAGAAGGGTCTTTATGAGTGGTTAGTCATGCCCTTTGGATTGACGAACGCCCCAAGCACCTTCATGCGGCTCATGAATGAGGTACTTAAGAAGTTTTTGGGAAATTTTTTTATTGTTTATTTGGATGATATTTTAATTTTTAGCAAGACTTTGGAAGAAAATTTATTTCATATTCATAGTGTCCTTGAAAGGCTAAGGGAAGAGAAACTGTTAATTAATTTGAAGAAGTGTATCTTTGCAAAAAGGGAGTTAGTCTATTTGGGGTTTGTTATATCACCCGAAGGTCTCAAAATGGATCCAAAGAAGGTAAAAGCCATCTTGGAATGGCCTACTCCAAGGTCTGCTACTGAGGTAAGATCATTTCATGGTCTGGTTAGTTTTTACAAGAAGTTTATTAAGAATTTCAGTGGCATATGTGCACCCCTAACTGATACAATAAGAGGGGATAGAAAAGAGTTCAAATGGACTGCAGTAGTTGTGAGAAGTTTTGAATTGCTGAAGAAGAAGGTGATAGAACAGCCTGTGTTGGCACTTCTAGATTTTAGAAAGGTTTTCCAAGTGGATTGTGATGCCAGTGGCAGCGCTATTGGGGCTGTATTAAGTGAAAAATTGAATGATGCAAAGAAGAAGTATTCTGTTTATGATCAAGAGTTCTATGCAATAGTTGAGGCCTTAAAGAAATGGAGGCATTATTTATTTCCAAAAGAATTTGTTTTTTATACTGATCATCAGGCATTACAATACCTAAATAGCCAAGGTAAATTGAATCAGAGGCATATGAAGTGGGTAGAGTTCTTGCAGAGCTATACATTTGTGTTGAAGCATAGAAGTGGAAAATCTAATAGGGTTGCAGATGCACTAAGTAGGAGATAGTTGTTGCTTACAGTAATGCAGGTTGAAGTAGTTGGGTTTGATGAACTCAAGAAATTGTACCCCGAGGATCTTGATTTTGCTGAAGCATGGAAAGCTTGTAAAGAACCTGTTGCTATAGATAGAACCAAGTGGTTAGACTATTTGATTCAGAATGGCATGTTGTTGAAGGGTAGTCAATTGTGCATTCCATGGAGTTCCATGAGGGAAAATCTGATTAAGGAGAAACATAGTGGAGGGATAGCAAGACACTTTGGTCGAGATAAGACCATTTCCATTCTTAGAGAACATTATTTTTGGCCTCAAATTTCATAGGATGTGAAGAAGTTTGTACAGAGTTGCCAGGTTTGTCAAGTTGCCAAGGGGTTTAGTCACAATACTGGCCTATATCAGCCATTGCCTATTCCATCAAGGCCATGGGAGGACATAAGTATGGATTTTGTTCTTGGATTGCCAAGGAAACAAAGGGGTAATGACTTAGTATTCATGGTGGTTGATAGGTTCTCCAAAATGGCACATTTCATTCCATGCCACAAAACTCATGATGCTGTCCATATTGCAGACTTGTTTTTCAAAGAGGTGGTAAGACTACATGGTCTTCCAAGGAGTATAGTTTCTGACAGAGATACTAAATTTGTGGGGTATTTCTGGAGGACATTGTGGAAGAAGTTGAGAACAGACTTAAAATTTAGTTCCATGCATCACCCGCAGACTGACGGCCAAACAAAAGTGGTAAATAGAAGTCTGGGCAATTTGTTGTGATGTTTAGTTGGGGATAAGCCCAAGGGATGGGATTTGATTATACCACAAGCAGAGTTTGCTTACAATAACTCTATAAATAGGAGTACTGGAAAATCACCATTCCAAATTGTATATGGGAATAGCCCAAGGACTGCACCAGAATTGAGGAAGATAGAACAAGGGGAGAGGACAAGTGCTGAAGTTGAGGAATTTGTTGAACATATCAAGTGTCTACATGAGGAGGTTCAAGCACACATTACCAAGATGAATCAATATTATAAAGCTAGGGCTGATCAAAGGAGAAGACATAAGGAATTCCAAGTAGGGGATCTAGTCATGGTGCACTTACAAAAAGAAAGATTTCCAGTCGGTACTTACAACCTGCTGAAAATGAAGAAATTTGGCCCCTACAAAATTATGAAGAAAAATGACTTAGGAAATGCATAGGAAGTGGAGTTGCCAGATGGTATTCACATTTCTCCCATTTTAAACATTGCAAATTTAATAGAGTATCATGATGATGGTGCAGATGAGGAGCTGGTGTTAGAGCCATGTCCAATTCCTGCTTCTAAGAAGGAGGAGATAGAAGACATTCTAGATCATCGTGTGGGTAGGAGTACCAGAAACAAGTAGTATGAAGAGTATTTGGTCAAATGGAAAGGACAACCGATTAAGGACTCAACTTGGATTTCAACAGCTGAGGTTTCCCATTTGGGATTTCCTATACCATTCATAAAGTGACAGGGTCACTTTTCAATCTACCCTGGGTGTTTGATGCAGGAGCATCCAAAGGTATAAGGGTAATCCTGTGTCACCCAAAAAAATATACTTAAACTTAGTTTCTATTTCATGTGTTTTCATTTTTGGATACCCATTTGGGTCAAATAAAGGTTCCAACTCTCACAGTTCCACCATCAGTGTTCGTGTAAATCTTGAAAAAATAGGAGTATATAATTGAGCCATCATTTTGGTGAACTAGGAGGTGTAAATTGGCTACATGAATGTAATTGTAATTTAGAGCATTCCAGAAAAAGAATCAGGTCAAAAGGCCCTACGGTTTGAGAGTTATTGCAGTTTTTTGGGTTGTGGAGACCTCCTAAGAATGCTTCAAAGTTAGGTTAGGGGCATTAAATGACCTCAAAAAGGGCCAAAAAATGGGGGACGAGTGAAGCTCTTCCATAGGGCTATAGAGCGCTTCGAGAGCTTTCTGAAAATGTAAATCGTTCATCAATTGGAGCTACGATTCAAAAGTTATGCCTCCCAAAAGTTTGGTGACCGTTTTTGGATACTTCTAGATTTGTGCCGACTTCTAACATAGCTTCTGGAACCTTCTATTTGGTCGGTGGATGCCTACTAGCACTTTCTAGAATGTACTCCTAGTCCTTAACCCTCTGGGGTCTATTTAAGGAGATTTTTGGCATTGTAAAAGGTAGTTCGGAGTGGAGTTTGAGAGGAGGTATTGAAAGGAGAAATGATCTCCACATTTATGCTATTGTAAGCCCTTAGGGAATGTTTTGAAGTTTATTTTCTCTGTACTGAATGTACTAGCTTATTTTTTAGTTAATACAATTTCCCTTTTCTGTTGTGTCCATTCTGTTCTTGGGTTGTGTCCCCATCATGATCTCATTCTCCTTTGAAAATCTTGCATGTATGAGAAGCAAAGATAAGTGTCTGTGAAATTTTGAAGTGAAGACTTAATTCCATTCAACCCATCAAAACCTGCAAATTTAGTTGTCATTCTATTTGAGAACAAATTTCACAGTCTAGAAAAGAAAAGGATAACAAATGCACAAATACTAGCTTTTCGAAAAAATTTGTGCAAATTAATAGAATAACAGTTCAAGCAAGAGTGGTAATTTTACATTGTTCATGTCTCCATCTATATAGGAGCTTCAATCCATCCGTTGATCTGCAACATTCACGCCACATGTATATTAAAGGAGAGGTTTGTTGAAGTAGTAAATGCATGGTTTTAATGGATATCTCAGTGTCTTTTCACTTTTCTGTTGGTCCAACAGTAATTTTATATCCTTTCACACTTACTTTCTTGTTTCCCATTAAGTTCAAAAAGTAACAAATAGAATACTCCGTAAAAGAAAACCTACTGAGTCAAATTTTGCTTTAGTAAAATTTTCCCACTACAGCTAAGGTACTCCTATCATCATCTTTGGAATCTTTTCACACATTTCATGGGTCCAATCCACTTCTAGGTTTAATTTTCTTTAAAATCTAGGAAATTATCCTCATGGGTTGAAAACCCGCCGAGGAGAAGATAATTTCCATTTCTCCACCCAAGCTTCCATCTTACTTCACCTTTTGTCTATGGTTACCTTTGGGTTTGGGAAAGTCTATAGTGAGTGCAAAAATCCATTAGGGGCCCACCTTTTGTTTACTTTCCTTTAGAATTGCCTTTCGCAAAAAATTAACTTCATGGGTTAAAAATCTACTGAGGAGAAGTTAATTTTGAGTTTTCTGCCTAGAATGATTATTGGAGCCATGATGAATCTTGGATACTCCTTGAGGTAGATAATCATTAAGGGAAAGAGAAATAATCATAACGTACTTCATTATGGTCTTATTTTGACCCATATGCATCATCTGAAACTCTTTGTGGAAAAATGTCTTCATGGATTGAAAACCCATTGAGGAGAAGACACAGTCTAGATTTTTGTAGCCTAAACACATCAATTTTCCACAATCCATCAGGTATAGCAAAAATTTCTGGAATAGATTGTGTTAAAGTTTTTTTGTGTGTGTTAATGTTTTGGATCACACTCTATGATCCATCATCAAGACAAAAGAGAGCTAAAGGATGAGTAAGAATAGATTGAGTAAACAACGAATCATAAGTCGAATAACTTTGAAAATGATCTTCACTTAAGCAATGTGAATTTCCATCAGACTAGGTACTAAGCTACCCACAAAATCTCAACTTGGAAAAGGAGAACCACTTGGATATGAAATGTGGAGAAGGGGAGAATGGAAAATCCAATGGAAACTCATTCCACCTAGGGGGCTTAGATCTAGACTTGAACATCTATGACTTTACTGAAACACAAATTTCCAGTTTACTAGTTGGGTAGAGGAAGAAAAGTGAGGGCAAAAATATCATTGATCAAGATGTTTTCTACCTCATATCCCAAAGAAGCATGTTGAAAATAATACTTATCCTCCATTGCAATCTCCCAAGCTAACAATAAATTAGGACAACTTACTTTTGAATGGAACCCAAATGGATGGATTCTACATGATTCAATTATTGCATGGTTTGACATATGTGTAGAATACCCACAAATACACCTTTCTTCAGTCAAGCTTGAGACCAAATTAATCTCTCTATCCATCTCTTCTAATGACATACCTTGTTTTGAGGGAGGTATCTTATCATTATCCAATGAGGGATCAATATAATGGTAGGAAGCATTGGTATCTTATTTTTGATGACTTTTTGATTAAAAAATCTCGCCAACCTCAAGATCTTCTATATTTCCATTATTTTTTGCAACTTTGAGAATTTTTGCAACTCCATGGAGTTTTGGAACTTCAAAATTTTATGTGTCCTTCAAATTTCTTGGGATATCCACACTTACTGCAATATTAAAACTTGAAAATTTTTCATTACTTCCAACAATTTCAATAGGCCTCTCTATTTGTGCTAACACATTAGATACTACATCTTGGCAACTAGCACATTCCAACTTTGAATAAATCCTTTGATGGAGGTGACAATAGTTAGGAAGAAAAAGGATGTTTGGATTTTGACCTTCTCCAAGATACTTCAAATTTCTTGTTATGTTATCCATAAAACCTTTCAAAACCTCATCCTTTACATGGAATTCCTTCTAAACTATCAGGGTAATGTTGGTTGGAGCTTCATAATGAATTGGAGTATTATAGACCTACACATCTAGAGGAGTGGGATGTAACCATAGAGAGACATTATCCATTAGAGACTCTTCTCTACATTTCAAAATTTGTTTGTTTGGATTATTGCTGCAATAAACATATATCTTAGAGGGTGCATGCTCTTTCTCTTCACTAAATGGGAACACAAACTCCTCTTGATCATCTTCATCATTTTCTCCTCCAATAGATTTATCATATTGTTCAAACACCATTGCACTAAACTACAAAGTTTGTCCCTCCATGATTTGGGGAGTCTAATCTAAAATATAATTGTACCCATATCCATTTTCCCTTGGACTCATACCTATAATACCATTATTCTCATTATTGATGTTACTTTAGAGGCCAAAATTTCTACTCTAATTTTGAGAATAATTATTTTGGGCAGCAAGTTGTCTAGGACAATTTCCTTGGTTTCTTGAGGAATTCAACTTTATTTTGATTAGTTCATTGGATAAAAGAGACATTGTCTCCTTCATGTCCTTGACCTTACTAGCCATATTGTTCTCAAGTTTAGCGGATGGAGAAGTCTTTTGCTCAAAGAATATAGTATTTTCGGACTCATACCCTAAATATGTTATTGTCAACATTGGAGTAGTAGTAACCTATTGTAGTAAAGGTACTAGATTCAACAAGGGCATTGATTGGGCATAGTAGATTCTCCTACAAGAAATGGTGGTATGGCTACTGTATTATTCAAAATGAAGGAAGACACAAAGTTTCCTCCACCATGGGTATCTACTTGCTTTGTGAATGTAATGAACTCTTTGAAGACCTTTTCAATGGTATCCATGTCTCTAGGTGGGAGCCTTCTTAGAAAAATAGAAGTTAATGAATCCATTTTTTTGAAATAGATTTGGATGGTAGCCTCTTGTGGTACAGTGCAAGGAAACTCCATTCTTTGATACATCTTATAGAAGAGATGATTAAACTGAAAAATAGTCTCATGGGGATCCCTCTTAATTGAGATGAACTGATGATGTAGGATAGCTAGATCAATATAGATCATAAATTATTCTAGAAACTTGCTCTCTCAAAAGAGCTCCAATCCCTTATTGATGTTGGTGATAGATTGAAGTACCAATTGAATGATGTTTCCTCCAAAGTATAAGGGAAAAGGAGACAAACCACATCCATATGATAAATCTAGTTTTGATTAAATATTTCTTTGAAAATTTTAATATGATCTTTTGTTGTTCATGATTCTTCATAGATGAACCATGGGAAATTTTTTTAAAGATTTTTGGGAAAGTCTTGTAATGGACCAATTAGATTCAAAGGTGAACTTTGGCCATTGAAGAAAGACATAGTGCATAATGATGGGAATGTGTGAAGTAGAATGTAGAGTGGATGATGATGGAATTTTTAATGTGAATGGGTGGAGTTCTTGGTATCCCTTTATCACTATGAGGCTTGTGAAAGTGACTATTTTGGAAAAGTGCACCTCTGAAAAGCACACCTTCAAAAAGCACACCTTCAAAAAGCACACTTGTGCACTAGTGCACCTATGCAACCATCCACATTTTGATAGTGACAGACTTGGAAAATTTATGAACTCTCAAAAATTGTAGAAATTTCAAACAATAACTTGAGGTTTTTAGCCAAATGGTTCTTAGGCCCTCCTTCTAGTGCCACTTCTATTGAGCTGTCATTTTGCATGATGCTTAATAATAGGAATCCTTTCAAAATCCTCTCTTGAAAAGCTAATCTAGGATCAACTACAAGGTTCTAGGTGATCTTGTGACCTGCTAGAATCTGCTTAATTGAAGATAAATGTGTATGTTCATGAGGAGGCATTTGTTGTTTTGATTGATTTTAGATGAGATGTTTGATCTTCTATTTTTAAAAGTAACCACAAAAGAGATATATTTTTGGTACTTTCTATTTTATGATTGATGCAATTTATTGATGTAACCATATGAATTCCTATTTTAACCAAGTGTTAGCAAAGAAAATGACAAAGATAAGGTAACAAGAGATTAAAGAAAATAACTTGAAAGGGAAATTCCTAATGGAAATAAACCATAGTAACAACACATTTGTGAGTTAAATCATGAAAAAAATCAATAGGAGCAACACTTCCTCAATTCTACTGATGTAATCATTGATGGGAACTCAATAATAATTGAAAGATGTTTCACATCTAATCGAATTGCATGGCCATAGAAAGTGCACTCATGTGAGAAAAGAAGCTATGTAGGAACAATAGGTGATATTTTCTCCAACTCGATATGTCAACATAATTCTTTAACATGTGAGGCAAACACTAGAACTAAAAGGTCACACAATCATAACAATACAATAAACCATTGGCTCCATTATTATTCATGACGATGCATTCACAAAAATTAGGTTAGAGAAAAAGGTTAATTTAATTTTATTAGTTAAATTACCTTTTCTCCCTTCTTAAGATTTCACTTTATGCACCTTTTGCATTCTCTATGTAATAATTAATTATTAATTATTAAATAGCTTTTACCTTTTAGGTTACCCTTTGTAACTTTTTAGGTTACCCTTTTGGGTTTTGATCTCCTTTTATAAAGATTGATCTTTTGTAATAATCTACATCTTTTCTTTGTTTGAGAATACATTTGCATATTTTTCAGAGCAAACCCTTGCCTCCTCTTGTCTTTTTCTTCTCTATGATAGGTTTTCTACATGTAGGTATTCAATGGCTTCATGGATTTATTTTGCATATTTTCTCAAATCCTTCAAATAACACACTTTGGCAAGAATAGCTACACTCATAATGAGAGCACCAATAGCATATATTATTGCATCAAAATAAAATCTTGGAGTACATACTGCATTCATGTATTTATAAGAAATCATTTCCTCCCTTTGTGTTAGGTGAGAGAGTTCTTAAAATGAAACTCATGCTAAAAACTAATAAAATAAATCTAATTATATACAAACTGACTGTCTAAATGGGGCTAAGTAGGTCCCCAACCTTGTTCATATAAATTAATGGGTGCATGAGCCTTTATATGACTTAAAAAAATTAAAAGAATGAGAAGATAAGAAGATAGAAACCATGATATGATCTAGGAGTCTTTGGGAGCTCTAAAAAATGGAAGCTTGATGTTCTTTAGGTGTCTCTGGGAGTTGAACTACTATCAAAATGCATTTACGATGCATGAAATGCTCTAAAATAAAAACTAGTAGTTAAGTATCAGCATATTGCTTCTTTTTGAAAACTATCAGTGAACCTTTGAGAAAAGTGCACCTATTCACATGCGCACCTGTGCACCTTGGTGATAGGACCCAAATATCCAAAAAATCTTCTAAGTGTCAAAACTTGGTTTCTAGGATCTGGGTTTTCTTCCCCTTTATACAAAAATGATGTGTGGATGTTTCCCTTTAAACTTTTGGATAATAGAGGTGATTATTGAGGAGACAATAAGTCTAAATATTCATACTTTACCCTCACTTTCCCATGGAAATACTAAAGTGTGACTTCTTAGGCATTCCCTGGAACTTGAAAGTAATGGGTTTGAGTGTTATCTTAGCTGCTATAGAAGACAAGGAAGCCATGGTAATGTTCATGATCTCAGGGTCCTCTAGATGTTTTAGATATGTGTACTTTTACACCTTTAGGGAATTGTACAAGATGCCAAATTCACCAAAAAATCAAAGTTCTCAATTTTGAAAATGGTTTTTGGATTTTTCTTAGATTAGGTCTGGGAGCACTCTAGTCTACTTATTTTTCCCTTTTTGATGATTTATACCCTCTTTATATCCTAGCATTGTAATAGACTTGAACTCCTTATGCTTGTTCTATCTAAAATCCCAATATGAGGATGCCATTTTATCTACACAAAGAAGAAAACATTAGTTATCTTATGTTGAAATACCCAAAAGATGACTCCATAAGACTCATAAAAAAAAAAAAGGGTCAATACCAGTCAAAACAGATAAGATAGTGGATTTTTAAGCCAATTTTTTGCACTAGCACACCTAGCGCACCTTGTTAGGTGTGCTAATTTTCCTTGGAAATGGAAAAGTGCGTAGCCATGAACTAGCACACATGCACACCTTGACAAGGTATGCATGTGTTCAACTACACACATGCACATTATGGTATTGTGCAAGTGAGGGGGTAAAGTTATATAGGCCCCTAGTGGAAAATAGAGTGTGCACCTCTATAAGTGCACACCTTTGAAGGTGCACACCTCCAAGTGTGCACACATGCACATGTGCGCATCCCCAGAGTAGGGTTGAGCTACACATGTAAGCACTTTAGGCACAAAAATGTCCCATGTTTTTTTTTACTTGTGTCTAACTAGCTAATCCTTCCCAATTAGAAACTGAGGTTTGATCTAGACCCAGGGGAGGGTCCAAAATAACCAAGGCTTTAGACTAGATGCCTCATAGAGAATTTTGATACTAGGGGGTCCCCATTTTGTGACTCAAAATGGGGCATGTATTGTGAGGCTACAACACAACCCAAATAACATAAGTATCCAAAAAGGGGGATATGAAGTTTTGGATATAAAGTTTTTATAAGTTTGGATATAAAGTTTTGGATAAGTGTTTTTGTGAAATTTTGAAGGAAATTTATTAAGGTAGCATATCCACTTAGTAGGAGTAATGAATGAAGAAACAAAAATAGAAATCAAGAATTTACTTAAGGGAAGCAATGTGAGTAATAAGGTATGGAGGATAACAACAAATTTTGCAAATTTTCATATTTTCAAAATTTGTATTGAAGCCGAGCAATGAAGAAACATTATCTGACTTATGCATTAGATAAGAATGTATATGCCATGATAAAAAAAATTTCCACTGATGTCAAAGGGGGAGATCATTAATCTAATATTTTTTTTGACAAAGTAGTGAAAAAATACTTAGTCATTATTTAGCAAAACAAAGTGAATGTCAAGCATAACTTTTTAGATAGTACATGCTGAGTAATATGACAGTTAGTGTTGAGCACTAGTAGGTGTCAAGAAGTCAATGTGTGTCGAGTCATTTAGGTGTCGAGTCAATAGAGGGAGCCAAGTAAATAGTATGTGTCAAGTGATTTTGGTGCTGAGAAAACAGAGTGTGCTAAGCTATTTAGAAGCCGAGTTACAACATTAAGAGCACAGTGAAGGCTGAACATTAGAGCCTTTGGATGCCAAGTGAATAGTTTATGACATAGATGTTTGTAATTTCAAAAAATTCTATGTAAACCATTTTTGGGTTGAAAATCATAATTTTGATTATAAGAGATAAGTATGGAGTCATATTAAGAATCCCTAAATAATACATGCAACCAATTAGATTGAGGGAAGCTTTAGGTGGAAATAAGGATCAACCATAACTGTTGATTCTTATCTAATCCATCACCACCAATGTTTATTTAAGAAGGTTAAACCCTAATAAGTTTATGTGTATGTGAGGAGATGAATGCTAAGACTTCAAAAGGCATTCATGATGGCTTAGATGGCTATGACAGAGTTATACTTTGCAGAATCAATTTGAGAAGATTAAAGTAAAGAAGTGAAAGGACATACATGACATATCTAATTAGGAGGATCAAGGCTTAAATAGTAAGGAGGATATTTGACATCAAGAAACAAGGTGCTAATAGAAGGATCACGATGTTGAATCATTCTAATAGGTGATATAGAGAAAACCTCTTAATTGAGGAGTCCTAATAGATAGTTGTAAATCTCTTAACCGAGTGTTTACTTTATTGTAAGTTTAAATCCTCTATCAAGGTGAGACCTAATGGTCTTTGTAAGCCTTTAACAAGGAAGACCTCTCACATGGTAGATCATAGATTATGATCAAACACATTGTAGCCATAATTGGCCACACTTTACAACTACAATAGTGAAGATTTATGGGTGTCATCCCCACCCCAATTTTACCTTCTCATTGGAGGGTTTTTGGGTAACCAAATTTATTTTATTATGCGTTATTTACTTTATGATTTGGATGTGATGCATGTTAGGTTATTTAAGTTTATATGTTAATTTATGAGATGGATGTTGGTGATATGTTTTAAGAGGAAATTTTTTTTAAGTGTTGTTTCACCCTCCCTCTAAGAACATACTTTTCCATTGTTATTTCCAACAAAAGTGATTAATTATATTGTTATGCATGATAAAATTAATGTAATAATTGTAATGATGCTTAAGAAGGTGTATATTCCTTAGTGATGTCCTATGTAATTAATAATGCATCGAAGAAGCTTTAACGTTCTTACCTAACTAGTTATTGGGGAAGGGTATAAAGGAAAGATGTTTTCCTTAGTTAGGTATCATAGTGATGATCCATGTATTTATGTGTATGGTGATGATATGTGAGCTTAAATGTTAGATAATTAGAGAAGAGAAGAGATTGGTTTGGTACTTGGCATTGAGCTTCAAAGGAACTATATTAACAATTTAATTACAGTTTGGTTAGCTTTGTATTTTGGATTTTTTTAATCTTGAAGCATTGGTCTTCATAGTGGTCGGAGAAATTTGGAAAATGAGTGTAGTTGTTTCCCTATTAACCTTCAATAGGGTTAGGACCTTATAACAAGGGTTTAAGTTCTCCTAATAGGGATATGTCCTTTAACATGGATTGTCATACATAATGAATTTTAATTGACTCCCAATAGGGTTACATCCTTTCAAAAGGAACTCATATTTAGTACACTATCATTTGTGTGTCATCCTCAATGGGGTTTTCTCTTTGATCAAGGGTTTTCCCAGTCACAAAATAATTTATCATTATTCATGGTTTATCTATTATTATGACTCATTATTTTGTTTATTGAAGTTGGATTTAAGTTTAATAGTTTACAAATAATTCAACCCCCCTCCCCCCACCTCACCCTCTCAATTGTGTGTGACTTTACTTGTTAACAATTGGTATTAGAGCATCAAGTCCTCTTTGAGAAGGAAAGCTTAGAAACTTGAGGATACCCATGGTATACATGAAGGAGAGTCTAAAATTTGATGTAGAGAACTATGACAAATGGAAATATAAAATAGAAACTCATTTGATCTGCATAGGGATTGACTGCTCATTGATTACAATGACAAAAGTTAATGTAAAGGCAAAAAAAAATCTACTTTCATGTGCATATGTAAAAAAGAATATCTTCTTGTGTAATATTCTTGCAAGAGAATCACTGATCCTTTCACTCCTTGAAGTTGAATTTTTTGAGGTAAAAGATCTTGATCCTACTCATGAAATATGGATTCGATTAGAAAGATTATTTGAAGATGATGAACTCACAAATAAAGGTAGACTACAAAATTAGAAATCTAAGCTAGAAAGTGCCAAAATGTAAGAAGAATAATGTGTTAGGTCATTATTTTCAAAGGATTAGTGAGATTGCCACATGTATAAAGGGCCCCAAAGAAGCTATACTAGAGAATGGGGTATGCAAAAAAATTATGAGAAATTTAACCCCTGCTTATGATAATAAGGTAAATGCATTAGAATACATTATCCCTCTTATAAATTATTTTAATAGAGATAATTTGGTTTGAATTTCAAAAAATTTTGAGATAGTAGATCAAGGGATAATTTTCCTAGAGTTAAAATAACTTTCAAAGCCAATGTGCATAATAATAAAAGGGTACTAATAAAAATTGCAAGTGCTAGTGGAGATTATGCAAGAGATTAAGCATGGGTTCAAGAAGAAGAAAGGAAAATTGATGATCTCATTTCACTGATTGTAAAGAGAGAACCTAGATGTAAGAAACCACTATTTATTTGTTTTCATTGTAAGGAAGTTGGTCACTTTTCTTTTCGAATCCCAAAGAGAGAACCTAAAGTTAAAGCTAGTAAGCCTTACATGTCAAATATTCAAAATAATTATTTGTATGCAAGTGATGATGAAATTGAATTTAAAGGAAAAAAAATTTCGTAGAGAGTGATGATGAAGATGAGATATGATTTGTCGTTGTTAAGGATGAAAAACTTGCTCAAGAAGAAAAATTGCTTGTATCACATGTTGAGAAAAATAAATATGACTCAATAATAGATAGTGGATGCTTAAATCACATGATAGGTGATATAGATTATTTTTTTGAGTTTAACAATTATGATGGTGGTGTAGTTAAACTTCATAACAATGTTCATTGTCCTATTAAGGGAAATGGATCTATTACACTTGATGGTAAAACTAAAACTAGGGGTGCATATTTTGTTGATGGCCTAAAGCATATTTTTTTAAGTGTTGGAAAACTTTTTGATAAGGGATATCATTTAAAATTCACTGAGAAGACATGTACAATCAAGGACAATTACAAAAAATTGATTGGCACAAATACAACAACCAAAGGTAATGTTTTTAATTTGAATCCTACTAGGATAAGTTATTTGGTTGCTAAAGTGGATGACGATTGGTTATGGAATAGAATATTGTTTCATATGAAATTTGATAATATAGTGAAGGTGATTAACTCAAATACTATAAGAAATCTACTAAAGATTGTGAAAACTTCTAAAATTATGTGAAAGAGATGCGTTATACTTCAAAAAAGTTGAAGATTGTTGATACAAATTTGCATGGTCCTACAAAGACTAAAAGTTTTATAGTGAAATTTATTTCATCCTTTTTCATTGATGATTATAAAATAATGATGTGGGTTACATTGTTAAGAGAAGATAAGAAGATTTTGACAAGTTTAAGATATTCAAGGCTAAAGTTGAAAATGAATTTAGTATGAGAATCTAATGCTTAAGGTCTAACAAAGGAGGATAATTTACATCAAATCAGTGTAATGCTTTTTGTAAGGAAAATGGAATTGATAGACATGTTTTTGTTACAATATATAGTCCATTGATATAATTAAGAGGTGGGGTGGGTGAATCGGTTATCCAACTATCATTACAAACATTAACCTTAAACAAACTTAACTATGTCAGTAATATAAACTAAAAACACAACAATATACTCATACACAATTAACACCAGATATGTTAACTAGGGAAACCCTTGATCAGAGTGAAATCCTGGTGGGGATGGTACCCACAAGATGATGTACTAATATAAATATTCCTTGTTAGAGGATAGACCCTGTTAGGAGTCTATTACAACATTTAGTATATATGAGTCCTTGTTAGGACACTTTGAATCTATTGTAGGAGATTCCAACCCTATTAGGAGTTGTGCCAACCTTATTAGGAGTTATGGAGATAGTTGGACCTACTGCCCAAACAACTTCAAGGTTAAGATCAAAGAACCCACTGTCCAAATGATCTTTGTATTATTCCTTGAAGAATAATAGAATTGAAATGTACTTCTTCCTCTATCTCTATCTTGCCAACCAAAATTCTTCTCCTTCATATCTTGTAGCTAGATCTTATAATGTACATCCAATGATCCCTTGGATCACTTATATGCATTTAGCAAGCATTCTTCTCCTTCTTGCACTACACACTAATACTTTACATTCCACTTGATCCTCTCAATCAAGTCTCATTACAAATAAGGAAATAAACTTTCCTTTATATCGTATCTTCATAATAATTCCTTGAGTTGGCTTTGAGGCTTTTCCAATTAATTAAAATAAGATAATTAATTAATTCACAATTGCAACAACACTGTTAGCTCATAGTCTATACAAAACTTCACATGTGTGGAACCATGTCTTGTGCACATGGTAGCATCACCATACAAATATCCTCTATCACTCTGTGATTGCACATCTCTTCATTACATCTCAGATGAAAGATAGTGATAGATCATGAGAACTTTGTTTTCTAATGCTTTTTTTATGCACTACTTCTAGTAAAACAAGTGTAACTTCCATACAACATCGAATTAGAATTAGTCCTTTTAACCACATCATCAAGACAACCTCAAGAACATGTCATCCACTACACATCATCTAAAAATTTTGTAGCTTCTACAAATACTAATATTACTAATTGTTATTCTTCCAGTCTTAACATAATTAATGCTATGTTGACATCAATGACAAATCTAGTCATGAATGCAACATATCAATATTATCCAATGCTCAGGATACTCACCCAATGTAGTATCATCAAAATTTATGCTAATGGTTTTAGCTCCTAGGACTCCATAATGGGATGGAACAACATAGAGAAGGATCATAAATATGAGTAAAGAAACTAGAGTGATGTTTCTAGAAGGAAATATAGAAAATGTCCATTAGAGAGAAGTACTTACTACTACAATATATACTATAAGTTCAAATCAATAAAGGAATAGGTAAGACACATTATGATTTATGGTTTGACCATAAACCTATTGTGAAATACTTCAGAATTTTTTGTGTAAGTGTTACATTAAGAGAGAAGATGATATAGGTAAGTTTGATCCTAGAAGTAATGAAGGTATCCTTCTTGGTTGCTCTACTAAGAGAAAGGAATATAGATGTTATAACTAGAGATAAAAGAATATTGTTTAAAGTGAAAATGTTAGGTTTAATGAAAGATTTTAGGTATAAGAGAAGATGCTTGATTATGATTCATATGACAATTGTTAATTTTATAGACCGATTTGGTGGAGATTGAACTAACTTGGTTTGGTAGAAATATTGTACTAATTTGAGTATTTATTCAACTCCTCTCTTGGAATTTTATGCCGATGATAATAAACATGAACTTCTTTGTTAGTAGATCTATTTCAGACTTTACTGAATATATGTATCACTAATAAAACTAACTGATATGAATTATATATATGTATGTATATGTACTAAAAATATATATTTTTGATCATATATGAAATGGAGGGAAGACTAAATATGTTTGAGGATTGTGATTCACATTGCCTTGTATTGATGCTTCTCAATAGTTTTCAAACAATGTATAAGTATTATTTGAAATCATTCCCACGTATGGGCACGAACCTACATGGTCACATTAATACATGCAATTATTCTTTTCGACTCAATGTATCAGTGTTAATATGGTCAATAATCAGTGATAAATTTGATACTTTGCAAGGTTAATATGCTTTGGATAATATTATATATATATGTTGATGATATATATGTATATATATAATTATATGTATGTGTATATGTATATATATGTGCATATTTAATTAAACTTTCATAAATTATGTTTTTCATCAATACATACATACATACATACATACATACATATTAAATTGGCTTCAATTCACTAAGAGGCTAAATTTCTCAACACTCTATCATGGTTTTTGACAAGATCTAGCCCAAAGAACCATGATAACACTTTCTCCTAGACATCCAAAACATTTAAGTGCTACAATTTAATGTATTATATCTAGAAGATAGGTCAAACTATTGATAAGGTCATCAGCTTACAATAGTGACCTCACACATATGAAAGATCATCACCTTTCATAACACACAAATGCAAAAATTAATTTTCAATTATTCATGAATATATTAAATTGCAAATGTATTTACAAACTTGTCATGCCAATTTTACCTCTGAAGTACTCTATTTTCAACCTTATAAGGGGCTTGGTGAAAATGTTAGCATTTTACTCATTAGTGCTGATATAAATCAGTTTGATAACATTTCTATCAACCATATCTCTTATGCAATGATATGGAGTCTCAATGTGCTTTGATAAATTGTGAAAGATAGGATTTGTAGAAAGTTTGATGTAGATTTGATTATCACAATGAATCAATATGGAGCTTAGTTTCTTTCTGAATAGTCCAAATTACAAATTTCTTAACTATATTGCTTCGCAAGCTCCCATGGAGGTTGCCATATATTCAACTTTAGTGGAACTTAAGGAAATTGTTGGTTTTTTTTATACTAAACAAAGATGTTATTGTTAATATAAGATTAAAGCAACAACCTATAGTACTCTTTTAGTTTATAGAACAACCAACCCAATCAAAATTAGTATATCCTTCGAGCTTTATCTCAACATTTTTGTATTTCAAACCAAGACCAATAGTATCACATAGATATCTAAAAATATTTTTAGCAGCCATCAAATGAATCTTTTTCAGTTCACATATGAAGTGGCTTAATACATTGGTGGCATAATAGATATTAGGCCTAATATTTACCAAATACATGAGTGATCCAGTGATCTATCTATAGAGAGTGGGATCAATAGATTTTGAGTTCACTACTTCTTTTAACTTGTGTAGATTTATTTCTATAGGAGTCAATAGGGGCTTACAGTCCATCATACCAAATTTAGTCAAGATTTCATGGGCGTACTTCCCTTGATTTAGGAAAAGTATGATTTTTCTTTTGACATACTTTGTGAGGCCTCGCCTCGACCCATCGTAGCATAGTGATACATTACTATTATTTTGATACTCACGACTTGAGATGTCGAGACATTATCTGATGCTTAGAGCATACTATATTATTTCATGCTGTGTGATGTTACTTTTAGATATTTGATGTTTGTCATTTAATGTATTATGTATATGCATGTTGATGAAATCAGTAAATGTAGGATTGATGTATGTTTCAATTTATGTGATTTTTGATACATATATACATATGTACATGTGATTTTATGGGACTACTGATGTGTGCAATGAGTGTGTAGATATTTTAGCCGAGGAATCCGATGGAGGAACATAACTGATCCCTATGTGCTCATTGTGGAAATCTTGTTGGTCGTAATCAAATTTAATGTGAGATGTATGTATGTATCTTTCTGTGATTAGTAAATGTTAATGTTTGTAACTATGTTCTTTTAGTGTCGCTTGACACTCGTGAATTATTTGTGCTCTATAGCGTGCTAGTTAGGGTTAGCTGTGTAACCCATGGACCTAAGTTGGATTAAGTTAGTATCTTTTGCTAATTTGGTTCTTAATCGAGTTTACTCATCCTTAATCCAGATTAGTGCTTAATCTGCATTTTAGAGTTGTTAGTTGGTCCTAATTATTTCCTAGCTTTTGTTTGGTTCCAAACCTATTCCTAAGGCTTTAAAACATGAAATAATTATACCCAAGGGGTATGGGTATGGTTTGGGGGTATTTTCCAACCACTAAGCCCCTTTTGTTGACTTTTGAGATCACTCAAAAAGTCTCATTTTACCTTTGTGCGAAAATTGCAAGTGGTTACCATGAGTTGCCTTACCTCACCTCCACTTAGTGTTTAACCATAGTGTGGGTTGAGTTAGGAGCTTCTGGATTTGATAGATGGGGAAAGAAACCCACTTGTCAAGTGGGCTAGGTTAGTACTATTGTTAGGTTAGTATAGGTAGTTAGTAGGGGTTTAGTTGTTAGTATTAGTGTTAGGATTAGTTATGTTAGTTAATGTGTTGTGTTAAGAAAAGTTTAGTATGTTATGATAGTTAGTTTTTTTTTTTGTTTTTTTTTTGTTAATAGTTTTTAGTTAGTTGTATTTTCTTTTAGGTTTGTTTAAGTTTGTCATGTAAATTAATTAGTTTTAATTTAAGTAAGGATAGTTATTTTTAAATTTAACTAAGTTTAGAATTATGGCTAGTCTAATATTAGATTTAGATAGTTTCGGTTTTTAGATTAATTTAGTTGTTTAATTAATTTAGAAAGCTTTATTTTAGTTAGAATTTAATTAGTTGTTAGTTGCTTAAATTTAAGTTTAGTAAGATTTTGATCGTTAATTATTATGTTAAAATAGTCGAAATGTTTAAAGTTAATAAATTATATATATATATATATATATATATTCTAGTTACTTGTTTTTCTTAAAGTGACTTTTCAATCTTGGTTAAATTGTCAATCGATAATTGTCTAAGAGATTTATAGTTGAACTTGATTAAATATTTTCAATTAATTTTAAACCCGAATTCATTGACATTGTTTTTAAATAATTTTTTAATATATTGTTGAGAAATTAATGAAGTAATGTGATTAATGATCGATATCAATCTTTTAACGAAAGTTTCAAAATCTTAACAATGTATTCCTCCTCAAGAGTTTATAAACTTAAGACGTAATGTAGAGAACCTGTACTTAAATTGTAATCACAATTATTTCAAACTTAGAATGTTTTAATTATTAATTTAAAAAAAAATTTGTGTTCTTGCCCTCGTAGTTTGGGCATGACATACTTCTAGACCCAAAAAATAGTGTAGTAGGCCTAGATCCTTCATTTCAAATTTAGCCACAAGATCTTAATCACATTTTTGATTAGATGATCTTCACCTATTATTAATTATTTATCAACATAGAGAAAAAGAATTGACATGTCACCATTAGATCTTTTGAAATATATGTTAGGACCAACTTCATTTTTAGAGTATCCTAGTTTGGAGAGATAGTTATCTATCATTTCATACCAAGCTCATGGTGCTTTTTTGAGACCATAAAGAGCTTTCTTTAGTTTACGCATATAGGTTCTTTTCTTTTATAGTAAAACCTTCAGGTTGTTTGATATATACTTCTTCATTAATGATTCCATTCAAAAATGTGGTCTTGACATTCATTTGATGTATCTTCCATCCTTTGGATTTTGCAATTGCAATAATTGTCCTTACTAAAGTGTATTGAGCAACTAGAGAAAATGTTTCCTCATAATCAATACCTTCCTTTTTAGAGAAACCTTGTGCAAAAAATCTTACTTTATGTTTTTCAATACTATCATCTAAAGCATACTTAATTTTGAATAAGCACTTTGATGAGACAACTAATTTTTCTTTTGGCCTAGGTACGATATCCCAAACATCATGTTGTAATATGGAATCATATTTTTTATCCATAGCATATTTCTATGCTTGACATGATAGTGCTTCTACAACACTTGATGGTTTAGATTTTTTAAGCTCAGTTACTAGTGTAGTATAGCATGATTTATTTCTAGTTTTCTTACTCTCTCTGGAGATTTTATCTAGCTCAAAAATATTCTCTTCAACTATTTTATTTTCCCATAGTGACCTTTTATTGATGTTAGATATGTCCCTATCTTTAGTGTTTGGTAATAGTTCATTTTCTTTTGATATGTTCTCCTTTTGATTTTCAGTTTGCTGAGTTTCATCCAATTTAGTGATGGGCTCATCTTATGTACTTATAGATAGTTTGAAGGCAATTTGTTCTTAAAATTTTATATCTCTATTTATTTCAACTGATCTTTTCCTGAGTATATATACTCTATACCCTTTAGTGTTTTCAGTATATCCAAAAAATATACCTTTCTTCTTGGATGGTTCCAACTTGGTTCTTTTTTCTTTGGGTATATGAATGTAAACAAGACAACCAAATATTTTGAAATGACTTAGGTTAGGTTTAATTCTTGTAAAAGCTTCTTCAGGGGTTATGGTTTCTAGGATTGAGTGTGGACATCTATCTTGAATATATATAACAATATTAGAGGCCTTAACCTAGAATGAGAAGTGTAAATTTTGATCATGTAACTTGGTTTTTTCTGCTTCAAAAATAGTTATTCTTTTCTTTTTTGCCACTCCATTTTGTTGAAGATTATAAGGTACATTATACTCCCTCTTAATTCGAACAGAGGTGCATAATCATTGAAATTATCAGAGGAGTATTTCCACCATTGTCTGATCTTAGAATTTTTATTCTTTTTTACATTTGATTTTCCAAATGTGCTTAGAACTCTTTAAATTTTGATAGAACTTAATTTGATTCCTTTAATTTTAGGAAATAAATCTAAGTTTTCCTAGAAAAGTCATAAATAAAGATTATGAAGTATGGCTATCCTCCTAGAAAGAGTGTTGGCATAGGTCCACACAAGTTAGTGTGAACTAGTTCCAAAATTGATTTGGATTTGTGTTCACTTGGGAGAAATTATCTTTTTACATTCTTTCCTAGAGCACATCCTTTACAAATGCTTATATGGTTTGAATTTAAGTTAGGTGTTCTAGTGGTGATATTTTCTATATTTGGTAGTTCACTGAAACCAAGATGTCCAGGACTTCTATTCCATATTTCATTAGGGTTTGATACTTCATAATTTAGGGCTTTCTTTTGAATGTTACACATTTTATATAGAGTTCCATCTCTAGACCCTATGGTGATGGCTTTCCAAAGTTGTAATTTTTAAGCTAGTACAATACTTTGTCTTCATTAAAGGTAACATGATACCCTTCATTTGCAAGTCCCAAGGTGGATACTATATTCCTTTTTATGCCAGTACAAAGAGAATATCTTTCAATTTTAAAGTAATCCCAGTTTTTAGTTGTATAGAATAGGTCCCAATTCCTTTTACTAGATAGGTGGAATTGTCTCCAATGGTGAATCCTTCAATGAGATAATTTTCAAAAGTTTCAACTCTCTAAATATTGTTATGTGATGAGAGGAACCACTATCGACTATCCACACATTTTTGTTGGAATTCATCTCACTTGATAGAGATGAGTAGAATAATATGTTATCTTCCTTTTTAGCTTCAGCTTTGGTGGCTATAATTTTCCCTTTTTGGATCGAATTCATAAGTATGTCTAGATTTCTCACACTTATAACATTGGACTTTGGAGAAGTCTTTCCTATTTTAATTTTTGTTTCCTTTTCTTTGATCATTTTTTCCCTTTATGTTTAAATTTTCTCTTCTTTCATTTATTATTAGATATTGAGAAAAGATCTTTATTTTCTCCCTCTTGATTTGAAATGATCCCTCTAGAAATTAGTCTTGATTCTTGTGAGATGCAATCATTTTTAAGTTGATCAAAAGATGGTATTGAAGGTCTACTGACAACTTGTATAAATGATTCCCAAGATATAGGAATCCTTGTAAGTTCTATTATGGGAAATTCTTGATCTTCAACTTTATTTCCAATAGAAGATAGTTGATTCTTTATTCCAAAAAAATTTCCAAAGTAGGATGATATTGACTCTTCTTTATTCATTTTTATATTCATAAGTTTCTAATGTGAGCAATCTACTTGAGTTGTTAATCTCAAAATTATCCTTAATTGTTTTAAATACTTCAAGTCCTTTTCTTTAGATTTGATATGGAAGGAAGAATATGATCTTTTACTGAATCAAGAATGATTTTCTTGGCTTTATTATTTTGCCTTTTCCAAGTGGATTTTTCTACCTCATCTTTAGGCATCGAAGTGTCCTCTTCAATGAATGATTCTAATTCAAATCCTTCGAGGATTGTTGTTATTTGAAATTTTTAATGGGAAGAAATTTGTTGCTACTTCAATCCTATCCTTGACTCTAAAATTACTTTCCATGGTGTCACTTTTATCTTGTGATTTGAATTTAAAAAAAAAGTAGTTTAGCAATCTCTCTACCAATTTGGCTCTGATACCATGTTAATTTTATAGATCAATTTGATGGAGATTGAACTAACTTGATTTGGTAGAAATGTTGTACTAATTTAAGTATTTATCCAACTTCTCTCTTGGAATTCTTATATATATATATATATATATATATATATATATATATATATATATATATATATATTTGATTTACTTTTTTTTCAATTAAATTCTCCTGAAGATAATAAACATGAACTTCTCTAGGAGCAGATCTATTTCAGACTTTACTGAATATATGTATCACTAATAAAACTGATTGAAATATGAATTATATATAATATATAATATAATATATATGCATATGTATTGAAAATATATATTACTGATCGAATATGAAATGGAGGGCAGACTGAATGTGTTTGAGGACTGTGATTCACATTGCCTTGTATTGACACTTCTTAGTAGTCTTTGAATGATGTTGTTGGAAGTCTTAATTGGAAATCCGAGCGGGGGGGGTGGGGGGGAGGGGTGGGGAGATGAATTAGGATCTTTAACACTTTTCCCTTCTCACAATACTAACCTATTAGGGTTACAATGTTTGACCATATTTGATGATATATCCTATAAGGGATCTACCCTATTAAAGACATTTGAGACTATTAGGTCTCATCCTATGAAAGGATTTTACACTTACAAATAAGTAAGGACTTAGTTAAGATATTTATGAAGATCTATTAAGATCACTCTATTATGAGATTATCCCTAACTCCAACTATTAAAACTAATTTAGTACTTGATCTTCAATTTTCTTTGATAAGATGATGTTGGATCTCCTCTCTTCACTCTGATCTGATCTCTTATCTGATAAAAATTTACCTTCCTTCATTGCTTGATTAGGTCTCTTCTCTTACTCTACAATAACTAACCTCTTTGCCTCTTCTACAATGATCACAATATCACACTTAATCTACTATGTGATCACATTAATAGCTTGTTCTCTCCTTCTCATCACCATATATCAAGACTAGGTTAGATATACTCTATTTAAAGATTTCCTAAAGATTTTTCTAGATGCTTCATGATTTTGCCTTTTCATCTGATTGGTTCATCACAGAACATAGGGATCTATGATCCACATCATAAAATGTGTAATAACCTTTGTAACAACCTCTACAAGTATTAAATGTCTTATCCATGTTGGCTGAAATGGTTTACCTCAAAGTTTGTATCATTCCTAACTTAAATGTCCATTTTGTGTTGCTTGGCACTTACTATCTCTAATACTCGATATTCACTATATATGCTGGTGACACTCGGTCTTTACTATGCTTGACACCTTCTATGCAACTCAGTATCAATGTGTTCGAATTGCTGGATAAACATTAGACTCAACATACATTGAAAATACTCAGCAACCAAAGACTTTATTGGCTCCTATAGAGCTTGGTATATACATGTTTATATGCAAGTCTTTATATGACTCAGCCTATATAGAGTAGCTCAGTTGCAGTGATTACCTTCTAACTTTTTCTAGTACATTAGTGGAAAAAATACTTTGTCATGATTACATCATTACAAGGATAATATGAGTACTCCTCCTAAGCCTATGACTTAGTTCATATATAACTACAAAATGTATGTTAAATAAACAAATAATGAACAATGTTTACATATGACTCTAAGTATTCTGATTGTTTAAGTGTCATACCCTTCTGAATTTTGATTTTTGAATTTGACTCGTCTAATTTGACATTCCCTTCTAATCAAAAAAATATGCAATCATCATTACATCCCTTCTTCCTTCTTCTCCTCTATTATTATCTCCATTCAAAAAATGTAATTTCATCATTATATTCCCCCTTATTTTTGTCACTTATGTCTTCTAGAGGATGAAAGAGTGGAATCAAACCATATTTTTCAATAATGGCTTGTGAACTTGGTTGATCATAGTACGTGCATGATCCCAAGTGGTTCTTGCTGATTCCAAAATATGATTCTACAACTCCAATTTAGCTTCCAAATCAATTAAACTATCTACAACTAAAAGATTATGATCTTCATGAATAAGATCTTTTATTGATTACACTTCTGATTGCATAACCTCCAAATTAGGTATCAACATGGATTGGATGGAGATCAATTTTGATCTCATGCTACTATTAGCTATCTAAAGCTCGACTAGTTTTACTTGAGCATTCAATAACTTATTCTAGTGGCTTGAGCTAGATTCAACTAACTATGAATGATGCTACTTTTTCTCTATATATCATCTTGAATCTGTTGGATTTTTCCTAAAGATCACTAGTGAATCTTGACACATCATACAAAATATTGTACAAATGTTGTACTTTATGTATAAGTTCCATGGTATTTTGTACACGTTCATGTAATTGAACCTTTTCTTGGAAATGGTTGTTAAGAATTTCTTTACAACCTTATTCTCAAATTTCTTGGCTGACCAATCCATCAACTTCTCATTTTTTTCTATATCTCCAGCATTTATTTGTTCAACAATAGTTACAAGATGGGAAATGATTGGGGCTAGCCCATCAAAATTATGTATATCAAATGCTTCTACAATAATGTCCTTAACATAATGTAGTACTTTTTTTTTTTTTTAATGTTCTCTCCTCAGCTCTTCTCACTTCTTCTTTTCAACTAAAATGTCTTCCAACAAAATCATTTGTTCAAGAGTGAGATTTTTCAAATATAATTGTGGAGTCTCAATAACTTCATCCAGATTAACTTGAATAACTTGAGAGCAATATTTTATTACTTTCCCTTTTTTGGGTGAAGGAGTGTTGTTGTTCTACACTACTTTAGAATATGGTGATGGGGTATCATTGCTCAGTGTTGTTTGTATATCAGTGCTACAAAAAAAAATGGTAGCACTCAACACATTCTTATTCTCCTCAATGTGAGGTCTTGACACAATTGGTCCTTCTTTACCTTTGGTATAAATGTCTACACTTGTGTCTTTGTTTGTTTTCTTTGCCTTTTGTTCCCCCTTATCTGCATACATGAGGACTTCTCTTCTTTAGTAACTAGAGTGTTAGGGTTGTTGACATGAATAGGTGAGATGCTTCCTTGTAGACTCAGTATACTTGAACTTATTTTATCACTTTTATCATCCTGGATAGTTATTGTCTCAATGTCTTTCTCTGGTGTAGGAGCACCTTGGGGTAAGGAAAAGGCCTAACACAATTTTGGCTTGTAAATGGTCTAGCAAACCATTTAGTGAATAAGGAATAAATATAAAGTCTAAAGGTAGGTTTATACAGTGTGATTAAGTAGAAGTGAGAGTTAAACCATGTTTCTAACTTAGGTCCTGTTAAGCCTAAAAATGCTCTAAAGGGCAAAATATTGTAAAATGAATAAAATAGGGGTAGAAGTGTTTAAGAAGGGTCCTTATATGTTTTAGAATCATTTCATGGTGGTTGAAACCAAACTAGATAAGTTTGGAGGCCTAGAATGCAAATTTGGCAAAAGTTTGCAAAATTGCTCATTGACAACTTTGCAATTTTTGCACTTTTCTAGGAAAAGCCTAGATGGGTGTTTGTAACTTGACCCAAGGGTTTGAGTAGTTATAGAGATTCTATATAAGAATCATCCAACTCATTCTGAGGCTTTTTTGTGTTGGTGTTTTAAAATGTTACACTTCAAATTTCCAATTAGAACATGATACATCTAGAGGCAACTACTTCCCATCTACAACATACCCTTTCATGCACCATGAAAAACTATAAGGCTAGACCCTTCTACTTTAGGCTCTATAAAACCTAGGTGGGTGGACCTATAGATTCTTTATATGGTACCAATGCTAAAACATACACTTGAATCTAATAAAGTAGATAATACTCTTAATCTTCTAATGCTTATAAAAACAACATAGGCGTGGAATAAGCAATAACACAACCTATGAAATAGATAAGACAAGTGAAGGTAACTCTTTTAGCTCTTTCAAAATGAAAGGGAAAATATTTGATAAATGATGTTGAATATTAGCATAAACCAGGTCTTGGGCAGTCATTTTTACATGAGGCCAACTATAGGAATCCATTGTGCAATTCCTCTCTTGAAAAGCTAATATTTTGGGGATCAACTCCAAGGTTCGATATTTGTCTTGTGACATACCAAAATCCACTCAGTTGAAGATAAATGTTATTGTTCATGAGGATGCCTTTGCTGGTTTTGATTATAATCTTGGAATGAAGTAAATCTATTTTTTGTCTCAAAATAACACACAAAAAAACAATATTTTTGTATTTTCTACTTTTTTAATGAATGCAATCTAACAGTGCAACTAAAATGAGTTCCTATTCTAACAAGGGGTTAGCAAAGAAAATAAAGAAATTGAAAGAAAATAACATGAAATTGAAATAACTTGAAATTGAAATCCTAAATGGACATAAGCTATAGAAAACAACACACTGTGAGTTAAACTTTCGAAGAAATTGGTATGAAACCAATGAAAATAGGAGTAGCGCTTCCTAGAATCCACTGATGCAATTGTCAGTGAGAAAATTTAATAATTGTATGATGTTTCACCTTTCATCAAATTGCAAGGCCATGCAAAGTGCACTCATGTGAGACAAAAAGTTCTACAGGCACAATTTGATGATCCCTTCTCAAGCTCGTTACGTCAGTAGAATTCATAAATCTATAGCAAGCACCATAACTAAAAGATCACACAACTAGAAAAAATGCAATAAACTTTTGGCTCAATCACAATCTCATGAACAAAATTCACAAAAATATGACACATTTAGGCAAGAATCACTACACTCCAAATGCAAGCACCAAAAGCATAATTTTATTCCATAATAATGGTGGCCCTTGTTACATTTTACAATGGGGTATTTATAAGAAATTGTCTCCTCAATTTGTGTTGAGAGTGAGAGATATCTCCATGCAATAAAATGCTTTAAAAATATTAAAACAAACTAAATATATATAGACTAACAATTAATCTAGTGCTTAGAGGAACTCCATCCATATTTTATTCATTAGTTGGATGCATGAGCCCTTTACATGTCAAAAATAGAGAAAACATGAGAGAGAAAGTAGGAGGAAGCCATCAGTTGAAGTTGAAGTGCATGGAGATGTCAAAAATAGAAGTTGGTCCTTCACTAGGCATGTGTCAAAGTTAAACTGTCATCAAAATGTGTTCTCAATGCATGGAAGGCACTATTTTTGGAACTGGCAGTTAACTATTGGTGCACCTCTAAATTACGAAGCTATGGACCTGTGTACCTATAGACTTGTGCACCTACAGAGCTACGAACCTTGACAGGGTCAAATATCTCAAAATTTTACTATCAAAATTGAAATTCTGGCATCTGGGTTTTGTCCTTCTTCATCCCAAAGCTATGTTTGGATGTTTGCCCTTGAATTTCTCTATCATCTTAGTTATCTTAGCCACATATGGAATATCTAAAGCCTCATATTTATCCTTGAAATTTTCTCTGTAGTTGTCCACCTCAATTTGAGTCTTTGCAAAATCTCTGAGTTTGGTGTCTAACTCTAACAAGGCTTCTTCTATCCTGAAGGCTTGTCGGATGTCTTCATCATCAGCAACCTCTACAAAAATATTCTTGAAATTTTCCACTACTTTCTTTGTAGGTAAAAATTTCTCTCATTCTTCATCTTCAAAATATCCAAGCATACATCACTGTAGTGTCTTTCTACTTCCAAAATTTTCTCTCAGGCTTGGTCCTTGAGCCGATGGATTTCCTCATGTAGTGTCTCCATTACCTTATTGCTATCCACTATTTTCTCTATTGAATCATCAATCATGTCTAATTCTTCCCCAGTATATACATCAATCAAAACCTAATATCTTTGGCCCTTTATGGCTTGTAAAGTCTGCAAATCCTTACTCCAAGCATGTACCTCATCCATGATACTGAAGTCCTGCTTCAAAATTGCTATGATCTTATTCACATTCTCTTGTGTAGCATGCAATAACTTCAAATTCCCTGTGATGATTGTAATACCATTCTCCTCAAAACTTTCTCGCCATTCCTAACAAGCTCTCAAAAATGGATCAAGTTGTACATCTCCCCCTTCTCTAATTATAGTGTTCAAAGTATGCTCTGGGTGTTTAGGATCAAGAGGACCAATGACCTCTTCATTTGTCAAGCTAAATCCTTTAATTCATAATCTTTGAGACTAAGGCCTTCTGCATCCACTCCTTTAGGAGGGAGAGCCACTTGTGCAAACAAGTCCTAGTTCTGTATAGTAGTGACAAATGTCAATGGTGCTACCTCATGTGATGAAGACTCAGGTTTGTTCAAAATCTCTATAATGTCACAAATGTCTTCCTCTAAAGCACATACTTCAGGCTTAATACTCCTCATTATCTCCTTTCAGATCTATCTAGGGATGTGTCCTACTAAGGATCTAGTACTTGATGATCCTATTTTGAACTCTGAGGTGGGGGAGTCACCAAACCCTATTCTGCCACTATAACTCATGATGGAGATGGAGGAGTAAGATTAGGACCCTGTGTATCTGGAAGCATCTATGTCCAGTCTTCTTGTTGAAGTTCACCTATAGGGGTGTCCTTGATCTTATCCCTAATCAACTCTGTACCTATGGGCATGAAATCAAAATCTAACATTGAGAAAACATTATCACTCCTTTCACTCTTCTCATCCACCCATTGGTATGCTTCATCTTCTAAAGAAGAGAGCTCTAATGGTTCTACTTGAGTGGATGGTGAGGTACCCATGGCACTCTTTCTCCTTTTCAACTCTATGGCTTTGGCTAGCCGAGTTCTTCCTTATAGGGGCACTTGTGCTTCTTCCTCTTTTGATTCTATTCTTTCTTCTTCTTCCTCTTTATCTCCTTCCAGAATACTTTCAGGGATAGATGGATTGAACACTAATCTTCTACTCATCCTTTTCCTTTTCTTCATCCAAATCTTAATTCTTTTCTTCTATTTCTTGGAGGTAGAAGGAGAAGCAGGTTCATCTTGCATAGGAGGAATGGAGACATGTAGAATCTTTCCCTCTTCTGGTTGGCTAGACACAATGGGAGGCAATTGTGGTTCATCCTAGACTTGGGTAGCTTCAGTATCTTGATACCCTTGTGGACTCTATTCCTACTACTGAGAAGACACCTATTCTAGTTTGAATCCTCTAAGGAGATGTCCTCTTTCTTTTGTTCTTTTCCTTCCTTTCAAGAGGGTGATAATATCCCACTAGACGATCAAGCTGGTAGAATGTTTCTAGCCTGATAGGAGATTGGAGCGCAAAGGTAGGAATTGTGACTTTCCTTCCTTTACCCCTTTCTAGGTGAGCATGTGCATGGAAGATCACTATATTAGGAATTGGATCAAGTGGAAAAGGTTTCTTGATCCAATCCTTTGTCATTTTGATGACATGTCTCACTCGATGATTAATGTCATCCCCTTCTTCCCTGTCAACCTCTGCATTCATAATAGGTCTTTCACCAATTTAATCTACATTGAATAGGGGATCCATTAATTCCTTATAATCCTGTTTTCTTATCTCATCTAGGATGTTCAACCGGAGAGCCTTTTCTGCCAGATACAAAGTCATCCTATAATAGTCTGTAATGCGAACATCGTAGTGATTTGTGGCATTCATCTAGTGATCTTTAACAACATCCTCATGATAGAAGTCTTTTCCCACTAGACTCTTCACTTTCCTAACATTATCAAAATATGGCCAAGGAGAGTTGTACTCTTCAAGAGGATAGTTTTCCCATTCCCACTCAAAGGTCAGAATATCCTGTTTCCTCTTCACCTGATATGCTCCAATGATTAATGGCCATGCCTAGCAGGGCCTTTGTTGCCTCTTTATTTTCTTATAGGCTTACTCAATTTGTTAGAAAATCTCCAATAGTACCAATTTGTCACTAGGATATCTCGGGAGCTTCTTAGGATTGATGGATGCACCGGCTACCCGTAGATACATAAATGTTTTGAACTAGATGAAATAGGCTCTAAGAGCTGTGACTTGTGCTTTGGCTTCATCAGATAACCTCTTTCCATAATCACCCTCGATGAATTAAATGATCACAAAGATGAATGCATCATTCACAATTCTGTATTCTTTTCTCTACCTTGAGAGCTTCTTCTTCACCAATTGAGGGTAGACTATGTATGGCCAAGCATTGGGGTCTTACATACTGCCTCTCCTATACAATATAGGATAGTTTTTCACCCTTTCTACAAGAAGGTACACCAAGTAAGAAGTCATATAAAACTTCTTCTTGTCCTTCACCATCCTTAGTTGCTTACACAAGTTTTCACTTAATGTGGTCACCCAGTCCAATGGTATTTTTGCCTATTTGATGCTCTCAATGAAGTTGACCATGAAAGTACTAAGGTGACCTACTGCAAGTAAGCCCATGACTCTACTCAGGAGAATGATAGAGTACCCAATGTCTTCCTTCATATATCCCTGAGTCATATCCATTTTTTTGATTATCCTTCCTCGAGGAGGCTTCTCAATCAGGTACGAGGATTATATAATGTCAATGGCCTCTTGTTGATGCTCCCTATACCATATCTCAACTACTTCATAGGAAAGTCAGATGAACTGGTCTACTCTTGGTAGGTGGAAAACCCTCTCAATACTATCAGGTCACAAATCCAATACCACTTCCCCTGTAAAGCTCTTAACCATTTTTTCATTAGGAATGAAATGCTACAATAGGGCCATGATTAGTTTAGCCGACTGTATTGACATGGGATGTGATGCTACATTCACTAATCTAAAACTGATCAATGCAGATACCAAGGCTGACCTCTCTATTGGCTTGTTGAAAATTTTCAAGAAATCTCCAAAATCCGTGTGTCCCAGATTGGTATCTCAAATCTCTATTTGGTCATCATGGAATCTCAACTTCGAAGGTACACCTTGGAACTTGAACATGATAGGTTTGGGAGCTACTCCAAATGTGAACACAATTTAATTACCTGCATAAAAGAAAAACAAAAAAACATTATTAATCCAAAATAACTAAAAAAAAATATATATATAAAATTTATTTTTGTCTAGCACCACTTCTATTGGGTGGTCATTATGCATGAGGTCAACAACAAGAATCCATTGCGCAATTCCTCTCTTGAAAAGCTAATCTTTTGGGATCAACTCCAAGGTTTAGTATTTGTCTTGTGACATACCAAAATCTACTCAATTGAAGATAAATGTGATTGTTCACGAGGAGGCATTTGCTGGTTTGATTATGATCTCGGAATGAAGTAAATCTATTTGTTGTCTTAAAATAACACACAAAAGAATAATATTTTTGTATTTTTCAATTGTTTTATGTTTTTTGATCTTTTGACTCTAGAACTCTATCTCCAATAAAATTTTCTTCTCTCGACTCTCGAATTATGAGTCTGGGAGTCAAAAAAGTAGGGGGTCCCCATTCCTCACTAGGAATGGGGTGTGTGTTGTGGACACCACAACAAATAGACCTAAAAAAGGGAAGAAATGACCAAAGCATTTTTTCATCAACAAACATTCCTCTAACGTGTGTCAAACACCAACCAAACTTTGAACATCTCAAGCATCTTTTCAGATAATTTTACAATAAAAAATATCAAAATTTGAAACCTCCAAACTTAGTATGTGAATTGTGTATTCATTACTTTTGACACCTCATGATGTTTTTTATCAAAGTTTTTTGATAACTTAAAACAATCTTTGACTCCTCCCAGTTCATTCATTTAGAATTTCCATGCAGGCTATTCATTGATCACTTGCTTGACCAAATGAGATAATCAGTTCGAGGGTTCTTGGCGGGATGCCACGTTCTTTTGATTTTTGAATAATTGCTCCATGTCCTATTAGAACATTACTTTTGATGAAACAATGCTTTTGAATTCAAGATACTTTATTTTGAAGATGTATCTTTTGCATTTCAGATCTTTTAGAATCCTCCAGGCTTAACACTGTATTTCTCTCTCTCTCTCTCTCTCTCACTCTCATATCTTGACTATGCTTAGGCTGTGTAGTCAAGACATCAATGTTTTTTCTTGGATTTGATCTCTTGTGAACATCCCTTGCGTTCCTCTTTTAGAACTTTTAGAAACTCTCACGCCAAACAATGATCTTAGCAACCTGTTGAGGAGACTCCTCCTGTTTGAACCAATCAAAGTTTGGATCATCCCTCATCATTATCAACTTCAATTCAACAACACCTAAAAAATCAAATTTTAAAATTACAAAGTGTTGAAGGTTTGTTGGTCTAGGCTTCTAATTTTTTGACTAAATTTCCACAAAAAATGTCAAGTGCTCAGTTGGTATAAGACACACAATCATCCAAATGTCTTAACAAAGAAATACGTCTTCCTAAAATCAAAACCAAAGAGTGGTTAATGAAAACTTAAGAGAAAATCTCAAGTACACCTTACCCCCCAGGACTAACACAACTTTGAAAGGAAACACACGATTGAAAGAAAACACACAACATGAAAACAAACACACTTGTAGAAATAAACACACTTGTAGGAATGAAAATCTAAGTTAAATGTAGAAATAAAATCTAACTAATTTTTTTAAGGCTTCAAAATAATGCTTCAAAAATTGCCCATTTACGGGTAAGGGAGAAAATTCCCCTTGTAAGGAACTGAGCCTAAAAGTATTTTCTCCTAGAATTTTTGTGATTTGATAAGGGCCTATCCATAAATGTTGAAACTTGGTATGACTGATTGGATTTTCTTTCACCTTATCCCAGAGTAGGACAAGGTCAGAAATCTTGAATGATTTGATCGTGGCCCTCTTTTTGAACCATCATTTCATGACAACTTGATGTTTAGCTAGGTGCTCCAATGCAGCTATTCATTTCTCATCCATATCTAAAAGATTCATCAATCTAATTTGTACTTTTTCAACATCCTCAACATACCCTCTCATGAATTTCAAAATGGAAATTCTAAGATTAATTGGGAACACTGGTTCTTGTCTGTAGATGAGAAAATATGGAGAAGTTCACAAAGTGTTTTTGAATCTCACTCGATCTGTCCATAAGGCATATTCAAGTTGTGTATGCCAACCCCTAGGATTCTCCTTCAACAATCATTTTATTACTGTGATCAAGTTCTTGTTTGTAGATTCTGCTACACCATTTCCTTGTGGGTAATAATTTCAAGAGAACTTGATAATGACTTTGTTTTCAAATGCCCACTGGGTCAAGAATGCGGATGCAAATACAAACCCATTATCACACACAAGAGTGAGTGATATTCCAAATATAGTTACAATGTGTTCTTCCAAAAAAATTGTTACCACCTTAGCAGTACAATTTTTGAATGTTTCTACCTTCGTCCATGATGTATAGTAATTAGTAGTTATGAGAATAAATACATGTCTAGTTGATGATGGTGGGTTGACTAGACTAGTGAAATTGAGCCCCCACTTTGTGAAGGGGTGTATCTCATACATAGGCTATAAGGGCATTGCTGAATTCCTTTCTTTGTTGATAGTGGTTTGACAGATATGGAAAGAGTGTACATGCTCGAAAGTGTCTTTGAATATCGAGAGCCAAAAATAACGTGATCTTAGAATCATGTGGGCCATTGCTTCTGTTGAACCATGTCCTTTACCATACTTATCATGAAAGTGTTCCAAGACTTCTTTTTCTTCTTCATGGCCTAAACACTTCAGATAAGTCCCTTCATAGTTTCTCTTATACAACTTGTTGTCATGCAACATATAAGAGTCACACTTCATTTTAAGTCCCTTGCATTGTAAATTGTTCATCAATTTTGGGCATTGGTCTTGTAGGAGATAATAAACAATGTCTTGATACCAAACATCTATCACTAATCCCTAATTAATTTCAACTTGTGATATAACCATCTTCTTCTAATCATCCTTATTCGTTTCATCATCAAACTTGAATTCCTTTTCATTTCCATCTAGGTTATCAACTATCATCTTTGACAACCCTTGACCTCTAACTAATCTCATAGATTGAATTTCAAGATCAAATTCTTGAAGTATGGCCATCCACTTTCCTCTCCTTTCACCAAGTTCATTCTGCATCAAAAGCATTTTTACTATTGGATCAGGTACAATTGCATACACCTTACTTCTTAGTATGTAGTGACAAAACTTCTTTACTACCTTGATTAATGCAAAGGATTATTTATCAAGGTTTAAATAATTCAACTCTACATTCTTCAAAGGACAACTCATACAAGTAATTGGTCTCTCATCTTCCTTTTCCCTTTTCTGTGTCAGGATCCCTGCACAAGAGTGTTTGAAAGAAAAGGAATAAATCTTGAAAGGTAACTCGTAATCTGGACTTACCAAAACTAGAGCTGTTGAATGGAAACCTTGATATCTTCAAATGAATTTTTTATCTCTGGAACCCATTTCATCTTAGCCCCCTTTTTGGGTAAATCATTAAGGGGATGAACTATCTCTACAAACCACTTATGAATTTTTGCACAAAGTTTATCTTCCTGAAGAAAGACTTCAATTCCTTTCGACTATGTGGAGGTGCTAATTTGAAAATAGATTTAGCTCTATCTAGATCAATGGAGATTCTAGCTTCAAAAATAACATATCCCAGGAGCTTTCCTTTAGTAATGCCAAATGAACATTTCTTAGGATTGAGAGATATGTTGTATTTATGACATCTGTTGAATACCTATGTTAGATCAGCAATGTGGGTACTTCGATCTTTTGAAAAGAAAATAAAGTCATCCATGTAGATGACTATACATCTATTAATCAATCCTTTGAAAGCTTCATCCATCACTTGTTGAAACATAGCTCCTGCATTAATTAGTCCAAAGGGCATCCTTCTGTAGGCAAAAGTTCCCCACTTCATTGTGAAAGTTGTCTTTAGCCTATCTTCTTCATCAACCATTACTTGATTATACCCCGAGTAACCATCCAAGAATGACATCATTTTTGAACCATTAATAATCTATAAAACCTCATTTAGTGAGGGTAACACATAGTTTTATTTATGAGATGACAGATTCAAGTTACAAAAGTCAACACAAAGACAAATCTCTCCTATCTTCTTCTGCACGGGAAGAAAATTTGCCACCCATGTGGAGTGGTGGATAGGAAATATGATCTTAGCATCCAATAACTTCTTTACTTATTTCATGATCAATGGTTCAATGAGAGGATTTACTGGTCTTTTTCTTTGTCAGAATGGTTTGGCATCGGGCTTCAACAAGATGTCATGCGTGATAATCTTAGGATCATAAGTCTTTAATTATTCATAGCTCCAAGAAATGACATCCTTGTATTCAGTGAGTAATTTGAGCATGTCTTCCCTTTCCTGCAAGTTGCATGCTTTTCCTATGTGTACCTTTCTTGGTTCTTCATCAGTACCCAAATTGTATGAGTCACATTCTTCAATTCCCTTTTCTTGAGTTTCCCTTCTATTGAGTGCTGATTCATCATGATCAAAGATGCATTCTAGTTCACCCATTCCTTTTGGAATAGTGTTAGTCTTTAAATTAAGAATCCCATCTTCATCTTCAAGCCCATCATCTTCAGGTCTGTCATCTGGTGTATCATCAATTTATTGTCCCTCAAAATGGCAACTGCACATGATAAAATCAAGTATATGTCAATCATCTTGAAAGACCTAGAAGTTTGTGGAAGTACTAAAAATCTTTTCAACTTGGTTCTTTCAACTGGCTGTAAAGCACTTGTGAAATGGCAAGAGCATCTGCTACCATATTCTTTCTTCTTGGAATGGATTTGATGTTTAAGGCTTCAAACTCATCTGATATATCCCTTACCCTTTATCTATAAGCAAGTAATCTTTTATTGTTGAAAGAGTATATGGATTTTACTTGTCATATAACCAATTGAGAGTCTTCTTCGATTTTGAGAGCTATGACTCCATTTTCTAGTGCAAAGAGAAGTCCTCGAATCAATGCTTTGTATTCTACACCATTGTTAGTACATCTAAACTGTAATTGATATGCATCATAGAAAGACCCACCTTTTGGGTTGATTAATTCGATACCTACACCAACTCCCATCTTGGACCTAGAACCATCGAAGTAGAGTGTCCAAATTGAATTTTCCTTGGGTTTTGTGACTTTATGCTTATCTATCCTTAACTTCTCTTTCACTTGAGCCTTGAATGACTATTTCTTAAGAACCCATTGTAGCTTTCCTTGTATAGGACTTGATGAGTTCCCTTCATAATTTGTAGATAGAGGAAGTGCATGTTTTTCTTGTTTATCTTAAATTTCCCCTATGAATTCTTTGATTTCCTCAACCTTAGGTTTAGGATGAATGACTATTGAAGTCCATCCTTTACCTTTCACATATCATCTTCTTCTTTGGACTGTAATCATCCCTGGGGGGGTAGAAGACATGCCTCCCCCATCTAAAGAGGTATCACTATATGACACATTTAAATCTTCAATTCCCTCTTTGATCTTCTCAGTAAAGTTGGATGAGTTCATCGGGTGTTGAATTTCTGTGAGTTTAGTGGTTGAGATCCTTTTATTCTTATTTTCCATTATGTGTGTTTGTACATTTGCTACTGCTTCTTGGCAAGATGAGCATTCAAATTTAGAGTGACTAACTTTATGCAACTAACAACATGTTGGAAGGAGGAGGATGCTGGGATCAGCTTCCTCTCCTAAACATTGTAAATTAGTCACCATTCTATCTATTAACTATGTCACAATTTCACTTTTGGGCACTGGTACCTTAGGTTCTTCATTCTAATCTTGAGGCGTGTTGGCTGGAACCATATCCAATACCATTACTTTGTATGAACCTCTATCTGATTGTAAGAATGCTATCTCATTTAGGGCATTGTAATCTGTGATCATTGTTTTCAATTTGGGCTCAACATCTATCTTGATTTGATTGTTTAATCCTTTCCATGGCAACCAAAATTGAGTGAAGTCTGTCAAAAACCATCCTCATAGACATTTTGTCTATTCTCTACATAGAAGCAACCCATATGCTTCTAGGATATCAACCACATGTATGTCAATAACATCCTGAATCTAAGGGTCAATTGTTAACTATATCCACACATCTTTCAATATGCCAATGACTTTTACCTCTATTTTATCCAACTATATCACCACTCAATTAGAGGGTTGAGGACTAACTCCTAACCTTTGAGCTATTGATAATGGCATTATGTTACATGAAGCTCCCAAATCAATAAGGAAATTATGAATATCCTTCCCATATATCCTAATGCTCAAAAAAAATGGGGGTACCTCAAATTTGTCTTTGAACATAGTGGGCATCGCTTTTGCAGTATTTACTTGTTGTGGCACTGTCTTTTGAGGGACAACATTCATATTGTGGGAAATATTTGTATTATCCAATGTCTTCATGAGTGCTTCTCGTTGTTGTGGAAAATTCTATAACATGTCAAACATGGACATATTGGCTTTATTTCTCTTCAAATCTTCTACTGCATTGTACTTTTCAGTGGACCAAGTGGGATTTTTCAGTATCTAATTCTGATTTTGTTGTCCTCCATACACTAGTCTTATTGGTGGTAGATTATTACTCACTCTTGGATTAGGTGGATTTGGTTGTAAACCAGGAGGAATCCCATTCATCAAAGGTTCCTTTCTATTTCTCAAATTATACATATTTTGATTGTCATTGTGAAAGCAAACATCTCATCATGTTGAATATCAAGTTCTTGACTAAATGGGAATGAAAACTCCCCACTCGTTGGTTGTTCCACTTGTGCATTCTGTATAGAATTGTAGGATTTCAAGAGCATGACATTGAATTGTACAAGAGTGGAATTGTCATTTACCTATGAATTTTGGTTCATCTCCTGATTGCCATTATAGTAAGAACCATTATTGTTAAGTGCATTTTGGCTATCATCATACTGATTGATATCAACATACTGAACATTGTTGTTGTTGTTATTAGCAAGAATGCTTCCATTGTTTGATTGAGTATTCCATTGTCAGTTCTATCTTTGGAAGCCATTGTTGTGATCAAGAGGATTGAAGTTGTTCCCTCCATTGTTGTTTCTTGCATTGTTGTTGTTATTGTTCCTGTTAAAGTTCCTATTGTAATTCTAACCAAAATTATTGTTGTAAGGGCCAACATTGTTTCTTTGGAAGTTGTTATTTTATCCTTGTGACAATCTAAAACATGTCAATTCATTGTTCATTTGTGACATAGTCTTCTTCATTTGACCAAATTTTGAAATAAGGTTATTGTCTATTTCCACGGGAACTATAGCCTTATGTTCAAAGAAAGCTATTTTTGGAGGCTCATACCCTGGATATGTTATTGCTTGAGTTTGTGGAGTGGGTGCCTACTGTAATGGAACTAGGTTCATAGGTATAAACTAGCTAGGCACTGTAGGTGCTCCCATAGGGTATGTTGGTATTGTAGGGACTTCTTGTGCTGGAAGCATCATTCCTCCTCCATTAGGATTGGCTTGCTTCATGAATGTGACTGCCTCTGCAAAGACTTTATCCAATGTGTCAATATTTGTTGTAGGAAGTCTTCTCAGAAAGATTGCAGTAAGATGGTCCATAGCATTTAGATAAATATAAATAGCAGCTTCAACCGGTATGGTGTATGTCATTTCCAACTTGCGGTAAGCCATATGAAAGCTATGGTTGAAGTGAGAAACTGTCTCAGTTGGGCCTCTTTTCATTGATATGAATTTTTGATGTTTCATAGCTGGATTGATGAATGTTTTAAATTGTTTCAAGAACAATTTTTCAAATGTGTCCCAATCTCCAATGCATCCAGGTGGAAAATTAATGTACCAATTGAAGGAAAATTTCCCCAAAGAGTAGGGAAATAAATGAAGAACCACTCCTCATTAGAAACCTACTTTTGGTTGCAAATCTCTTTGAATACCTTGACATGATCTTTAGCAGTTTGAGTCTCACCATAGATGAATCTGGGGCAAAAATTCTCAAGATTCTTAGGGAGGTCATGGAGTGCACCTCTCAAGTTTATTAGTAAATCTAAAGTGTTTGTGAAAAAAGCCATTGGAGGGTTTGGTAGACCTAATGGTGGTTGTTGAGGAGTAGCTATTGGAATATGTGGTGGTCCACTAGGTGGTTGGAGTGGAGGTGGAGTTGAAGAAGATGATGAAAGCTCGAAGGGAAGCAGTTGAATTTGGGATGTTCCCTTGTCACTACGTGGTTTGTGGAAGTGGGTGAGCTCAAGAAAATCATGTGTACTTGGCATAGACCTTAATTCTCATTGAAATGGGGATTTTGGATCAATATCCTCCAGCTTGCATCAACTCTTAGAAAACGTGCATGTCTATAGAAGTACACTTTCTCAACTTTTTGAATTTTGTGTACCACAAAGTTTTGTGCACCTGTGCACCTACGAAGCTACGAACTTGCATACCTATGGAGCTGCGGACCTAAATTTGTCAAAAACTTAGGAAATTTTGGTGAAGCGTAGATTATTGTAGAAGTGCAAAATTTTGAAACTTAGACAATTTTTATTCCTTTCTGAGAGAAAAAAGGGGCCCTCCTTCTAGCACCACTTCTATTGGGTGATAGTTATGCATGAGGTCAACAACAGGAATCCATTGTGCAATTCCTCTCTTGAAAGGCTAATCTTTTGGGATCAACTCCAAGGTTCAGTATTTGTCTTGCAACGTACCAAAATTTTCTCAATTGAAGATAAATGTGATTGTTCACAAGGAGGCCTTTGCTAGTTCGATTATGATCTCAAAATGAAGTAAATATGTTTGCTGTCTCAAAATAACATACAAAAGAACAATATTTTTTTATTTTTCAATTATTTTATGTTTATGTTTTTTTTTTTTCAAATTTTCAAATTTTTGGTGTTTTTTGACTTTTCTAATTTTTAATGTTTTTTGATTTTTTGACTCTAGAACTCTATCTCTAATAAAAATTTCTTCTCTCGACTCTCAAACTGTGAGTCTGGGAGTCAAAAAAAAGTAGGGTGTCCCCATTCCTCACTACGAATGGGGCATGTGTTGTGGACACCACAACACCAGGTATGAACAATACATACATGTATTCCTTAAGTTGGTCAATCCCTTATCCATTGGGCATTAACTAGTTCATAACATAAACATGGATACCCAAGATATACTCATATATTCAGATATCAAATCTATCTATCTATCTTGTAAATAGACATTTATCTTCAAAATGAAATTCATGCTTATCATATCCTCCCATTATCCTTGCAATTTTGTCAATGTATATCAACCAATTTACTCAAGTCCTTGACCCAATAGAAAAACATACAATATTCTTGCAATTCTGTCAATGTATATCAACCAATTTACTCAAGTCCTTGACCCAATAGAATAACATACAATGACACCTTATGCATATATGAACAAAAAATTACAAACCCATGAAGATGGAGACAAATTTTAGACTGAAACTTTCAATCAGATTTCCTTATTAATGTCCTTGAAATCAATCCATAAAATGTATGCAAGACTCATAATATATACAAAATATGATTGTATAATCTATTTTCTTACAAGAAACTGTATGCCTAAAATGTAAGCACACTTCTATGAGTCATAATATTCAAGATTTCTCAAAAATGAGGTCTCGAATGGCGACTGATAGCTCCCTACTCATGGAGTGTAGGGGTTTGTAATGGAGGCCCTCAGTCTGACCTAGTTTGTGCCCATACAAGTACACCATGAAACAAGAGATTCAATGATCTAATATGCATGCAAATGGAAATTTAAAAAAAAAAAAAAAAAAAAAAAAAAAAAACTAATCTAAATGATAACAATGCAAAACAATATAAGAAATGAAATCTAATCTATGAAAAGAAATAACAATGCATATCTAATCTATGAAAGCAAGATCTAATCTATCAATGCAAGATCTAAGCTAACATGAAAATCAAAGTATGGATCATGATGATGGAAGCCATGCATGCAAGAGAGAATGAGACAAGAAGATAGAAGTTCTCCACAAAAGCTTTAATATTCAAAACCCCTTCTTCAAAAATCACTCTCCAAACCTGCAACATAACAATAGCATAATAATGGGTGTCTCTAAAATGAGGAGAGGGCTCTCCCTTATAAAGAAGATTGGACGATCTAGATTGAGAGGAAAAAGATTTAATCAAGGGTGGAGAAATAATGATCCATGTGAACTAAAGATCCACCAATGAGAAAAGTGGAGTGGTTGAGAAGAAAGTGGAGAGAGGATGAAGATAAGTCCCATATTAAGTGTAGATAAAAGATTTATTGAATTTTTTATTTTTTTTAACTCCTTTTTCATCTAAAAAAGATTTAAGTGAGATATTTTATTTAATTAAAAAGGAGCAAGTTCTTTTAATTAAATAGGAAATATTTAATCAAATTAAAAGATGGGTTTTTCTCTTAATTAATTAAATGTAGATGAATTATTTAATTAAAAGAGAGGTTTTCTTTTAATTAAATGGAGGCTTATTTTATTTAATTAAAAGAGAGCAAGTTATTTTAATTAAATAGGAAATATTTAATTAAATTAAAAGAGAGATTTTTCTCTTAATTAATTAAATGTGGATGAACTATTTAATTAAAAGAGAGGTTTTCTTTTAATTAAACGGGGACTTATTTTATTTAATTAAAAGAGAGCAAGTTCTTTTAATTAAATAAGACTTAGGATAAAATGATCAACCTTATAAATAAAACAAATTGAATTTGATCAAGGAAATTGATTTGAATTGATTTAATAAAATATTGCAAACCATTGATTTAAGAAATTTGATAATTGATAAATTAAATAATGGAGCCCATAGTCTAGGCGACCATTTTAGGGTGCATACATTTGTTCCTCTTTGACTAATGTGTGATCAATTTGGGAGTACATGTAGTCAAAGAAAGAAATTGAAGTGTGAGGTCAATTTGGGATCACAAAACAACCCCAATGTGTGGTCAATTCGGGAACACATCAGGACAAACAATGCAAATAAATTTTGACTTGAAAAAGTTGAGGATAAAATTGATAAATCTGAATCAAGGATTGAAGTTGATAATTACTAACTTATGAACTGTTCTGTGTAAGATTTTAAGAATGGTTTTGTTTGATGCTTCTGCTTGACCATTCCCTTGTGGGAAATAAATAGAGGACCAATGTTGTTTTATCTTGAACTTCTTACAGAGTTGCTTAAGGTCCTTATTTTTAAACTGACCTCCATTGTCAGTGATAATCTCAGAAGACACTCCATATCTACAAATAATATGATTCAAAATAAATAGAGAAACTGTCTTACCCGAGGCAACAGAAAGTGGGATAGCTTCTACCCATTTAGTGAAATAATCAGTGGTAGTGATAATAAACTTGTGTCCAGATGATGAGTTGGGATGAATTTTACCAACAAGATCAAAGGCCCAATGCTGAAATGGCCAATGAGAAATAAAAAGAATGAGCTCCCTACTTGGAGTATGTATCAGGTTACCATGTTTTTGACATTTTTTACACGACTTTGCAAAAGCTACTGCATCAATTTGCATTGTGGGCCAATAGTATCCCACCCTAAGCAATCTTCAAGCCATGGAAAGACCATTAGAATGTCCCCCACAAATACCCTCATGGATGTCAACTAACACTTGATTAGATTCATCCTTTTCTAAGCATCTAAGAAGTGTTCCATCTAGACCCTTCCTATACAAATCACCAGAGATAAGGGAATGATGAGAGGCATTTCGAATAAGGTTTCTACATTTAGATCGATTAAAGGTTTCAGGTATAATTCCATCACGAATGTATGATTAAGTGGCACCATAATGAGATGACTCATGATCAACAAGGGTACAAATAACATGACTTTCTTGGGAATCATATATAGGATGATGTAGCTCTTCCACTAGGACTTCAAATATTGATTCATGTTGCTCTAATTGAATAAGTGAAGCAAGTGTAGCCATAGCATTAGCTGCCTTATTTTTTGTTCAAGGGATTTTCTGAAATGAGATGAATGTGAAGTAGAGTCTCAAAGAATCAACCATTTTCTTGTAACGTACCAATTTATCATTTTTTGTTAGACAATCGTCATTGACTTGGTTGATTATTAGTTATGAATCTCCATAGATGTGTAACTCTGTAATTCTCCATTCTATGGCCATTTTAAGTCCATTTGTTAAAGCTTCATATTCAAAAATATTGTTTGTACATGGAAATAATAGCTTGTAAGATTTAGGAATTGTGTACCCACGAGGAGAAACAAACAACACACCAGCTCCTGAACCACTTTGCATAAAGGACCTATCAAAGAACATCTTCCATGTTCTTTCAGTCATATACATGAGGTGCTCATCTAGGAAATCAACTTGAATGGGTGCATCATCTTGTAGTGGGAAATCAGCCAATTGATTTGCTATGGCTTGTCCTTTGATTACTTTACGCTCAATGTACTCTATGTCAAACTCTGAAAGGATCATCATCCATTTAGCAAGTCTACTTGTGAGGGCAGCCTTACATAGTAAGTACTTGAGTGGATCTATTTTTTCTATGAGGTGTATAGTGTGTGCAAGCATATAATGTCGTAACTTTTGGGAAGCAAACACAACTGCGAGGCAAGCTTTCTCAATACTGGTGTAATTAACCTCATATGAAACAAGAGTACAACTAATGTAGTATATTGCTCTTTCTTTCCCATGTTCATCAAGTTGAGCTAATAATGCCCCCAAGGAAGATTTTGTTGTTGAAACATATAGGATAAGTGGTTTTCCTTGGATAGGAGGCATTAAAATAGGAGGATTTGCCAAGTATTTCTTGATCTGGTCCATGCTTTGTTGACATTCATCATTCCATACACATTTGACTCCTTTATGTAAGTTCTTGTTGAAATGTTGAGCTCTATTTGCCAATTGTGAAATAAACCTCCTTATAGATTGAAGACATCCTTGAAAACTTCTCATTTGAATAATGTTTTTAGGAGGTGGCATATCCACAATTGCCTAAACTTTTTTAGGGTCCACCTCTATCCCTTTTGCTGAAATAATGAATCCTAGTAATATGCCAGAGGTGACTCCAAATGCACACTTTTTAGAATTTAACCTTAGTTGAAATTGTTCCATATGATCTAGAATGACTTCTAAATCATCTAAATGTGTATCTCTTTTCTTAGACTTGGCCAAGGTGTCATCCACATAATCTTCCATGTTTTTATGCATCATATCATGAAAAATAGTTGTCATAGCTTGTTGATAGGTAGCTCCTGCATTTTTTAATCCAAAAGGCATAACATTCCAACACTAGGTACCCCATGCACAAGTAAATGTAGTCTTTTCTTGGCCTTTAGGAGCTATCTTAATCTGATTATATCTAGAAAAACCATCCATTAAGGAATAAATCTCATAACCTACAGTCATATCCACTATCATGTCTATATTAGGAAGTGGAAAATCATCCTTTGGGCATGCTTTATTAACGTCTCTAAAATCTGTGCAAACTCAAATGGTTTTGTCATGTTTTGAAATTGGTACAATGTTTGATATCCATTTGACATAGTCAATAGCTCTTATGAATTTTGCACCAAGGAGTTTCTCTAATTCTGCCTTGACTAAGAGAGCTATATGAGGATGCATTTTTCTCAATTTTTGCTTAACTAGTTTAACACCTGGAGCTATGGATAAGTGATGCATAATAAGATTAGTGTCCAACCCTGGCATATCTAAATAAGTCCATGCAAAATTAATCTTCTTTTCTTGTAAGAACTTAGTATAGGCTTCTTTTTCTTGTGATGACAAAGACTGAGCCAAATGTACCCTTTGCGAAGCTTCATCCGTACCCAAATTGACTGCTTGTGTTGGTTCAATAAGTACTGAAGATCTATCTTGAAAATAACTAGGAAGAGAGTTAAGCACCTCATCCTTAGGTGCCTTAGAGAGGTTTTCACCCTTGGATACGTCCTTTCTTTTTACCTTTTTTGGTTCTGACACCGCCACATAGTGGTTTTCGCCATCAGAACTCCTTTTCTTTTTCTTTTCTTTTCTCTTTATTTTGTGACTAAGGTACTTGATATCTAGCTTTGTCATACTAGTAGCTGGTTCACTGGTGGAAGAGACTACAGGTTCAATGACATTCAAATAACAGGCTATTTCATAGTCATTTTGAAATGTTAAGATTTCAAGTTCTTGGTTGCATTGGGAACAATCAATTAGGTCAGGATGAACAAGGGATAAATCAATGATAGGTTCAATATTGTGAATATGGATGATATCTCTAGTGATTGAAGATTCAAGGTCTGTCAAGTAACTTCCTAAAATACCCAAATCAAGATTCATCCTCAAAAGTGAAGAATCATCCACTAAGGCAACATGTGAGTTCAAATCCTCTAGTCTTACATGTGACTCATTAAATAACTCAGGTTGAGAACTATATGTATGAACAACATCAACATCCATATCAACTGTGGAAGATTCTGAGAAAGAATCCCATTCATACTCGTTGGAATATGTTTCAAAATCTTGACTAGGATGCTTACACCATGAATGCTTGGGATGTCTGGATGTGGAAGCTTCAATACTATTAAGAGTCACACTTTCTTGTTCTAAATTGGCAACTATCTCATGAGATACTAGATTATCTAAATCTCCCCAAAGGAGATTAGTAGAAGGGACCCAATCTTCACACATATCTTTTTGGTTTTTTGAATTAGGTATGTATTCTTATTCTTCTTCACTATCTGACTTATCAAGGATAGAAGCAACATTCTTACTGTGATCCACATACCTTAGGCTGACTGACTTCTTAGACTTGCATTCAAAAAGTTGATGATCAAGGGGTTTAGCTCTAGTATCCAATCTATTACTAAGAGGACCATGTCCAGGATAACCCATTTTCTTAACAAAAGAATACCCTCTTCCATAAGCATTAGGTGAAGGAGTGAAATCTTCATTGTGCATATACTTCTCTTCTCTATAAATCCAATCTTTAACAACCACATCTTCTTTCTCATCTTGAATAGGCACTGACGACTGTACAAATGTGTCAAATAATGTCATAGCTAAAGAGGAAGGTTTCATCTCTTGTGAAGGTTTACCATAAGACCTAGGTGAAACTGGTAATGCAACGAGGGAGTTAAGTTGATATCCCCCCATGCCAAGGTCTATGGACTTAAACTTGTTCTTGCAATCAGCTAAAACTGCATTAAAATCATCTACTTGTCTATTAAGGGGAACATGAGCACTTGCTGAAATTGAGTTGATAGACAAAGTGTTATCCCTAGGAATACATATCTCTATTCCATCGTAAGGAAACTTAACACACTAATGATAAGTAGATGGTACTGCTTGCATATCATGAATCCATGGTCTACCAAGCAGAATTTTGTATGCAAGGGGTCCAACATCAACTATTTGGAATAAAACATCTTTTTCTACAGGGCCAATCCTAATAGGAAGGACAGCCAACCCCTTTGAAATTCTCTCTACCTCATCATAAGCTTTGATAGCAATCTTTATTTTGCTATTAATAACTTGTTCAAAATAACCCAATGTCTTTAAAAGACTCAAAGAAAAAATATTAAGCCCAACACCCCCATCTATCAACACACACCTAACATGGGTCCTATGTATCATAACCTCAATATGAAGGGAAAGATTGTGTGGATGGCTCAAGGATTTATCATCTTCCTCCGAAATGGAAAGATAATGAGGGCTTGCAATATGATTAACCATGTTCTAGAATTGACCAACATCTAAATTATTGGGGACATTTGCCATGCACAAAGCATCCTCAAGGACCTGCTTGTGTCTCAGAGACAACTCTAAAATCTCAAAGATTGAAATCTGAGCAGGAGTTCTTTGCAATTGATCAACAAGATTATAATTTGACTTGGGATTAATCATTGGTTTTGAAGGAACATTCTTGTATTGCACTTGTTTTGGCTTACTTGGTTGGTTTGAACTAGGTCCTTTGATAACAAGGGGACCTTGACTTTAAGTAACAACATTGAGACTTTGGGAAGACACTTGCTTCGGTTTACTTGACTGGTTTGAATTGGGTGCTCTAATGACAAGGGGACCTTGAGATGAATCTCTAGAGTGAGCACCCCTTAGCACAAAAATAGGTTTTTCGCCAAAGGTAGGAGAGTTCAAATTTAAATTATAACCATTGGGATCTTTATCTTCCATCATGTTGACACTTTCTTCTACAACCTCAAGCATATTGAAAACATTTTCTGCATTTGTATAAGTATAATTGATTGCAGCCCTACCATTCTTAGGTTGGGAAGCTTCCCCTGTCTCATACTTGGGCAAAGGCTCTTTGAATACTATGTGATCAGCATTGGTATTTAGTCCATCTATTTTAAGTTTTCCATTCTCAATTAGATCTTGAACAATATGCTTGAATCTCCCACATTTTTCAATATTGTGTCCAATGCCATTGTGAAGCTTGCAATAAGCCTTCTCATCCCACCACCATGGCTTAACTTCAGGTATGTAGAACTCTGCAGCATCATAAGGGTGCACAAGATCACATGCAAGGAGCTTCGTGAATATCTCTTCATATGTCTCACCTAATTGTGTAAAGTTACGTTTCTCTCCTTTAGACCTTTCTTGATATCTTGGTTTGTTACTCTGTTGATTAGCACTAGCCAAATGGAGAAAAACTTGGTCTTTAGGGTTTGAGGAATCCACAACTCCATCATTGACCACTTGTTTATTCTTAATCCAATTTATGTTCTTTCCTTTATCCTTGTTGTTGTTGTTATTATGACCATTATTGTTATTGTTTCCATTTTTTGTCAAAATAACTTGCTCTCTCAAAACATCCTCAATCCTAAATGTAGCTTCAATCATGGTATCAAAGGATTCAAAAACCATCTTCTTAACTTCATACTTCATCTCAGGAACCATATTACTAATCAGGATTTCAATCTTTTCTTTCTCAGGAATAGTCCTAGAATAACGAGAGCATTATCGTCTCCATCTTTACAAGAAAGTAACAAAGGGTTCTCCTTGATTTTGCTTTGTGTGACATAAGTCCAATAGTGAGACAGATCATGAAATATTGTATGAAAAGTGTTGAACAAATCTTTGAATTAACTCAGGGAATGTCTTAATAGGAGGAGTTATATTGGTAAACCATTCCATGGCTTGAGCCTTAAGACTCCTTGGAAATAATCTCATAAGATATGAGTCCTCATGATGAAACTCAAAACTCATAGTATAGAACTGACACACATGATCATTTGAATCCCCATTTCCATCATATTTATCATATTGGGGGATCTCAACTTTTCTAGGAAAGTCTTTCATGTCAACACTCTTATCAAAAGGATTTGGACAAATTGAATCAAATGAAAAAGAACTCTTGGGTGCCGATATTTGCTTCATTTTTTTCTTCAATTCATAAATTTCTTCTTTCATGGAAGGATCATGCTTTTGAATCTTTTTATCCACATTAAAGTTGTAAGGGACCTTAGCACCCTTTTTGATCAAATTTTGAAAGCATGCATCTCTATTTTGGTCCATATATGCTTCCATACGTTGCTGAAAATGTGGATCTTGTGGTATAGCCATGAAATCATAAGAATTATATTCAAATTTGGACCTACCACCTCCATATTGTGAACCATGATGAGCTTGTTGTGAAGGTTTTCTTGAAACTCTAGGAGATGTTGGTCTCCTATAATAATCATGTCTTGAAGCTTGCCTTCCTCTAGGAGCAGGAGATTGTGAAGATGTTCTTGAATATTTACCACTTTGTGGAGTCTTGGGAGGGGTAGATGGGGGAGAGTTGTTTCCACCACCAACGTGCACATTGTTGAATTTATTGTCAAGTTGTGAAGTCTTGAAAAAGTCTTGTTCTTCTTGATGGGATTTTCTTTCCATCTCAATGATAACTTGCCTTTCTTCCTCTAGGCATTGAAATTGTTCTTCTTTCTTAGATTTTTCTTCTAGAAGGGCATTTCTTTCATGATCAATTGCTTTGAGCCTTCCACTTGCATAACCTAGAGGTGTCATGAGCAGTGTACATGGTCTTGATTGTCTAAACTGATTACCAGTAAATGTTGCATTCATGTGAGCACTGGAAGGCTCACCAATTTGATCATCATGTTGGGCTTCCTCTTCTTGATAGGCATAATGTTTTCCTATCTCATCCCTTTGATGTGCATCCAAATACCTATCCTCAATAAGAGGTGAAGTTGGTCTACTTCCATGAGTGGGATCACCACTCAAAAGGTCAACATTATACTCACTACTTTGATTCTTCTTATATGGCACTCTTGTAAAACTCATATCCATAGCTCAATGAGGTGATGCTAAGGGTGTACTCAATTCAATAAGATCACCACTAGGGTCACACAAAACTTCTAGAATACTCTCAAGTGATTGAATAGACACAAGTTCCTTTCCCTTACGTCTTCTATGAGTTTAAACTAAGGGTAATTGTTTAAAGACAACTTGAGGTTGCTTTCTTTGATCTACTTGATATCTTGTTGTAATTGACATGAAAGAAAAGGTACTAATTGATAGGATAACCCTAAGAAATATTGGTACCAAACTAGGATAGTAAAAGCACTAACTTGTCCAAAAGAGATGTGATAAGATAGAATTTTGTAATAGGCATAAACCAACATTGCCATAGAGGGGCTCACAACTTTGGATGAATACCCTAGCACATATGGACCAGGAGGATGATTTACCCAAATTATAAATAATTAAAATTGATTTTTTTTTAATGAAAGTGAATGGACAAGAGATTACTAAGACTCTCCAAGTGTAATTTCAAAGGATACAAGTGTATATCTTTCTCAATAAGGATGGTTTCTAACTCACCAACTCCAAACAAGGTCTCTCATGAAATCAATGACTACTAATTCAAGAGGTCAAAGCACAATAACCTAAGGTGCAAAAAGGATTCTAACAATGGGGTAAGTAGCCTAATCCAAATAGGATCAACCTAGGGAGACTAGAAATAATGGGATAACAAAATTATTCGATTGTAAAGTCTCAGCTCAAGAACTTAGATTTTGTTCATTTTAAATATCCAAATAGATGTATCAATAGATTCTCTATCATGAACCAAGCACACAAGATAGCAATCAGGGATTTCAAGCAAATAGTCTTCAAACAATGAGCAAGGGGCAAAGAAACCTTGTGCATGAACAAGTATGGTGACTTAGTATTTCTACTCCTTAAAGGTTCTACTTGTGTATGTTCTTGAAAATGTTTTAGTAGGCACTTAGAACACAACAACACCTTATCAAGTTGTCTACAAGGATATACATGGCTTTCTAAAAGGAGTCCTCGATATATGCAAGGTTTGTGAGGCCTAAATTCATAGATGAGAAGAATCCAAAATCACACAGCCGAGGGGAGAGGGTAACCCAAATCTCCTCCTTCACTTCTCAAAGGTATAAAGTTCTTTGAGGCTTAGCCAAGAGTGATATCAAACTCAATTCCCAAGAGAGGTGTCTTTGGATTCACCTCTCAATATTTATACTTCGTCGGAACATAGGAGTTGAGGTCGTCCCAAGGGTTGATGAAATCCTCAAGCAGGCCTCCTAGAAATAAAAACTAAGTAATTCACTCTCAAAAGTATTCAAAGCACTAATGGTGGAACACTTAACTCTTCAAGTAAATGTGAAGTGAGTCCAAAAGTGGAACATTTAACCCTTTAAGAGAATGTGAAGCGAGTCCAAAAGTGGAACATTTAACCCTTCACACAAACTCAAAGTGAGTCCAAAAGTGTAATATTTAACTCTTCACTCCAACTAAAAGTGAGTCCAAAAGTGGAACATTTAACTCTTCACACCAACTCAAAGTGACTCCACACCTTAGAAAACAAGTGAGTTCCAAAAAGCACAAAAGGGTTGCCTAGTGGAGCAATTAACGCTTGTTTCCTGTAGACCCCTCCCCCTTAATGTGGTGCTGATCTTGAAACCACGGGGTGGAAATGAGGGGCTGGCAGATTAGCGAGTCCAATACTCAAGATACCAATCTAGATCAATCACAAGTAATCTAAGACTGCTAGTCAATACTACTCATAAATGAAAAAGGGTTGAACAATGGAATATTTAACTTTCCAAGTAAACATAGAGTGAGTCCAAAAAGTGGTGCATTCAACTCCCTATGTAAACAAGGAATGTATCCATGCCCTCAATCACTTAATGAGATATTTGATACTGGAACCAAGAATTACTTAAGGTTTAAACACAAGCATTCATTTACACAAACTTGTATGAAAGCAAATCTATGTTCATTCATTTCCCATTAAGAGCATCAATTGAAATTTGTTTTATGAAAGCATGTAAAACACTCAAGGCAAACACATGAGAGGTTTAATTTTAATCCCAAATCTAAAGGTTTTAGAGATCAAACAAAATACCTGGTAATCCTTGCAATGCGTCTTTTGTTTGTTGAACCTTTTGTTTACACTTGAACGCTCACTCGCAATGAACAAAGCAACGAGCAAAACAAGCAAAACTAGAGTTAGATCTAAAAATCTAGAGTTAGATCTAAAAATTTGATTTTTAAGAGTGATAATAATTAGCAAGTAGCCCAAATGAAAGCTCACATCATGCATTGATTCATTGTAAAAATTAAATGCAAGCTATTCATTAAATGGATTTTTTTTCAATTGATTTTTGACCTAATCATAAAGATCAGATCTATATAATATGGATTCAGATCCAAAATTCAAAATATAGAAAAGTGACCCCTATCAAAAATTAGAGAGCTCTCCAAAAATGCAAAAAATTTGAAAAGATCTTTTAATTTGTGCCCTAGGGAGTCATTTTGTCAAAACAGACCAGTTTTTGCAAATCAAATCATTGACCCCTAATATGACCTCTAAAATTGAAACACAAAGAACACTATTTAAAATTCTGAGATCTTTCCAAAATTGTAAATTATTCTAAAAAATATGTTAATTTACTCCCGAAAATAATTTTTCATGAAAAATCAATGAAAAATCATAAACTATCGAAAACATTTTAGAAAAATCTAAAAATTGGACCAAAGATTTTTGAAATGTCCCTTTACTGATTTTGTATGATATTTCAAACCTCTAATCAGATCTTTAAGATCAAACAACCAATACTTCAAAGATCTACCAATTTCTCAATAAACCCCAAATCGGGTATGCCGGAAACACCACAAAAGCACTGATAATCCATCATAGAAGTATAATCATGACCAAATACATATATTTAGATCTATTTTAACATCTAAATGTCTTTTATACAGCAGCAACCCAAACTGATATGAAATACTCAACCGAAAACACCAAACTCTTACAAAAATCACAGCCGAAAACCCACAAATCTGCACTGTTCAGCACAAAGGCAAACTCTGTATGAGCATGCACATGGAATGGATTCAAACTCCCATCCTTAGCCTTCTTTAAAACCTACAAACTCCCATTCTTGGGTCTCCTCCACAGGTTTGGCAGCCTCTGAAGAACAACAAAGAAATGAGCAAAAATCAAGTTCTGGAATCCGCCCAAAATGCCTTCAAACCCCTTAAAAGAGGGCATAACCCTAACTCACATCCAAGAGGGGTTAATAAAATATAATTTAATAATAATTTTATTTATTAGTCCATTGGTTTTCAAAGATCAGCCCCTTTTGCCAAAACTTCACCTTTTTGGAGCCTGCCTACCTTAGCAAAGTTTATTATTTTTAATTATTTGAAAAGGGGACATGACACTTTTCTGATACATCAAAACCTTACAAAATTTTTTTTAGATCAAAATACATAGCCAGTTGAAAGATGTGATCAAATCTTTCAAATCTAGGGTTTCTTTGAGTCTCAAATTATTGACCCCTGATATGACCTCTAAAATTGAAACACAAAGAACTAACTTTGTTTAAAATTTAGAGAGCTTTCCAAAACTATAATTTTTTTTGAAAAATATGTTAATTTACTCTTGAAAATGATTTTTTATGAAAAATAAAAGAAAAATCAGAAAAAATTGAAAATATTTCAGAAAAATCTAAAAATTGGACCGAAGCTTCCTTGATACATTAGAACCTTGCAAAACAAAATTTAGATTAAAATACCTAGCCATTTGAAAGATATGATGAAATATTTCAAATCTAATTTTTTTTTCTTGAGTCTACAAATAGATCTGCATAAAATCCAGCAAGCATAGGTGGGTTGCCCCATAGTGGGCATAAAAAATGTATGCCTAAAATGTGAGCACACTTCTATGAGTCATTATATTCAAGATTTCTCAAAAATGAGGTCTCGAATGGTGACTCATAGCTCCCTATTCATGGAGTGTAGGGGTTTATAATAGAGGCCCTTAGTTTGACCTAGTTTGTGCCCATACAAGTACACCATGAAAAAAGAGATTCAATGATTTAATATGCATGCAAATGGAAATTAAAAAAAAAAAAAAAAACTAATCTAAATGATAACAATGCAAAACAATGTAAGAAATGAAATCTAATCTATGAAAATAAATAACAATGCAGATCTAATCTATGAAAGCAAGATCTAATCTATCAATGCAAGATCTAAGCTAACATGAAAATCAAAGTATGGATCATGATGATGGAAGCCATGCATGCAAGAGAGAATGAGACAAGAAGATAGAAGTTCTTCACAAAAGCTTTAATATTCAAAACTCCTTCAAAAATCACTCTCCAAACCTGCAACATAACAATAGCATAATAATGGGTGTCTTTAAAATGAGGAGAGGGCTCTCCCTTATAAAGAAGATTGGACAATCTAGATTGAGAGGAAAAAGATTTAATCAAGGGTGGAGAAATAATGATCCATGTGAACTAAAGATCCACCAATGGGAAAAGTGGAGTGGTTGAGAAGAAAGTGGAGAGAGGATGAAGACAAGTATCATATTAAGTGTAGATAAAAGATTTATTGAATTTTTTATTTGTTTTAACTCCTTTTTCATCAAAAAGAGACTTAAGTGGGATATTTAATTTAATTAAAAGGGAGCAAATTTTTTTAATTAAAAAGAAATATTTAATCAAATTAAAAGAGGGGTTTTTGTCTTAATTAATTAAATGTAGATGAATTATTTAATTAAAAGAGAGGTTTTCTTTTAATTAAATGGAGACTTATTTTATTTAATTAAAAGAGAGCAAGTTCTTTTAATTAAATAAGAAATATATAATTAAATTAAAAGAGAGGTTTTTCTCTTAATTAATTAAATGTGAATGCACTATTTAATTAAAAGAAAGGTTTTCTTTTAATTAATTATTTTATTTAATTAAAAGAGAGCAAGTTCTTTTAATTAATTAAGACTTAGGATAAAATGATCAACCTTGTATATAAAACAAATTGAATTTGATCAAGGAAATTGATTTGAATTGATTTAATAAAATATTGCAAACCATTGATTCAAGAAATTTAATAATTGATAAATTAAATAATGGGGCCCATAGTCTAGGCGACCATTTTAGGGTGCATATAGAAACTACAACATTGTTTTTCATAATAAAGAGAAATGCTAAAGAAAATGGTGGAATCATAGCTCTGGATCGAACCTTGTGGTATCACAGACAAATTGGAACCAACCCTAGAGAAAGAGAAAAGAAGAGACTAAATAAAAAGGAATCAATCCCAGATCAGATCAGATGCTGCCATTTATCCACTTGGTAAACCTCCATCTATTGCTGAAGAACATCTCTCTACTCTCTCTTTATAACTACAAATCAAATATTTTCTTTGCTGCTTGAAGAAAGCTTGAAAATATCTTTAGAAAGACAATGACATGTAATTGAAAACAATGCTAGATCTGATATTAAACTAGGGCCAAAAACACCCGTCAAATGACCTCTAGGGGAAAAATAAAGATTTTAGAATAATTTTACTCTAAATCCAGTTACAACAAAATTCAATGATTGATCTCTAAATATTTTGAAACTTAATCATAAATTCTACTCATTTAGTTGAGAATTTCTCCCGTTTTACAAATTTGCTTATAGCTCATACTAGTGAATTCCTGTACAATTTTTGATTTCATATTTGGAAATTTCATCTTTTTCCAATTTTGATGGTATATTGCACTCTATGTTTTCAATGAAAACTACCCCTCTGGTGCTCATTTGAAAATTTCAGGCCCAACTAATGAAAATAGATTAAAATTGAAAAATGTAAAAATTTATATTGTCGAAACTCTAGAAAAACACTAAAATCTTTAAATTCTTCATATTAAGGCCTACATGTTCAAAGTCTTGGAGAAAAAAATATTGATTTTTTTATTATTTCCCCCTTTTGCCCTTTTTTCATTCTAGGTCAACCCCAATTTGACTGCCATGTGGCATCATGTGATTCACTAGAGTTGTATTATCATCACCACCTCATCATTGTCTTACTGGAGCACCCTGCCACATGTTGCATCCTTGCTTTATCATAGGCTTAACCTAGGTTCTACCTTAACTCCTATGATTGGGTAATTTACCTTGTTATGTAGCATTAGAACTCATCATTGCTAATCGTGATTAACTCTTGTGAGGTCCTCGCCACCTCATCATTGCCTTACTGGAGCACCCTGCCACATGTCACATCCTTACTTTGTCATGTGCTTAACCCTAGGTTCTACCTTAACTCCTATGACTGGGTGATTTACCTTGTTACGTAGTTTTGAAACTCATCTCTACTAACTGTGGTTAACTCTTGCGAGGTTGCAAAATAAGCATTTTGCACCATTACATGAGTTTTTTTTAAAAATCTTAACACTTAATGCTTGTAATTGTGCACTGATGATTAACTTGACAATTTCATTCCATCACTGTGGTTAGAGCTAAGCATAGCTTAACTATTGTAACACTACAAAGTCAGGACCTACCTCTATGTTTGTGCCACCTGACACCTTCCTATTTATCATTGATGTCATTTGCTTTCTCTATCTAGTCGCTTGCATGGCACATCACAATTTTGTTACAGTTTCATGCTAGGTATCCATTGTCCATGGTGGTTATAGTTGTGTAAGGCTTGTGCTTCAAAAGTGTCATGTCTTTTAAGGCACTAAGTCTAGTGTGCCTTCATGCTTTTAAACATATAAATATCCCCTTACAACATCAATGTGGGATAAATTCTCTTATGGAAAATTTGATATTATGCATAGAGGCCTTCCATCAAACCATGTGCACATTCCATTTTGAAGACATGCTCATCCTCATATTGAAATCTCTCCCAAACTCTTCCATTTGAATCTCTTGAGTGTTGGAAGATAGCTCAAAACACGTACTGCTCTTCCATTGTGGCTCCCCCATTTTCGTACTTGTTATGCTCTATGTCTAAGAAGGGCACTAATAACTACTACACTTGCTGAGATTCTTCCTTGATGCAACATCTTAACATTTATTCCTTCCAACTCATGGCAGTACTAGTGTAGGTGATCCTCCATCAATGCTGATCAAACTTTTAAAAATATTTGCTTCCTTTATCCTTAGTATTATTTACTTGGTAATTCTTTAGCCTTTAAGAGGGAATTGATTTTTTTGACAATGCAAATCATATATAATATTGAATATTCTACATCAGATTGTAGCTATTGGGCTTATACAAAATGTTTACCATCATCACAATGTTGAAATGTAAGAGAAAGAGAAAATGTGCACTTCCTCCAGGTTTTTTGTAAGCAAGCAATTTTTGAATTAAAACCCGTGAATAAAACTTCCCTTCCATTACCACCAAAATTGTCTTCAATTGGCGTGATTTGGCAATTGCAGAATTCAATAATTTCATCTAGGAGATGATGAAGCTTAGAGGGACACCCAATATGGCTAGCCTTTTCCTCATACATTCCATACGTATATTGCTAATTTAGGCCCCATCCTCAAGCTTTAGGCTACCAATTCACTTTCTTCAATTGTAGGTCCCTGTAAGTTGGGCATAATCATGGAGAGGATTTGAAGAATTAGAGATTTGAAATAAGCTTCAACTTCATATGATTAGGATACTAGAACAACCTTTCTGGTGTAGAATTTTTGTGATGAAGAAGTTAGGAAAAGATTGGTGTTAGAATATAAATCTTGCGAGCATGTGAATCAACACTTGATGTCAAGTTGCCCTCTAAACTTGTTGAAAACTCTGAATGAGCCCAAAGTTCCCTAGCCTAAACAAGAGTATTTCTGAAAAAAATACAATGTCTTCCCACTTTGTAGTGATAAAAGATGTCAATCCACTTCTATTCCAAATTAATTTGCCCCTTTTGAGTCTATCCATTTCAAAAATTTACCACCATTACAAAAGCTGCACCTTGCAGGACTCCACCTTTTTATGGTTATGATAATCTGCATTACTGTTTAGAGATACCAATATTGTGCCCTTTCTATTTTACTTTAAGTTTAAAGTTTTTCTTCCATACTAACCATCAAATCAATAGAAAAAGAGTCAACTTTGAAGGGATTAGTCAAATTGAGAAAATCCATATTAGGAAAATTTTGCAAAACATATGTGTAATACCCCAAAATTGGCTCATTGCCATTATAACCAGTTCTAGTCTATTTGATCAACCCGAAAGTCTTATGTCACTAGGCAATTCTCATTTTGATTCTTGCTATTTGACTTAATTGTCAGATGCTAAAAACCCTAATCTACGTTAATAGCACTCTTTATTTAATTCCTAAAGTATAGACTCAAATTGGCTACATTAAACCTATTGATTAGATTTAATTTAATTTAAAATGTTGATACTTTGGTTAAATTAAATTATCTCCTAAAGCTAATGTACTAGGGAATTAAATTTATTTAATTTAATAATGTTCTCATTTTAATTATTGATTGTGATTATTCAATTAACTGAAATATGCATTTATGAGGTCATATCTCATTTTTATTAAATTAAATAACTTTCTAATTTCTTCTCTTCAGTTCAAGAATGAGAATTCTAAGCTATCTATCTCTCCAATTGGAATTGACTTTATCCACTTATTCTCACACTTAGGTGAATTTCAATTAACTCTCCATCAAACTTAGGATTTAAGTTAGTTAACCTCACCTACACTAGGAATCTTCCATCTTGACTGGATCTCATCTTCAATCCTAACCATTGATTTGAGTTGATCTCAACCGTTGATTAATTTTGGGAATTCTATATAAGAGGCTTCTAATTCCTCATTATAGAGGTTGGAATTTGAATTGCATTGAATTATTGTTGAATTGCATACTCACTTGTTTTATGTTATCATAGCTTATCTTGCTTAGCATCAATATCATTTAGCTTAATATAATGCATACATATAGATTAGATGCTTTTTCTTATTGCTAGATTAAAATGCATCTTTCATCTAGATTAGTTACATGATCATTTAATTGCATAAATCCTTCATACTAAAAGGTTTGGTTGCTTGCTTCTCAATCTGAGAGCAAGGCAAAATCCTTCTAGATAGAAGGCAATAGGTTGCGCTAATCAGATTTCTCAGATGAACAATTCAATGTTCATTCTAGGATGATCTCTTAGGTAAATACTATGTTGAAGTGTGTGTGAGAATCCGAGGCCCACAATTCACCCATACATTTTTGGCACCCACCATGGGGCTGAGAAAATCAATTTTTCTGGCCTCATCTACTTTATTTTCTATTATTTTAATGATTTTGTTATGTCCTGCCATATAGATTTCTAGATTTTTATACAAGAAATCTTATTTTCACATGAAGGTTTGAAGATTTTGCCCCTTTCTTTGCACTTCTTCGTGCAAAAAAGTGCCTAGTCATGTGGTTTCTCACATGGCACCTCATTTTCTTACATGGGCCAGTGCAAGATTTTGTGCAAAATTTTACAACACATGCAGAGTTTTTCCAAAATTTAATTTATCATTTCGTTTGACTAACGTGTTTTCTTTGAAGCACTTTTTTTTAGATTTCTAGTTTTTATCCAACATAATAGTGGTTGGCAGGATGTTTTGATGAAGACACCTTTTATTCAAACACTACAAAAATGAACTAACTATGTGATTGTAGGACACTGTCAAAGATACAAATGTTGAAGACCAATTTTAAACCTACTCTAAATGTCATATCTTTTTATTTCTTTCTACACATAGTATAATTAGGGCTTGTGAGCTTTGTAGGGTGCAAGATAGAGGAATAGGGGAGTATGATCTTTACCACTTAGAGATCATGACCAAGGGTAAATCAAAAACCTAGAAGCCTCTAAAAGAAGACTTTCGAGATAGGAAGCAAGTTAGTGATTCTCCAGTGCGAGTCCTCTTCTATGAAAGGATGATTATTTACTTTTAGGCAATCAAAATCTTGAGAAAGGGATAAGTCTAGATAAATTAAGCTAACTTGGTCATTAATATGTTTGAGCGAGGTGATGAGGTAGAAGAATATGCTCTTTCCCCTTGAGCGAAATCAAAAACTTGGACCCTTAGATCTGAACCACCAATCTGAGTCAACCCTTAGAGGGCCTACTATAGTGATCCAACCTTCAGGAAAAACCCAAGTGAGCACACTCCTTTTGCTAGAGATTCCAACACACTATAATAAAGAAGCTTTGTAGAGCAGAAGACTCCAAAGCCATATTAATTTCTTCCTCTTCATTCTTGATATTGCATATCAAGAGAAGGCTCTGTCTATTGCATTGGCTGACACTAGCCCCAGTCTTTCTAGTCAAGTGTGTGCACTTTCAAATGCTAGTGTGGGATACTAGTCTCAACTCCACTTGTGAAGCCATTAGGGATTAATATGAATGTAATCCAAGTAAAAACCTTTTAGTTAGTTGCTACCTGATTCACCTTCAAAAGGAGGCATAATATTTGTGCAAGGAAGGGGAAGAATCTCTCCTATAGAACTCACCATAGGCATGTAACTAGGAATTGGATGGTGGTATACACACTTTAACCATACCACAAGGGTTTTCATTTAGTGTATATGTTATTGAGCCCTTTGAATACACCAAAAAAATGAGTTCCCTCTATGGGGTGACATGGCTGTGTGAGGTGCATGCATGCACATAAGTTATGGGACAAAGGTTTTGCTTCCTCTACCATTTTTTGGTTTTAGGGATAAAGCATGTTTGTTATCAAGTCTTAAATTTGTCCAAACCTGTCTAAACAAACTAAAAGTCAAGACTCCCATGTCCCTCCAAGTTGCTTTGTCCTTGGTTGAATTGTATTTGACTATTGCTTGATTCCTGTGACTCTCTGAAAACAACTTGTTTAAAACCAAATGATGTCTAACAATTTGGAAACCAACCTTGTTGTCTATCTAAAATCCATCCAAGCAACCAACATTTTTTCTAGAATAGTCTAAAACCCTTAATATCTCTTCAAAATCAAATTTTTGTTGTCAGTCAGTTCCTCAGTTTTCCAACATTTTGCGCAAAGTCCTTTATGCTTGGCACTTCTTTGGATGAGCCTGTCCAGGTTTGTACATAGCCCTATGCAAATATCCATGTGAGATCTTGCAACCTTGCTCCTTTTGTCAAATTCTTGTCTTCTTATCAGGTCAACACATCCTCGTGCTACTTTAAACAAGTCCTTGCACGAGAAACTAGGTCCATATTTTTTGTTTCAAGTCTTTTCCTAGTTCTTTGTGCTTTATCACACAGTTCCCTAGGCATCTTCATGTGGGATATTGCCTTGGATTTATCAAAACTTTCTATTAAAGCTATGTTCTCTCTAAGTTTGGTCTATACCTGCAACTAGTTACCTCTTTTCTATCTGCAAATAGTCTAAAACAACGACATCTTGCTTAGCTAATGACTTGTGACCTACACTTCAACTAGTCTTGTCTCTCATTTATTTTGTTCTTGTCCTTTAGTGCTTGCTATAATCTGTGTCATGATAGTCATAACCTTTGGCTATTCTAGCCCTTACTCAGGCTACTCATACCCTAGTATACAACACTCTTATCTCATTTCCTCGAGACTACGTTCTAGTGTGGTCCTTGTCTAGGGTTTTGCTTCTTGTCCTTATCTGTAATTGTGGCAAAAAGAAGTGGAAACTTGTTTTATCCCCTTAGAATTAGATGAGGGGGAGTTAGGGGTCATAATTGTGACAGAGGTTTCTTTCTAGTTCATACACAATCTATGTTTGGTTCATCTAGTGAGGAGTCTTCACGATTTGCTTTAGCTGTCAAACTGCCTCATGTCTAGAGAACATTCTCTATCAACTTACAACAAACCAAGAATCCCTTGTATCAAGAGGATCCCAAAACCAAAAAAGGTCCTAAATCTCAAAACAACATGACTAAAATCTTATTCAAAGGACCTTTCCAATCAAAACATACCAAAACTATTCACATTCCTACAATGGCTGATCACAAACCCAAACATGGTAGATATAGTAGAGACCAAGACCAATCTAGGAATGAGAAACAAAAAGACCCCTTCACTTATGAAAATGAGGAAGAGGAGGAAATACTTCATAAACACATTGAAAAGTGTTGTAAAGCCAAAAAATTCCACAAGGTCATGAAAATCCTGCTCAATGAAGAGAAAGAGAAATACTTTCTTTTACTTTCTTAAGAGGGAGCTAAGCTACCTCATCACTTCAACGTGGAAACTATCATTACACTTGAGGAGGAAATTGAAGCTTCCAAATTGCAAAAATAGTTGAAGATCATGCAAGACCAACTAGCCCAAATGATGCATGATAAAGACAAACTTGCAAAAACATACACCTTAGAAGCTCTTTGTTTATTCCTATTTGACAAGAGTATAGACATGCCTCCTTCTCCAAGAGGAGCTGAGTTACCTAAGTACAAAAAATAATTTGGAACTACTAATCCCCAAGGTCACTTGTGGGAATTTAGGGCCTTAACTATGGAATTTATGCATGATCAAACATATCTCATGCATCTATTCCTAAGAAGTCTAGGTGGTCAAGCTATGGAGTGGTTTTCACACTTGCCTCCTAGTATCAAAATGTTTGATGAGATTGCTAACCTATTTGTTCAATAGTACTCTCAAAATATACAACACCTGGTTAACATCCTAGACTTGTGAAATCTTAAATAGAGAGTTTGGGAACCTTTCCTCATATTCCTTTAGAGACAGAGACAACTTTACACCAAATATTCATGAAAGATTCATGAAATGGAAAAGCTTGATATTTTCACTAATAATCTCCTACCTAATTTTGGGTACAGAGTTCAACTTCAAGGTCCATGCACCTTTGAAGACATGGTCACACAAGCTATTTGTATAGAGGAATTCATGGTTAAAAAGGGTGAACTTACCCTTCAAAAGGACACAAAACAAGGATCCACCTCTAATAAGAACAAACCCAAGTATGTGAACAAAAACTAAGAGGTTGTACATGATGGGGTTGTTGACAACATCACATCTAAACCTTCTAAGGTAGCCTTTAACCTCACAGATAATCTCAAAGCATACAAGAATGTTGAGAAACCTCCTTCTGACAATAAGGCACCTGGAAAAAAATTGAGAAACTGTTGAGTCTCACACCCAAAATAAGAGTATACACCTCTTGATGAAATTTTGGATGTGGTCTACAAGACCTTGCTATAAAACAAGCTCATTTCTCCATTAGATAACTCTCAACCTTACAATCCACAACCAGGACCACCATGGTGGAATGAAACTACATTTTGTGAATATCACCAAAACAAAGGTCACAAAACTAGCAACTGCATAAACTTACATCACAAAGTCCATGACTTGATTGATGATGGTGACATTGTTGTGGATGGACATAACATGAACTTGGATCACAAGGATTTAAAGGAGCTATTCATATCTTATGAAAAAGGAGAGAGCTCAGAACCAAAACCTAACAACAAGGTCAACTATACATACTCTAACAATGATGATGAGATAGTCCATATGGTTGAGCCAATTGGTGTTGAGTATTGTGACATTATCACCATCAAGGACAAGAAAGATAACAATAAATCTAAGACACCATTTGTCTTAAGGGGCCATACTTCCAACATATTTGAAAATGAATCATTGCAATCCTGTGCCAGTGTTGCCACACGTTCTCATGCCAAGTTGGTACTCAAAGGCCTTGCACTTTCTGCTCCTGATCTCAAACAAAACAAAGACAAACCCCTTATTGGTCCATCTATCAAAGGTACAAAACTTGCAAAAACTTCTATGGCTACTAGCTATAGTATCCTCAATTAGTTACATCAAACTAATGCTCAAATCACAATCTTTGAGCTACTCAAAATCTTACCTGCTCATAGGAAAATTCTTGATAAAGCCCTCACTGAGGCAAACATACCTCAAGATCTTGATCTTGGAGAGATTCCAATCTATGGTAGGTCATCTAACCTCACCTTACTATATGTCCTTCTTTGAGGAGGATGAAAATTCACTGAGTCACCCACATAATGAACCTCTATACATTGAGGTTATGATACACTAGATATAGGTCATTTGTGTGCTCATTGATAATGGAGCTAGTTTAAACATTGTCTCTGCTACTTTTCTCATACAACTATACTATTCTAAAGAGTCCATTGATCCCCACCACAAGATCACTATCATAGTGTGTGAAAAAGTTGAATGAAGGTCTTTAGGTCTTGTGGTGTTACCTCTCCATGTTGGTCATGTAGAAAGGGATGTCACTTGTTAGGTCGTTGACATTCCCTTGGCTTACAATATTCTACTTGGAAGACCATGGATACATGAGATGCACGTTGTGCCATCCACATATCATCAATGCATAAAATTCCCATTTCATGGCTCTAAAGTCACTATACCTACAAGCACTAGCTATACTTGTAACATGCTAAAATCTACTGAAAACTTTGTGCATGCTAATAGGGAATCTATGAAGTATCATGATAACAAGCTAAAGTAGATTGAGTAGTCACTTAAGCTAAAGGAAACTAGAATGGGTGAATATCACATGGAACCAATTCTGTCTCTAATATCTATTCCTAAGTCTCCTCATCATTATGGGAGACCATCTGAAACAAAGAAACCTTTCCAATTGACACCTCAACTAATTTTTATGGTACTTTTGTCAAAGCTACTATTCCTCTTGAAGAGGAAGCTAAAAATAGAGCTGTTGTTGCATGGATCTACAAAGAGGAGACTCCAGTTGATCTCATTGAATAGGCTCGTGAGATCACTCCTAAGAAGTATGGTCCAGGTCTTAGACTTATGAAACACTTTGGCTACAAGGGAATTGGTCCTATTGGATGCAACAAAAATGGTTTGATTGATCCTATCAAAGCAATAGCTAGAAGGAATCATGACACATCTAGTCTAGGCTTCAAGAAGATTCCCTTTCATCTAGGGAGTAACAAATTCATGCTAGAACCTAAGAGTTCATGTGAACATGAGTCAAAACATGAGTCTAATGAGCATGATGTTAATGTTGATGATGAGGATCCTTATCCTTATCCAATTCCTAATGATCTGGCTAAATTCTTTGTAGAACCAAATGACTTTATACCATGTGTCAGTGTCATAGATGGTGATAGTGATTCTTCTAAGGATACTACTAGTTCACATCATACTCAACCAGAACAAGGATAGTCTAGTCATGCTTTGCACATTGAGTACCTTTACAAAAATTTAGATGATGAAGGAGAGTTTTTTCCCATCACTATTAGGGAATTCTAAATTCTGTCTCCATGTAGTACAGATTCTTGAGAGTATGAATTCAACTCTCCCTCAGAAGAAACTACAAACAAAGACATAGATCAAGTTCATGTGTATGAAGACCTCCTCAAAGTAGGAGAATCATCTAGGGTTAGGTTGGATGAGTCCTATCCCACTAGTGTCCTTGAGTCTTTGATTGATGATGTTAGTGCTTAGAGGCATTCAAACACACTTCTGGATGAAGCCGCTCTAGGTCTCAAATTTCTCATCCAAGCATTTAACAATTATACCATGAACACACTTGAACCCACCACATCTCTTTCACTCACCTATCCCAAGCTCATAGACAAGAATTCTAATACACCTAGTGAAGTCCTCACATTCCAAAATGACTATGCTCTTGCCTACTACTTAAATGGTATCGAACCAGTAATGTCTTTGACCAGTGAACAAATCATCAACATGACTAAAGCTGACATCAAATATCTCAGTCATATAATAAAAAAGAAAAGAAATAAAAGGTCTAATAGTGAAAACCACATTGTGGTAGTTTTAGAACCTAAAAAAGTAAAAATAAATGATGTATCCAAGGGTGAAAACCTCTTTGAGGCACCTGCGGATGAGATAATTGATGCACTTCCTAATCATTTTTAGGAAAGATCATCAATGTTGATAGAGCCAACATAGCCAATTGAATTAAAAATAGAGGAACAACCTTGCATTATACATCTTGTATAGTCACTATCTCCAAAAGAAAAAGAGGAATTCATTGCTTTCTTGCAAGAGAAAAAGATAAAATTTGTGTGGACATACTCAGACATGCCAAGATTAGATCTTGATCTCATTATACATCACTTGTCTATTGCTCTAGGCATTAAACTAGTCAAAAAAAATCTTAGGAAAATTCATCCTCATGTTGCATTGCTTGTCAAAGTTGAATTGAAGAAGCTTTTGAAAGCTAGTTTCATCTACGCTATTGACTATGCTAAATGGATATCAAACATTGTCCCAGTCTCCAAGCACAATAAATCTATTAGAGTTTGTATGGATTTCTAAAATCTGAACTCAACATGTCTGAAGGATGATGTTCCACTCCCTAACATTGATATAATAGTAGACATGATGGTAGGATATGATATGTACTCACTCATGGATGGTTTTTTCAGCTATAATCAGATCAAAATTGCACCAGAAGATTAGGAAAATACTACTTTCACTTGTGCATGGGGAACTTTCTATTGGAACATGATACCATTTGGTCTAAAAAATGTTGGAGCTACATATCAGAGGGTACTCATTGTAGAACAAGATTTAGTATGCAAAGAACATTAACAAATAAAGTAAACATTCACAAACCAAAAACTAAATTCACATATATGCTTAGACAAAGAAAGCAAACAAGAAGTGCAAACCTCACAAGATAAAACATTCCATGCTTTCTTGATGCTGTAGATGTGTCCTTTTGCTATGGATGTATGCTCAAGATGCTCAAAAGATGCTTCAATGGAGATGGGTAATGGAAAATTGGTAGCTTTGTGAGCTCTCAATTTGGCATTATAAGGGTATGGGTATGGCTTTTGGCTCTCAAAAGGGCATGGTAACTTTAGCTCAAAGATTGTTGATGAAATGTCTTGGGAGGGGATTCAATTTATAGGCTAAGGGGTAGAGGGATGGAGGGTTTAGATGCAAGGATGGATGAAGGCTTAAGGAGGGCTAGGATACACTCAAAGGAGAGCACATGGATTGTGCTTGTTTAGCACCAATGGGAAGGTGACACTTGTCACAAGGAGGATGAGTGTGAGAGGGTAGGGTAAAGGGTTGGTTAAAGGCATGATGAGTGGGGTTGAGTATGTAAGAGGGATGTAAGATGAATGAGTGTGGAAGAGGGAAGAGTGTGGAAGATGGGTGTAAGAGTCATGAGTGGGCTTGTAAGAGTCTTTTATGTTTTTTAAGAGCACTCATGACTTAGTGGTTGGGTTTTTTGAGGGGAGACTTTGGTTTGGATTAGGAAAGTCTTAAACTTGTTTAAGGAATGTGACAACATTAGGGGGTCGATTAGGCTTGGGTTTAGGATTAGATTAGGGATTTTAGAGATGTGCAAGTGGATGGCATTAATGAGGGTGGGTGAGTTAGTGGCTAAGCTTGGTTAGTATGGGTGGATGGGGTGGATTAGGCTAAATGGAGGATTAGAGATAGGTTAGGGGTTTCTGAATTTGAGGATTTCATTTATCAAATAGATTTATTTAATAAATGGGGATTTTTGGAATTAGATAGGAGAAAAGGATTTAATTGATAAATAATAGATTATTTAATTTATCAATTAGGACTATAGATGATTAATTAAATTAATCAACTAGGGATGGAAAAGGATTAATTAAATAAGAATTTAATTAATGATGCCTTTAGAGATGGCTAAATTTAGTTACCAAAGCAGTGTAATCAAATTTAGGTGTCTACATTTTGCCCCTCTTTGACATAGTGTTGAGACAACACTATTTCAAAGAAGTTCGAATGAAGATGACACAAGGAAGATGTTTTAGCAACGAGGTTTCCCCAGTCTCAGATAAGAAGAGGAGAGACTAGACTTAGATGATGCCCCCTCAAGAAGGTGGCGGGGAGAGAAATGAGGCTCGATGAATTCTTGAAAAGTACAAGAAATTGAGATGAGTTGAGATGCAGGTTGGCGAAGAGAAGGGGCTGAATTAGCTCAAACTCTCACTATGGGAGAATGATAAAGGGAAATCAGAGGCACAATAGTAAAGCAAGCTTAAGACTTTCCAGGATTGGGGGGGGGGGGAGATGGAGGAGCAGAGCGCTATAAAAATGAATCCATGGTAGGGAGATGGATGATAGAATGATAAAGCTGATGCAATAGGATTTCAAAGAGTTAGATTGGCGGAAGATGGGTTTCGGAGGTCCCTAGGACTAGGATTGTGGATCTCGAAAGATGAGGCTTGGTGGATTGATTTGATTGGTGGATCCCTAAGACTAGGATTATGGATCCCTAAAGCTAAGCGTGAGGAGTGATTCAAAGAGATACTGATGCATAAGCTGGGGTAGGAGCGACAGATGTAGGATATGGATGGGGGATAATGGAGATGAAGGGAATCCATTGAAGCTTTTTGAGCGGGGGGATACTTCAAAGAGAAGTACCACCATGTAGTTGAGCACTAGATTTGCTATAGGACTGTTGGTTAATTGCCAGGGTTACCAAGAAGGTCAAGGTCTTTTTACCAACCATCCAGAGGACTGACGAACAGACTCAAAAAAAACACACAAGGATTGCCCCAGTATCACACATGAATCCCAGAGGAAGCAGCGTGGAAATGACACTAGGTAACCCACAAGCAGAAAAAGAAAACAAGCAAAAGACCTGATCAAGACCTTACACTCTAATTGCCCCATTTGCAACATACCATGATATGGAAGATCATGGCAACCTTGAGGAGGGAACAAGGAGATTGCTTGAAAAAGATATTTCAAGACCCAAAAGGGAAGATCCCAAATCAAAAGAAAGCAAAAATCCAAAAGAGAACTGTTTGCCAATGAGATGGGTAGGACGAGGTACTAACGGACCAAGATCAAACATGAGGAAAGCTATATCCTGCAAGGATCTATCAAAGAGCACCTAAGCTGATGGATCTGGATGAGTGATGCATCTGGCAAGCTAAACTAAGAAGGATAACACTTTGGTGACATGAGATCTAGCTAAAGGATGCATTGGAATATCTAACCAAAATGTGCGATGTGTGCAAGATGTTGACCAAGGATGAACTCACACGAAAGCTGGATAGATACAATGATACTAAGCTAAAGAGGATGTACAAGCTAACAGACCAAGATATGTTACAAATGTACAAGTTTGTTCATGTTTTGGTTTTTCGTGAGATGGAAATGTTTGTGAAGGATGGGATGTCTATAATAGTTGATAGGTGGATAGGTAGATGGTTTGTGAAAAGCTTAAGGAAAATGGGATTTTGTGTGTGCATGTGATAGGATACAGGCTAGGATACAAGATTATTTACAAGCTGGAATATGGTACAAGCTTTGGACAAGATTCGAATATATACAAGGTATGGTACAAGATTTACAAGGTATAATACAAGCTTTGGTACAAGATTTACAACCTGTATAGGAGGTATTGACAAGCTCCATCAGATTTTGGATATTTGATTGGAACACCAAGGGAACAAGCAGGTGTTTTATGGGATGGTGGGTGGATGGATGAGGGATAGGATAGTGATAGATAATGGATTAGTCTTTAGCACACAAGGCACCTGAATTACCAGGTTTTCACAAGGGTACCTATCCAAGGTGCTTGAATTGCCAAGTTTTCACCATTGGACGCTTATTTCTCTTTACTATTTTTTTTTTGTTGTATTTTTCAAAAGCTGGGTATACCAAGGATCTTCAAGCATAGAACTTCTTGAGATGAATGATGTTAGTGGGATCATTCAAGAGTTCTCCTTCTGGTGTAGATAATTGATAGGCTCCAGAGCCAAAGGAGGCAGTAACCACATAGGGACCAAGCCATGTAGGTTCAAACTTGCCTTTGTTTTCTCGATCTGCTTGGACTTTCATATTTTCTTTGAGGACCATGTCACCTGGCTGAAAGTGTCATGGGAGCACCTTCTTGTTGAAATTCCTTTTGAGACGAGTTTGATAGACTGTGAGATGGTCATAGGCTTGTTGTCTCTTCTCGTCTAAGAGATCTAGCTAGGTGAGTCGAGCTACTCTATATTCTTCATCTGAGATTTGCCCTCGCAAAGATATGCGTAGTCAGGGAAGTTCAACTTCTATAGGTAATACCGCTTCGACACCATAGACTAGGGAGTATGGATTTGTGCCCGTGGATGTACGGAAGGAAGTTTGATAGGCCCATAGAGCCAGATTTATTTGAAGGTGCCAATCACGGCCGGAATCATTGACAACTTTCTTTAGGATTTTGAGGAGGGTTTAATTAGTTGCCTCTGCCCAGCCATTATCTTGTGGGAAATATGGGCTAGAAAAGCAGTGATGGATGTGGAGGGAAGTGCATAATTCTTCCATGTTGAGATTTTCAAAGTTACCTCTGTGGTCAGTAAAGATGGTGGATGGGATGCCGAAGCGGCAAACAATGTGGTACAAGATGAACTTGGAGACTTGAACTCCTGTAGCTGAGACTAGGGGGACTGCTTCCACCCACTTAGTGAAATAGTCTGTAGCTATCATTATCCATTTATGTCCATCAGATGAGAGAGGTGTGATAGTTCCAACTAGATCAAGGCCCCAACAAGCAAAAGGCCAAGGTGGTGCAATAGGCTGTAGATCCTGTGCTAGAGCGTGCACAAGATTTGCATGCTGCTGACATGGGAGACACTTTCTGACAAAGTCACAAGAGTCTTCTTCAATGGTAGGCTAATAGTAGCCTACTCTAAGGATTTTTCATGCTAGGACAATACCACTCATGTGGGCACCGCAAAGTTCAGAATGTACTTCTTTTAATGCCATCGCGGCCTCATTTTCATCTAAACATCAAGAGAGGGTATCATGATAACCCCGACGATATAGGGTATTGGCTATGATAACATAGAGGGATGATTTTTGAATAAGGTTCTGGTGTTGGGTGCATGTGAGGTGAGGGGATATGATACCATCGTTAAGGTAAGCGTGAATTTCATGGTACCAAGGGGATTGGGGACCAACCAAGATACAAACACAGTTTGAATCCTCATTCGCATAAGCGGGTGTGAGGAGCTGCTCAACTAAAAATTCATACTGTGTAGCTTCTTGGGGAATTTCCAAGAGTGAGCCGATAGTGGCCATGGCATCTGCTGCCTTATTCTGCATTCGAGGCACTTGTGTAAACTGAAGCTTTGTAAAATGCTGGGTCAGCTGATCAACTAGCTCTTTGTAGGGTAATAGCTTTTCATCTTTGGTTTGATATTCATTTAAGACTTGTTTGATGATGAGTTGGGAATCACCAAAGACTTGTAACTCAGTGATATTCCATTCTGCAGCTATCTTTAATCCTGCTACAAGAGCTTCATATTTTGCTATATTGTTGGTGCTAGGGAATTGTAGCTTGAAGGCTTTTGGAATGTAATCTCCTTGAGGTGTAACTAATAATATTCTTGCCCCTGATCCATGAGAGGTGTATGAGCCATCAAAATAAAGCTTCCATGGGGGCAGTTCTTCAATTAGGCAAATATGCTCATCTAGAAATTCTGTGAGCAAAGGATATGCATCTACTAGAGGTGCATCAGCTAGGTGATCTGCTATAGCTTGCCCTTTGATTGCCTTTCTGTCCACATACTGGATGTCAAACTCACTTAGTAGCATAACCCATTTGGCCAAACAGCCTGTAAGTGCTGTTCTGGAGAGCATATACTTGAGAGGGTCAATCTTGGAGACTAGTTGGATGGTATGACTTAGCATGTAGTGGCAAAGCTTTTGAGTTGAGAAAACAACTGCCAAACAAGCTTTCTCCATAGGAGTGTAATTGAGTTCATAACCAACTAGGGTTCTAATGATATAGTAGATGGCTCTCTCTCTGCTATAATCATCATGTTGTGCTAGAAGTGCCCCTAGAGAAGTAGGTGTTGCTGATATATACAAGATCAAGGGATGACCAGGAACTGGTGGAACCAAGATAGGGGGATTGGTGAGATACTGCTTGAGCTGATTGAAGCTGCGCTGACATAAAAGATCCCACTTGAAGTTCTCATTCTTCTTTAGCAAGTGTGAAAATAGTGTACACTTATCTGCAAGTTGGGAGATGAAGCGCCGGACAGATTGAAGTTTTCCTTGAAGAGAGCGAAGCTATCGCAGTTTCTGGGGAGGAGGCATGTTTAAGATGGCCTTGACCTTTTTGGGGTCGATCTCTATACCTCGTTTAGAAACTATGAAGCCTAGAAGCTTGCCAGATGTGACCCCAAAGACACACTTCTTGGGATTTAGCATGAGATGATATTGGGTTGACCTATCAAAGACTTTCTCCAGGTCAGCAAGATGATCCATGAAGGTGTGAGATTTGACTAGGATATCGTCCACATAATCCTACAAAATGCTATGGATAAGATCATGGAAAATGGCTGTCATAGCTCTTTGATAGGTAGCCCCAGCATTCTTTAGGCCAAAAGGCATCATGGTGTAGCAAAAGGTTCCCCAAGGGGTAGTGAATGCTGTCTTATGCTGGTCCTCTTCTGCAATCTTGATCTGATTATACCCAAAAAATCCATCCATAAGGGACAGAATTTCATGTCCAGCTGTAAGATCTACAATCATATCTATGTTGGGCAAGGGAAAATCATCCTTTGGACAAGCTTTGTTAAGATCTCTAAAATCAGTGCAGATTCTGATGTCACCGGAAGGCTTAGTGACAGGGACCATGTTGGAGATCCATTCTGAGTAGTCGATAGGTTGGATAACCTTAGTAGCTAACATTCTTTCTAGTTCAGCTTTGACTAGTAATGCCACCTTGGGGTGCATTTTTCTAAGCTTTTGTCTAACGGGCTTGATCTTTGGATCGACTGCAAGATGATGAACTACAAGCTTTGGATCAAGTCCTAGCATGTCCTGGCATGTCCATGCAAATTGGACAATGTTCTCTCATAAAACCACAAAGAGGAGGTTAGCTTGGTCTTGTGATAGGGATGCAGCAATGTGAACAATTCTAGGGATCTCTGAAGAACCAATGTTGACTTCTCTAGTATCCTCTATTAGAATAGAAGACACCTCTGGTCAATTATCTTGAGGAGGCAATACTAAATCCTCATGTTCTGCTTGTGGCTCTGGATTTTCTTGCTGAGGGGTTCTCTTCGTTGCCTTAGCTAGTCCCAGATTTACCTTAGTTCCAGTTTTGGGTGTATCAAAACTAGGTTGGGGACTTTCTCCAAAATACCCCTTGGGATCTAGCTTGTAGATGTAGGCAGAATCTGGCTTTGTCTTCTTATGAGGAGTTTCAGCTCCCATGAATCTTAGAAGCGCTTCCTCTGATGCAAACTCATCAATATGTATGACACTTGGTTGGTCCCAATCTATGAGTTGTGGATGAGCAAGTGGTAGGTCAATGAGATGGATGGATAGTTCTCGAAGAACAGAGTCTCCTAGGAAGATTTGGTCTGGGATATCATCGTAGGCTCTCTTTTCAACTTCCTTAGGAATGTCTTCAATTTCGACAAGGTCGCGGTGGATGTTCAAAAAAGCAAGACCATTCTCATTGGTGCCCCCAGTTATGGGTATGCCAAAGCCAAGACCTGACTTCATTTCCCAATTATGTGCTTCGATGGGACATTGCATGCCCCTTTCTTCTGGTCCTAGTCCACCTCCTTGATAGTTCCATTTTTTAGTGATGAGCTTATGTTGTTGGGGATACTTCTGGCTGAAGTGATCAAGGCGTGCTTGATTTCTTGGAGGTGCATCCTTATGTAACCAATTGTTGATATCTGGAGTGAGCTCCTCATGAAGAGGGGTTTTTGAGGACACAAAGGTGGTTGGGCCAAAATGTTTGTATTGAGGAGGTGGAATCTCCTTAGCTTTGTGATATGTTGGCCGTCCATGGGTATGTGGATCAAGTGAGATTGCTCCGACAAAAAATGCATCTGATAGACTATATTCTCCACAACCTTTGTTGTTGATCTTTACAGTAGATAGGGTGGAGGCAAGGATGGTTTCTGCGTCATTACAAGTGTAGGATGAGCTGGCGATGGCTGTGCCGATGTCTATTGCAGGGCAATGGTTTGTATATGAAGCTTCAACCACATTGCAGTAAGCAAAGGGTTCTGGATCGGCATGGATGGTTACCTCAGTGCCCTGATGCAAAAATTTGATGCACTAATGGTAGGTGGATGGAACGACCTTCATAGCATGAATCCATGGGCGACCAAGGAGGATGTTAAATGGTAGGTTTAGATCAACAAAATGGCAAACTATCTCTTGAATGACCGGCCCAACCTTGATTGGTAGAAAAATAGTCCCTTCTGTGGTCCTTTCCAAGTTGTCATAAGCTTTGATGGTGATAACCTCACTGATCATATCTGCCTCAGTATACCCAGCTTGTTTTATGAATTTTAGGGTGAAAATGTTCAAGGCTGATCCATTATCTATCATTACTCTTTTCATGGCAAAATTGGATACCATGATGGCTATGCGAAGTGGAAGGGTGTGATCTGGCTCAGCCGCGGGTATGTCAGTGGGTTTAAAAGATAGGGCACATGAGGATGAAAGGTGTCCAACAAGATTACAAAAATTAGTAGCATTGATATCAGAAGGGACACGAGATTCTATGAGAGCACTGTCAAGGATGTCTTTGTACACAGGACTAGTGTGGAGAAGGTCTAAAATGGATATTTGGGCTGGCATGTTCCCAAGGTGTTCCAAGATATTGTACCAGCTTTTTGATGGAGCTGATGGTGCTGATGAAACTGGTGGGCCTGCGATGTTAAATCGCGCTCTTCAAGTGGTGACCGCACACTCATTGTCTGGTCCTCAGATATTGATAACATTGACAGAAGGCTCTTTCTCAGATATACAACCTATAAGGCTACCATAGTCTATATAGGATGAAGTGTGGTCATTGTTCTTCCCATGCTGTTGGTTTGGCTGGCGGTTGTTGGTGTTGTTTTGGATAGGTGCTTTTCCAGGATTTTGGTTGTTGTGTGGAGGAAAAGCATTTTGATAAATCTGTAAGCCTGCATTGGGAGAGGTTTGGGCGCCAACAGTGATTTCCTTTCGATCAATAAGGTCCTGTACATAGTCTTTCAGTTTCATGCATCTGAGGGCGGTGTGACCGTTTACCCTATGGAACTTGCAATACTCATTGTCCTTGTACCATGCAGCTTTGGATTGGCTTGGATCAATTTGCTGGGTAGGAGGAAATTTGATGAGGTTTTCCTTAGCCAATTTCTCAAAAATAACATCCAATGGCTCACCAAGGGGTGTATAGTTTCTAGGTGCAGGTTGGAATCTGGGCTTTTGCCCTGCAGCTACATTGATGGCATTAGCTTGATTGTTAGACCTTTGAAAGTTGGGTCTTGTATTGTGGTTTCGATAGCTTTGGTTATTTTGTTGTTGGTAATTGATAGCTTGTTGGTTGTTTGTTTGATATGGTGGGTTAGACTGGTTTTGAGAAGGACCAACAATATTCACATGTCTGGTGTCAGTAACCCCATCTGTTGCAACATGCTTGTTTTTGTTCCAATACCTAGACTTGTCATTGGAATGTGATTGATTTTGGTTGGCCTCTTTGTAAATATTTACCACACCATCTTTGATGAGTCCTTGCTCAAGAATCATTCCTTTCTCTTTGATATCCTTATAGGTCTGCAAACAGTTCATGGTCATGTGGTGAGCCAAGCTGGGATGTGCATTATCAATAAACATTTTCACCACATGGCGTTTTGGCAAAGTGCAAGATATGCGGGTGGTAAGGGTTTGCCATCTTTGCAGGTATTTGGCAAGGCTTTCTCCACCTTTTTGCTTGGTGTGGACAAGATCAACTATTGATAGCTCTGTTTCAACAAGATGGGCATATTGGGCTACAAATGCCTCAGATAATTCAGCAAAGTTTTTAATTGTGCCATAGGGGATTCTATAAAACCATTCAAGAGATGGTCCAGCCAAGCTTTTGGGAAAAAGGTGCAAGAGGAAGACATCATTGTATGCCATGTCCTGGCAATGCATATAAAATTCTTTGATATGTGTGACAGTGTCTCCTTTTCCTCTGAATTTGTCAAATTTAGGTACCTCAAAGTGTTTGGGAAATGGTGTCATGGTAATGGCTCTGTCAAATGGGTAAGGACACACATTATCAAACTTGAATGTCTTTGGATCATTCCCTTCTTGGATGGCTTTCAGAGCTATCTTCATTTGCTCCCACTTTGAATTGATAGGTGATGGTTGGGGTGCCCCCAATGTAGGAGTGCCTTGAGGTAGGTATGTGCTGGATGGTGCCACTAAATATGGATGGCTGTGAGGGATTTTATGATAGGGATTGTACATTGTTTGGGTAGCTGCATGGTGGATGACAGGTTGTTGAGGGGGAGGTGGCGCATATTACTGCATGTGTTGCGAGGCTTGCTGTTGATATGGGACTTGAGGTTGGGATTGAGGAACATAAGCTGGCTGTGGGATAAATGGATTTCTTTGTGGAGGTAAGGTATAAGATGGTTGTGAGGCTTGGGGAAAGGATCGGATAGCTTGTGGGGTTTGACCAATATATGTGGGTTGTGCCCCCATTTGGGATGGTATCTGCAAATAATTGGTGGTTGGTTGGGGTGGTGGATTACCTCCTAGAAGTGGCATTGAAAAGTAGTTGGTAATTGGAGGTAATGGATTAGTTGGTGGTGGAGGTGGTGGGAATTGAAAGCTTGGGAATGGAACTGATGGGGTTTGATAGCTTTGTGGCTGGATTTGGAAGCTTGGTAGAGTGGTGGTGGGAGCTGGGGTCACTTGGGAGCTTGGTAGAAGATTGGCAGTAGCTTGTGGGTTTTGATAGCTTTGTGGAGTGAAGGTAGTAGCTTGTGGATTTGTGGCTGGTGGTATTAAGCTCCCAAGACTTAATGGAAATGATGGGATTGTACTTTGGGCTATGGTGAACAAGCTGGGGGCGATGAAAGGTTGATTACTTGGCCCCATGGGTGGCATCCCTATTGTATATTGCTGAGGTTGGCCAAAGATGCTAGCACTGATTTGGGAGATGGGTGGATTTGGAAGGCTGGGTTGGGGAGTAGCAACAATAGTGAAGGGGGTGAACGGTGAGGTGTTTTGAGTAAAGGGGGTTTGGAGCGAAGAGGTATGAACCAAGGATCGAGTGGTGGTGGTTGGGTTGGCTTGCGGCATGGAGATTTCAACTTGGGTGGATGATGGTACGTTTGGGTCTATTGGGTCATATGGATTGGCTGGAGGCTCTTCTTTTGGAATATATTGAGGATAATTTGGATCATAAGAGCCTATGGGTGGTGGCAGCTATCCAAACAATGGGTGAGATGGATCTGATAATGGAGGGGGTCTTCCAAAGTCAAAGGTTCCTACATTGTCCCTTCGAAAATTAGCCATGATTGTCTCATTGTTTTTGTCTATAATGGCGTTTACCAATACTGCATTTCCTGGTTGGTTCATGAAAGCTTCAATGTTAGTAGGTGATGGCATAGCTTGCTCTGGGCTGAAGGATGGCTGAGTGCTCAAGGGGGGTGAGGCTGTTCGATCCAAATGATAGGGCTCCATTGTTTCTTTCTTCTTGGCTAAGCGAGTGACGGGTGGCATGAAAAATGCTCCTAGGGATGAGATGCAATAATGCTGATGGATGCAAAAGGGGGAAGACTTTTCTATGCAAATGATTTCCTAGGTTGAGGCAAAGCTATATGACAAAACCTAAGGAGGATTGGGTTGGGGATTCTAACTTCAAAGATATGTTGTCAAAGCACAAAAGGTCTGCTTTCCTATGTGCAAGCTTGGTGGTGATTGTGTCAACTTAAGGATAGACTGATGATCCTTTAAGAAGAACATGAGATTGACCACTTGCAGATCCCAACCTTTAGCTCAAGGTGATGAGGGATAATAAGTGACAAAGCTAGATTACCCTAGAGAAAGCTCTGTCAAAGGGATAACCTTGGTGAGATTGGTGGATTTGGAAGATTTTAGGAATGGCAAACTTTTAGCAAGGTGACAACAATTTTGAAAGCTTAGATGTGTAGATTTTTGATTACTGGCTAGATGGTATGATTCTAAATGAGATGGATGAGCTAATAATGCTTAAGGGGATAACCTAAGATGGTTGGCTTTTCTACAAAGATGACTCTAAAGTGAAGCTTATCCAAGAAGATGTGGAGAAAAAAGGGTGTCTAATCATAGAAATCATGCCTAGTTGGTAAGGCATAAATAGGATTAACTCCTGGATGTTGGCTAAATTTGATGGTGCGCTCTAACCAGGCCTCTTGAAGTGCTTCGTCGGTAGCTTTGTCCTCTGCTTTGTGGAGTTTGGCAATTCGTGGGCTTGGTGTTATTTCTTTTCTCTTGGCTGAAAGTTCTTGGTATGCTAGAGATGGCTTGAGTTTGACCTTGTGAAACTTCTGTTTGGGTTTGGGTTGTTCCGACATAAATTCCTGAATTTTCTTGGCTTTGGAAAAAATCTCAGTTGTTTTGCTTCAACTTGTTCAACTTCCAAAATAGGCAGTGACTACGCTAAGTGTGCCCTAAGCTAGGATTGACCAAGTTTGGCAAACATTCATTCAATAAATAAAAACAAGCAATAGATAGGAACACCCAGATAGAAGTTTGTGGTTCTTAGAATGTGATACTTGTGCTGAGGAGTGTGTATGTTCTACAAATGTTTCGATCAGTCACTCCAAACACATTAACATCCTAGATGGTTTTCTGCAAGGCTGACAGTTGGTTTAGCTAGGGATTCCTCGATATACGCAAGGTACGTGAGGCCCAAATCCGTAGATGAGACCAAAAGGATGTCACACAGCCGAGAGGAGCGGTAACCCACTTCTCCTCTTTCACTTCTCAAGGGTATAAAGTTCCTTGAGGCTTAGCCCGAATGACAAAATCTTGATCCCAAGAGGTGTCTTTCGATTCACCTCCCGATTCTTATACTCCGTCGGAATGCTGGAGTTGAGGTCGTCCAAGGGGTGGTGAAATCCCCAAGTAGGCCTCCTAAAAAGAAACAAGGTTTTGGATCCTAATCTTATGCACCCAAGATGGCCTCGAAAGATGACAAGGGGAGAGAAGACTTGGATGACCTTGGGCTAAAAAACACACTTGTTCTTTTACCAACTGACTCTTATGTGTGCTAATCTAGACTTTGCAAGCACTCATGTTTAAGAGACAATGTTCAATTCCAACTTGAAGCGCCAAAAAAAGTAAATCGATCGAAGAATGCAAACAATAAGAAGAGTTAAGGTCAAAAAAAGCAAACTCGCGTGCCCGGAGGCCCTCCACGTCAAGTATCGATTAATTTTCTTTAAGGCATTCAAGATTGAGTGTGAGTTTGTTTTAAGCCCAAAACAAAAGTGTGTGAGATTTGATTTCAAGCGCACGCCCAGAGGCTCTCCACGTCAGTTGTTGTTCAATTTTAGTGCCCAAACTTTAAGTGTGATTGATTTAATCTAGAGTTTTGGCCATTTAAGAATTTTGATAAAGTTAAAGCAAACGTTCAAAGACCAAGTGAGTGAGTTAGATTGTGGAACATTTAACACCTTTTTCAAGTAGACCCATCCCCATAAATGGCGCTAAGATTGCAACCAATGGTTAATATTTGATGGGTGATTAGAAAAGAGGCGAGTCCAAGGAACTACTCAAATTGATTTTTGTAAATTTGTATTTTAACTTAACAAAGTTTCTTAAATGTCCAAAAATCAAACTTTACCTAGATTGCATGTGGAAAAGAGATTTGTTTTGTTCAATTTTAGAAGCTCCAAATGAAGTGTTTTGATATTGCAATGGTTAATTGATCCTTGGCATTCAAGATTGGATTTGTTGTTTTAAGCATGCATTCCAAGGAAAGTTGATTTTAATCCATGACATTCAAGAGTGTGTTTTGAACAACATTCATTCAATGGAAAATGTGTTTAACCATTCAAGTTCATTTTTTTAGCAACATGCATTCAAAGACAAATGGTTAAACATTCAAGTTCATTTTTTAGCAACATGAAAACTTGCAAGAAACATGGTTAGTCGTTCCATATGTGCTCCAACCTGCAATGAGACAAAAAAAAGCAATTTAGTTAGTTAGCCAAAATCTCCAAAAATGAGAGCTTAACTATGGAAATTTTTTTAAAAACTTTTTTTGTTGTTTTTTCTACGCGTAAAAATGCTTAAAATTGTCTAAATCCTACGAAACCACTAAAAGTCAAATTTTGATTTATACTCTTTTTAAAATTTTTTTTTTTTTAAAATTTTTTTAAGCTACAAAGTGCAGAAATAAAGATACGCTAGTATTCGAAGATGACAGAATAGATTTTGTGGCACAAAAAATAGGTGACAAGCAAAGACGCCGATTTGTGCAGATGCGGATTTTCGCAAACGACGATTTGGATTGGCGGTGGCGGAGACGTCGATTTGCGCAGACGTGGATTTTCGCAGATGTCGATTTGCGATGACGTAGATTTTTGCAGACATCGATTTGCGTAGATGCAGATTTTTGCAGACGTCGATTTGCGATGACGTAGATTTTCGCAGACGCGGATTTTTGCAGACGTCGATTTGCGTAGACGCAGATTTTCGCAGACAGAACAGGTTGCAGACCAAAACTGCGCCAAAAAAGTTGAAAAATGCGATTTTTTTATTTATAGATGGTATTTCTTCTTCCTAAGTGCGTTCTTTAACCTGCAAAAACAAGCAAAACACCCTCACAACACACTCAAATAACAACAAACATTAGATGGTTAGAAAAATGACATATAGATGAAAATAGATGATTAAATGACCCATAGTGGGGTCCCACCGGGCGTGCCAAAATGTAGAACAAGATTTAGTATGCAAAGAACATTAACAAATAAAGTAAACATTCACAAACCAAAAACTAAATTCACATATATGCTTAGACAAAGAAAGCAAACAAGAAGTGCAAACCTCACAAGATAAAACACTCCATGCTTTCTTGATTCTGTAGATGTGTCCTTTTGCTGTGGATGTATGCTCAAGATGCTCAAAAGCTGCTTCAATGGAGATGGGTAATGGAAAATTGGTAGCTTTGTGAGCTCTTAATTTGGCATTATAAGGGTATGGGTATGGCTTTTGGCTCTCAAAAGGGCATGGTAACTTTAGCTCAAAGATTGTTGATGAAATGGCTTGGGAGGGGATTCAATTTATAGGCTAAGGGGTAGAGGGATGGAGGGCTTAGATGCAAGGATGGATGAAGGCTTAAGGAGGGCTAGGATGCACTCAAAGGAGAGCACATGGATTGTGCTTGTTTAGCACCAATGGGAAGGTGACACTTGTCACAAGGAGGATGAGTGTGAGAGGGTAGGGTAAAGGGTTGGTTAAAGGCATGATGAGTGGGGTTGAGTATGTAAGAGGGATGTAAGAGGAATGAGTGTGGAAGAGGGAAGAGTGTGGAAGATGGGTGTAAGAGTCATGAGTGGGCTTGTAAGAGTCTTTTATGTTTTGTAAGAGCACTCATGACTTAGTGGTTGGTTTTTTTGAGGGGAGACTTTGGTTTGGATTAGGAAAGTCTTAAACTTGTTTAAGGAATGTGACAACATTAGGGGGTGGATTAGGCTTGGGTTTAGGATTAGATTAGGGATGTTAGAGATGTGCAAGTGGATGGCATTAATGAGGGTGGGTGAGTTAGTGGCTAAGCTTGGTTAGTATGGGTGGATGGGGTGGATTAGGATAAATGGAGGATTAGAGATAGGTTAGGGGTTTCTGAATTTGAGGATTTCATTTATCAAATAGATTTATTTAATAAATGGGGATTTTTGGAATTAGATAGGAGAAAAGGATTTAATTGATAAATAATAGATTATTTGATTTATCAATTAGGACTATAGATGATTAATTAAATTAATCAACTAGGGATGGCAAAGGATTAATTAAATAAGAATTTAATTAATGATGCCTTTAGAGATGGCTAAATTTAGTTACCAAAGCAGTGTAATCAAATTTAGGTGTTTACACTCACTACAATTTTTCATGACATGATGCATAAAACAATGGAGGACTATGTTGATGATACTTTGGTTAAGAGCACAAAATGCCACACTCAACTTCAAGATTTGGGACCTATCTTGGATCACATGGAAAAATTTAGACCAAGAGTCAACCCCAAGAAATGTGCATTTGGCATAACATTAGGGAAACTACTATGCTACATCATGTTTGCAAAAGGAATTGAGGTTGATCCAGAGAAAGTTCAAACAATCATGGATATGCCTCCACCTTGTACTATTAGTTAGATGAGGGGATTACAAGGAAGACTCCAATCCATTCATAGATTCATCTCATAGCTAGCAGATAGGTCACAACCTTTTGCTAAGACTCTATAAAGGTGTTAAATATAACTGGAGGCAAGATTGTGATTAGAATCTAACACAAATAAAGAAATACCTTGCAAATCCACTGATCCTAATGCCTCCCATTCATGGGAAGCCTCTTATTTTGTACATCTCAAAAATAGAGACATCTTTGGGTATCTTGCTAGCTCAAGAAGACAACAATAACAAGGAAAGAGCTATTTACTATCTCAGTCACATGCTGATCTCCTATGAAAAGAATTATAGTATCATTGAGAAGGCCTTCTTGGCAGTCATCTTTTCCTCCCAAAAGTTGAGACACTACATGCTTGACCATACTACATGACTAGTTACTAAAATTGATCCATTAAAGTACTTACTCAACAAAGTGGCCCTAACAGGAAGGTTAGCTAACTGGGTCATGATACTAAGTGAGTTTGACATTCAATATGTTAAAAAAAAGGCTATCAAGGGACAAGAAATTGTTGATCAACTAGTAGAAGCACCAATGAAGAGTTTTCTCCCACTAAACATTAATTTTCCTAATGAATCAATTCTGACACTCACTTTTGAGATTCCTCTCATGGAAGATCTCTCTTGTATTAGTCACCAGTTGATCTAATTGTGTCTACCTACTATCACTTTTGTCACTTTTTGAGATTCCTCTCATGGAAGATCTCTCTTGTATCAATCACCAGTTGTTCTAACTATGTATGTTTATTGTTGCTCAGTTCCTACCAAAGTTCTTACTAGAGATTCCTCTCTAAAAAGGACATTAATCTTATAACACACAAACTGGAACTCAAAATGATGAATTTGTTTGGATGTATTGAGTTTTTCTTTCACTTTATTATGTCTCTTCGAGAAAATAGATGATGTCCTTTTCAACTAGAGAAGCAAGGATTGGGGGCATGATCTTTTCTTTGCTTTTTTTTTGTGATTTAGTTCCAAATAATCTGAAGCATCCATATAAGAGGGGTGTTAACTATCAGAGCCTCCATCTCATATTGGATGGTTGTGTGTACCTCGATTCCTTTCATATGGATAAATTAGTGACGTTGGTTCTTATCCTTGCTTGTTGGAGTGAACTCTTCATGCTATAATAAATACTGATACTCAACCTACTAAGTAAATGCATGGGTCACTATGAGTATACTTAGCGCACTTCTATCTCAAGTTACTAACAAAAGGGTCATTGTGGATAGAATACTTACTGATTACTTAGCATAAGAAGGATCTCTTGTGTGTTTGGTGTGTCTGCACACAAGAAACATTCTACTCATCCTAACATTTATGCTTTGATGCTTATGTTAACTTGCTACATTAAAAGGGACAAATGTTCTAGTCATTCTAGCTTCTTGTGCCTTGAATGATTACATTTAATCTTGACAAAACCAAAACACATGTTATATTCATATTCCTATGATAGCAATGTCAATGAGAATTGTATGACATGTGGGATTTATCTAAATGCTCAGTGATGATAATCGTCGAAGTGTGGTAACCAAACCTAGAGTTACATCTCACCTAGGATTCACATCTAGTATAAGCTTGCATTGCATAAGTACATGGTTTGATGATTAATTCACTTACATCCTTTGTGATGAGGGATTGTTGGCTTCTTCAAAAGTACCATGTTTCTTCATGACTATACAATCGTTTGGTTCTTTTGTTCATTCTTTCGCACCTAAATGGATACCTGTCACTATCAACAAAAACATGGAACACTATATGAGATGTCAGTCCATACATATTTTTCATTTCATAATAATTTCATACTCCATCTCATCTACACTACATTCATATATCAAAACAAATTTGCATTCCTGCATCACATCATATTGCATTTCATAGTCATAGAATAAACATCTCATGTACATCAAATTAAAAAGATAGATGATGACACATGCAAATGGTACTCGACTCAAAATATCATATATATATTGGTATCAAAAAGAGCACATCAATGCAAAAATGGACACTCCTTCAGTACCATCAATCAAAAATGGTGCAAAATGGTGCTAGTACACCAATCGCTATACATCTAAATCAAAATGTGAAAACTAACTCTCTCCTTCCCCCCCATCTCCCAGTTGTGGTGGTGGTGATGGTGGAGGAGGAGGAGGCATCTTAGGTCTTGTAGCCAGTTGTGCACCTCCTAACTCTAATGCATACTTTGAAAATTGAGGTACCTGCTCTGCCTTGTCTAGAGTGACTACCACATAAGCTATAAAGTAATATGTATCTCTAGATAACTATAGCTAAATATCATCTTGCTATTGCTTAGATCTCTACTTTTTTCTTTGAGCCTCTAGCTCTAGCTATCCCCACAAATCACAGATCTCTTGACCCTACTCTATTATTAGTGCATCCCTAATAGCAACTTGTATGTGTAGATCTCCCAACTACCATTGTGTGATCCATATTCACCCTCTCACTTGCTCAAAGCATCTTGTGTCTTTGTTAGGAGATCTCTACCCTGGGCTCCCACAATAGGCTGATCTTGTATCTCCTCATCTCCTTACTCAACTAGCTACTACTACTCTGTCTGAGGCCTCTATCATTGCCTCTCACCTATCCCACTCCTACTAGCATTAGGGTCTTCTCCAAACTAATGTGGAGGAATCTGCACTTGTTAGGTCCTATGTCTCACGCTCTCTTATTATGGCTGTTGTGGTGGTGCTTGGAGAGTCTACACTAGCTATCTAGGAGCCACCATCCCCACTGAATCTATAAAGCACAGGAAGGGATGGGTTACAAAATATGCTTTGTAAGTTGGCATCATCCCTCTGTCCACCATTGCTAATAGGTATTCCCACTGTGCCGTAACCAAGTTGTGCACATTGATCATGGATCTCCTTGGATTCAACCTCTGTGATCACCCATGACCCAAATCTCTCGCCAGTCATGCATACAAGAAGTAATCCTAGGAGATGTCTTGAGGATGCCCATACTAAGACCACATGTGAGTAAGTGGAAATTTCTCCACTATCTATACAAAATTACCTATCAGTGGTTGTGAAGCAAACATATAACTTAGCTCTTGGGGTGCATCATCCCAATCCTTAGTCCCTCTGTAGGGCCACCATACAATGGATACCAAGTCATGGAGATGTGCCCTCCACTGTTTAGTATTTCCCAGAGCTTCCTAGGTAAGTTGGCCTATGTATCTACAAATATAGGGCTACATTAGCTACCTCTCATCCTCAAAATGGGTCTCGTAATTGGTAGATGCTCCCATGCATAGATCTGGAGAACATAGACCTCGACAACCATGCTCTTCCACTCATGATGCACTATCTCATGCATCTCATGAAACATATGTACAAGCATGCACTATCCCCACCCATATCTCTCTAGGGTCTCCAACATCATCTAGAACATCTTGCCCCATCCATACTCTAATATGTGCTGACCTTTGTCAGGCATCAAGGAATAGCTAATAAAGATCCCTAAAACTAATCCTAATCTATGAGTATGGCCACAAGTATGCACGAGCTCATCCCATGTGATTTCCCTGCCTATGATCAAGTCCTATTAGAAAATGGCCTATAGTGCCTTTTTGCCTACCCTCAAAATTATTTCATAGACCACTCTTAACCTATGGAATGATATGTGGAGAATCCTGTAGATATCCTCTAGTTTCATTGTCATCTCCTCCTTTGGCAAGTGGAAAGTTTTCATCTCTGAATGAAAATACTCCACTAGTTTTGATAGTAGGCTATGATTCACCAACTCTAGTGGAATTTGACATAGATACGATAACACCAATCTATCAATATGTGCCCTATCGGCTTCATTGAGGCTTCACAACAGAGCTGCATGTGGTGGGTAATGGGATCAAAATCCAATATCATCAAAAGTAACCTACCCGCACAAAAAAGTACAACATGAAAATGATCAGTCTCTGCTTGACTGACAAATGAAAAATGAAAAATTATAATGAAAACATCAAAATTATAACTTTTAATTTTGCAATTAGCACCAGATTCGTGTGCAAAATTTCACTTCCTCATGTGAGATTTCACATCTTCACACGAGGAGCAATTGAACTACAAGAAAAAAGAACCTAAAAAGTAGGACTTCTTACATGACACATGGGCATCTCCCATGTGAGAAAACCCACTACACCGGATGAAGAAACACAAGGCTAGTGCATCTTCGTGCAAGAAGAGATTGGCTTCGCACGAGGAGAGACATACCCATGCTAGAACCGATAAGACAATTCAAAAAAAACTAAAAATATGCTAAAAGTACATTATAAAGCATGAAAATTTAAATTTGGGGCAAGGTTATCGATTACTCATTGGATGCTTAGTCTGCTAGCTAGCTATGTCATTGGGAGCACTCGAAATGATGTGTAGACAATGGGATCACCATCTTTACCTTGGAGCTCTCTACTTCAGTAAAGACAAAAGTACAAATGATTTTAAAATGACCTTGTGGGCCTTTATATAGGTTTCAACCTAATTGTCCAAAGTGCTCTGATTGGTGTAAAACTTACCCCCTAGCTAATTTGACCGCTCTAAATCTATTTTTGAGATCAAATTTGAAATCTAACACACTTAAATAACTAAAAAAATGCATTTTAAAATTTTGGGACTGATACGATCGAACACTTGTGCAATCCATTTTTCTGATACTTTGTGAATCTTGGAATCTTATCAAATCACAATTTCTTCACATTTTTCAAAATTTCTAGAAAAAGTTAAGTCAAGTCCACTCAAGTCAACTTTGGTGAACCTTTGGTCAAAACTTGGTCTTCTAGACCTCAAAATCAATCTGAATTGACTCCAATTTTCTTCTGATTGTTCTAATCTCTTCTCTATTCTTTAGAATCTCATATTTCTTCTATCTCTCTTCATATATTTCTCTACATCATATTTCTAGTGTGTCATCTTTCAATTTCACTCCCAAGGGGGTAGGATGATTACATCATTGAATCTAAATTTCATTTCAATCTGAATCTTATGTTCTCATCACTCGGGGCTTCTTGTTCCCCTTTATCTAGCATCTTTGTTATCTATCTTATCTTTTCATCAGCTGATCACATCTTATAATAGTCTCTATCAAAGTTCAATGGATAGCTATTAGGATAGTCTAAACCCCAACTCCTCAGGATCAAGCCTCATTCTAGGGATGATTCTATGACTCATGATTGGATCTTGCTATCTTTTATGGATAGGTATCTAGGTATTCTATTTGGATCCCTTAAGGTTAAGCTCCATTCTGGAGATAATCTTTAACAACTTGTCACTTTAGGTATCTAGGTGTTCTATTTGGATCCCTTAAGGTTAAGCTCCATTCTGGAGATAATCTTTAGGTGTTTTATTTGGGTCCTTAGGGTTAAGCTCCATTCTAGAGATAATCTTTAAAAACTTGTCACTTTAGGTATCTAGGTGTTCTATCTAGATCCCTTAAGGTTAAGCTCCGCTTTGGAGATAATCTTTAAAAGCTTATCAATTTTGGTATCTAGGTGTTTTATTTGGATCCCTTAAGGTTGAGCTCCATTCTAGAGATAATTTTTAAAAGCTTACTCTAGGTATCTAGGTTTTCTATTTGGATCCCTTAAGTTTAAGCTCCATTCTAGAGATAATCTTTAAAAGCTTATCAATTTTAGTATCTAGGTGTTCTATCTAGATCCCTTCAGATTAAGCTCCATTCTGGAGATAATCTTTAAAAGCTTATCAATCCTATATCTAGGTGTTCTATCTAGATTCCTTAAGGTTAAGCCTCTGTTCTAGAGATAATCTTTAAAAGCTTATCAATTGGTCTTTGTGTCATCAATTGTAGAACCAATCTCATTTCTTGATCTATGCATCATGCTTTTTGATTTTCCTTGAATCAAATGTGCAACTTGCACATTCATTCAAAGAGAGGCAAATGTAATACCCCAAAATTAGCTCATTGGCATGATAACTAATTCTAGTCTATTTGATGAACCCTAAAGTCCTATTTCACTAGATAATTTTCATTCTAATTCTTGCTATTTGACTTAATTGTCAAAAGTAGAAAACCCTAATCTGCATTAATTATACTCTTTATTTAATTCCTAAAGTATAGACTCAAATTAGATACATTAAACCTATTGATTAGATTTAATTTAATTTAAAGTGTCTATACATTGGTTAAATTAAATTATCTCCTAAAGCTAATGTACTAGGGAATTAAATTTATTTAATTTAATAATGCTCTCATTTTAATTATTGAATGTGATTATTCAATTAATTGAAATATACATTTATGGGGTCATATCTCATTTTTATTAAATTAAATAACTTTGTAATACTTCTCTTCAGTTCAAGAATGGGAATTCTAAGTGATCTATGTCTCAAATTGGAATTGGCTTAATCGACTTATTCTCACACTCAGGTGAATTTTAGTTAACTCTCCATCACACTCAGGATCTGAGTTAGTTAACCTCACCTACACTAGGAATTTTCCATCCTAACTGGATCTCATCTTTAATCCTAACCATTGATCTAAGTTGATCTCAACCGTTAATTGATTTCAAAAATTCTATATAAGAAGCTTCTAATTCCTCATTATAGAGGTTGGAATTTGAATTGCATTGAATTACTATTGAATTGCATAATCACTTATTTTATGCTATCATAGCTTTTCTTGCTTAGCATCAATATCATTTAGCTTAATATAATGCATACATATAGATTAAATTCTTTTTATTATTCCTAGATTAAATTGCATCTCTCATCTAGATTAGTTGCACGATCTTTTAATTGCATAAATCCTTCATACTAAAAGGTCTGGTTGCTCGCTTCTTGGTCTGAGAGCAAGGAAAAATCCTTCTAGTTAGAAGTCAATAGGTCATGCTAATTAGATTACTTAGATGAACAATTCAATGTTCAATCTAGGATGATCTCTCAGGTAAAGACCATGTTGAAGTATGTGTGAGAATCTGAGGCCCACAATTCACCCATATAATATGTAGATGTGCAACTTTTTTTTGCACAAGCTGAACTACTTGATATAAGAGGGTAGTATGAATATATAAATTTGCGCTCCTATTGCTAATTCAATATAGCTTTTCCTTATACACCCTTATTACTACACCAACCTGATGTAGAAATATAACATACATCTTCAATGATAAAAGCAAGATGATGTTTTCAAACACAAAATTGAATACTAGAGTGGACCACATCAAATATAAGCATTAATGCTAGATCCCTTCCAATCCACTTGATTTATAATTGTTTATTCATGATGCATATGGTCCCACACACTAATTTTACCTCATTAAATAAAATATTCATACTGAAAACTCATAATGACTATAACCATTATAATCCCTCTAAAAATCTTCAAATCCACCGAATTCTATTAGAATTGTGAAGTTACTCGAGCCCAAAGCGAGTATACCTATAACATTTTTTTGATCTGAAACATTTGATCTATTAATCACATTGCACCAATTAAAATCAAACTTGACCATTGATTGACCATTAAAAACTAAGTTCACCTCGTTCTTACAATCTATGATTTGCATGCCAAGGGGTCCTTTGATTGGTCTTGAAAATTGACAGAAACACTTAACTGAGCCTTGAAATAAATAAAAAACTAATTATTTGTTCCACATTCTCTTACCCTCTTAGATCTCATGTCATGACAAAACCTAGGTTAAAAGATCTTGACCATCAAATTTTCCTTTTTCAAGAAAACATGTCAGAAAATAATAAAATGCATTTGGTTTTGGCTCTGAAAAATAGGTCAAATTGACACTTAGAGGCTTGAAAAATGAGGCATTGGTTCATTGTCACAAGGAGAGTATAAATATGTGATTTGGTCTCATGAAAAATAATAGGACACATTTGGCGAGTGGTCAAATTGGGGTACTTGGATTTGCAGAACTGCGAACATTGGCAGAAAAGTGATTTTTACAAATAGAATGGACCTGGAAAAGTGCACAGGTGGATTCATCCAGACTTAAAAAATGACATGCTTCAAGTATTTTTAGAGTAGAACATATTGGTACAATTCATTTGATCTCACCTATCATAGATTCAAAGTTAATGACATCCTAAACAACGGTACTAATCAATCTGCATGTCTTGACACTAGTAAAATGTCATAAATTGCATTTGGAATCACATTTGAGAGTAAGTCAAATGGATTTTTCATAGGCTCAAAATTGAAACATAACAAGTCTCTGACCTCTAAAATACAATGCAAAGGAAAATATCTTATTTTGGTCAACTAACTCAAAGTTATAATAGGTCAAACAAGGCCTCCCAGAATTTTGAACAAGTAGCATTAGCATAACAATAAACAACCGATTTTGAGGGATTCAAAACCTAGTCAAAACATGTTGCAACAACTTTAAAACTGAAACATAGGTTCTCTGATATGCCTACTAAACACTCCCAAAGCAATGAGTCATGAAACACTATTGGGTGTGAGATATTCAATTGAAAACTAGGATTCCTTTCATTGTTTGACACAAGCAAAAATGCAGACCTAAACATTACTCAAAATGAGACTTCATGGAATGACTTAGAATGAATATTTATCAATAAAAGATGCATAGATATGTTGAATTTGAGGTATTAGAGACATTAAACACCTCTTAGGCCTCAAAAGGACAACCGAGTAAACATGCATTAAATGCATTTTAAGGGCTCAAAATGACTCAAAAGCTTACAATAGTACCAAAATAGGGAAGGCAATTTTGAGTCCCATCAAGTTGTGTGTATGTACAAATAGTTGGGGTAATAAGAAGTTGCTTACAAGAAATGAGATTTTGGATTAAAAGTTTGATTTATTGAATTGATTTGCTTGCTGTTTCAAATGGAATAGTTGATTGGTTGTATGTAGGAACTCTATAGCATTTTGTGTGAGCATTTCAAACCGAGTTTAGCAAGTTTTGAAAATTATTTAGTTTTGGGCTTCCTGTACTAGTTGATTTTGAGCAAACAACACAAAAATGACCAAAGTTTGAGTTCCCATGATTGAAAACCGATGGCCTTCTAGAATCAAGTAATGGTATTTATGTACTATATAGATAGTCATTTGGGAGGTTGTGTGAGTTAGTTTTCCATTTTTGCAAGGGAGCCCTAGGCAATCAAATGAAAGCTTGGCAAGGTGTAGTGATGGTTACAAGTGAGTTCTAGATAGAATAGAGGACCAAAATGTGCCAATCTTGGTTGGGAAATGGTAGTATGGGTTATCTAGTGTCCATTAACAAAAGAAGAGAGTCTAGAGTGAATATTTACTTGTGTTAGGAGCATAGTTGCTGTCATTGCCCTTGAAACCCTTAAAAGTAGGGTTTTCTAAAAACCTATAGTACAAACACCATGGAGACCTAAGACCTAGAAAATCCTTGAGCCTAGGTCAATTGGATACACATCACTAGGCCTTGTTAAGAGATTTTGCAAGATATTGAAGGTTCCTTGTTTCTAGGAGGGCTAATAGGGGCTCTTAGGGCTACAAGGGAAAACATAGCAAAATTGGATCATAGGAATGTGAGACTTATCAAAATTATGGAAAATTTCTTGGAATGAGCCAAAAACCTCATAAAGGAGTTTCAAACATGGTTTTTCTTTGCTCATAATCATTTGGTGGACTTTTGTCTTGATAAGCCAAGAAGAGCATAGTTTGAAGTTTTTGGGGTTAGGGAGTGAAAATTGAATTCATTGGTGAGTGTCTTAGAAGAAGGGGATTAGGAGAGAGTCATCTAGGTTAGGATTATAGAAAAAATCCTAAGAAGGCTAAGAAGTAGCCTTGGAAGAGAAAAAAGGCTCTAAGTGAAGAAGCTCCTCATCAAAGTGGTATCAAAGTTTAAGATTAAGACTTGTGGTGGTATGATGTTCTCACTAAATCAAGTGGATCTAAATAAATGGTGACCAATGTAGAATTGGCTAAGGAGGTAGATGAGTAGAAGAAGATCATGGAGGAGAAAACTGGGATTCTTAATGAGGCCATAGGAGAGATGAAGGACAAATTGAAGGAAATAGAAGATGCAACCCTGATAAGGGAAGATGAAGACACAAAAACTAATAAAGGAAAGAAGAAGGTAGATTTGGAAGATAAGAAAATTAAACTTGATCCTCCACTTGGTGAGAAAGAACCATTTCTCAAGGGCCTCAAAGCATTTGGGAGAAAGAGTCTTGAGAATATTTCACTATTCTATGGGAAGATGGATGTAGAAGTGGTCCTAGAATGGATTGAGAGTATTGAAAGCCATTTTGAATGTGAAGGGATAATAGAGGCCCTTATAATCAAGATTGAAAGGATAGGCACTAATTTGGTGGAAGTTTGTACAAGAGGAAAGAGAGAGTGAAGGGAATAAACCAATAGCCAACTGGAAAGCTATGGTAGCCAAAATAAATGAGACCTATTTACTAGAGGATTATGAGATCCAAATCTATAAGTAGAGGAAAAATCTCAAACAAAAAGATCTGGATGTGGCATCCTATAATGAAGAGTTCCAAAAACTAGCCCTAAGGTCAAGGGTACAAGAGGTAGAAAGCATCAAGGTGAAAAGGTATCTAAATGACCTTAAGTGGGTTATATAGGATTAACTTAGTTTGTTTAGGCTCACTACCTTACACAATTGTTTTCAAATGGCTAGAAAGGTGGAAGACAAGTTGAGGAAGAAGGGTGACTCAATCTCTAAAGGTAGAGGTAGAGGAAAATATTTCAGAGGTAACTCGAGGGGAGGTTCTAGTGGAAGGACCGATGATCAAAAAAGCTACAGGGAATCCAAATGGACTAAGAAAACTAGTGAGACCAGTCAAAGGGGAGTTTAAAATAGAGGAAGAGGATCCAATAATGGTGGTAGAGGAAGGTATGGGAATAAAAGTAGAGGATCACACTTTAGTAACATACAATGTTACCAATGTGGTAAGTTAGGGCATCCTACCTATAGATGTCTAGAGAAGGCATCAACATCCTATGGAGAGAAGAAGGTAACCTATGTCCAAGAAGAAGACAATAATAAAATAGGGGAAGTAAACCTTGAACTAGAGAAGGGAGAGAGCCTAATGCTGAGGAGAGTTTTGGTCAAAGAGCCATTGAAGGAAGAAGCTAAACAAAGGAGAACACTTTATAGAACTACATGCAAGATACTTGGAAAAGTATGCAAGGTGATCATAGAATCAGGGTCTACTAACAATGTGATATCATAAGAGGTAGTATGAAAGATTGGTCCAACAAAAAATCCACATGTGTGTCTTTATAGGATAACTTGGCTGAATAAAGGGCATAATATCTTGGTGAATAAACAAGTATGGGTGGACAATCACTATTGTAAAATACCAAGACAAAATCCTATATGATGTACATCCTATGGATGCTTGGCATTTGTTGCTAGGAAGGCCTTGGCAATATGACAAAGAGGTAGTGCATCATGGAAAGGAAAACAAATACTATTTCAAGAAAGATGAGGTCACCTATAGGATACATTCATTGATAGAAGAATGCAAGGTAGAGAAGGCTACTGCTAAGACATTATTGATGAGTGGGAAATAGTTCCTTAAAGACTTGAAGGAAGGTGAAGTAGTAGGGTGTGCCATCATGGTGAAGCCAAATGAGAAGTCACTAGCACAAGCACCTATACCTATAGAAGTGCAAGAACTACTAGGTCAGTTCAAGGATATTATATGTGATGGAGCACCACCAACACTATGCCCAAAGAAAGTCATAAGTCATAAAATTTACTTCATACCAAGTGCATCCTTTCCAAATAAGGCTACATACAAGATAACACCAGAGAAGAACAAGGAGATTACAAGGAAATTCCAAGAATTGCTTGATCAAGGGTTTCTTACGCAGAACATCAGTCCATGTGTAGTACCAGTGGTCCTAGCACCTAAAAAGGGAGGTAAGTGGAGAATGTGTCTTAATTCTAGGGAAATCAATAGAATCACAATTAGGTATAGATTTCCTATTCCTAGCATATAGGATTTAATGGACTATCTTGGTGGAGCTAGAAACTTTTCTAAAATAGATCTTAAGAGTGGCTATTATTAGATTAGGATGAAGGAGGGTGATGAGTGGAAATCTTCATTTATGACTATTGAGGGTCTCTATGAGTGGTTGGTAATGTCATTTGTTCTTACCAATGCACCAATCACCTTCATGAGAGCTATGAATGAAGTCTTGAAGGATTACATAGGAGTGTTTGGTTTGGTGTACCTATATGACATCATCATCTTTAGCAAGAAAAAAGAGGAGCATATGAAACACTTGGAGATGGTGTTGAAGAAACTTCAAGAGGAAAAGTTGACGATGAACCTTGAGAAGAGTGAATTCATAAAAGAAGAGCTAGTGTACTTGGGTTTTGTGGTTTCCCAAGGAAGTCTAAAAATGGATAAGAGTAAGGTGGAGGAAATATTGAGTTGGCCTAATACTAGATTAGCTATTTAGGTAAAAAAATTTCATGGCCTAGCACAATTCTATAGGAAGTTTGTGAGGAAGTTTAGTGAAATATGTTTGCCAATGAAAGACACCATCAAGGGAGACATGAAGACCAAATTCACATGGACCAAAGCTATAGATGAAAGTTTTGAAAGGTTGAAGAAGGAGGTGGAAACCAAAGAAGTATTAGGTTTACCTAGTTTTGAGAAGCCATTTGTGGTAGAGTGTGATGCTAGTGACATATTAGTAGGGGCATTCTTGAGCTAAGAGAGCAGGCCTATGGTATTTTTTGGTGAGAGGCTTAATGAAGCCAAGACAAAATATTCAACATATGATTTAGAACTCTACAAACTTATCCAAGCCCTTAAGAATGGAGGCATTACTTATTTCCTAAGGAGTTTATTGTCTTTACTGACAACCAAGCATTAAGTTTTATCAAATCACAAGAGAAGCTTAACTTGAGATACATCAAATGGATGGAGTTCTTGCAATCCTACACCTTTACTATCAAACACAAGAAGGGTACAAACAACAAGGTGGAAGATGCTTTGAGCAGAAGGTGACTCACTATTCAAGATGTCAAGTTACAAAGTATTGGGTTTGAAGGATTCAAGGTTATGTATGGTAAAGATGTTGACTTCTCAAAGGCATACAAGGTATGTACTAATTTTGAGAACCATTTTCATAGTTAGTTTTCTAAATATACATTGAAAAATAGTTTTTTGTTTAAGGTTTAGAAATTGTGCATCCCAAGGGGATACATGAGAGAGAATATCAATGGAAGCATGAGTGGAAATTTTTGCCTCAAAAAGACCCTAGACCTAGTGCAAAGGTTTTACTATTGGCCCAAGATGCAAAGAAATGTGAGGAGACATCTAGAGAAATGTGGTATATGTTAGAAGGCAAAGGGCACTTCATCTAATGTAGGACTTTATAAACCACTACCCATTCCCTATAGGCCTTGGGAATGCATAAGCATGGATTTCATAGTGGGCTTACCTAGGACTAAGATAGGGTTAGATAGCATATTTGTGGTAGTAGAAAGATTCAACAAGATGAGCCATTTCATACCATGCAAAACAACACATGATTCTAGAAATATAGCTAATCTCTTCTTGAAAGAGGTGGTTAGAATTCATGGGCTACCAATCATATTTTTGGCTAATAGAGATGTCAAATTTATGGGGCATATTTGTGGTAGTATAAAGATTCAACAAGATGAGCCATTTCATACCATGTAAAACAACACATGATTCTAGAAATATAGCTAATCTCTTCTTGAAAGAGGTGGTCAAAGTTCATGGGCTACGAATCATATTTTTGGCTGATAGAGATGTAAAATTTATGGGGCATTTTTTGGAGGAGATTGGGTACAAAATTGGCTCATAGTTCTCCCTACCATCCCCAAATTGATGGGTATATAAAGGTTATTAATAGCATCCTAGGAAACCTCTTAAGATGTCTTACTAAAGAATATGGGTAGAGTTAGGAGAAAGTCATACCTCAAGAAGAGTTTTCCTATAATGATAACAAGAACATAATTGTTAATCTCAGATCGATTTTGACATATGATGACAATATACTAAAATCATTTACTTAGTTCATGCCGAACAAGTAATACATATCAAGCATAAGTTTCCAAATAGTATATGTCGAGTGAGAGATATACAATATGTGCTGAGTAACTAGTAAGTGTTAAGTCACTCAAGTGATGAGTAGATAGTAATTTTTGAGTCATTTAGAGGTTGAGTTACAAAATTGATGTTGTAGTTGATGTCGAGTATTAGGGACTTCAAGTGTTGAGTAATATAGTTTTGACATAGTTGTTTGTAATGGCACAAACTAATATGTAAACCATTTTGGAGCTGACTTAAGGATTTTTTTGCAATCTTAGATGAGAAGGAAAAATATTTATTGAGAATCCCTATGCAGTACATAAAGCCAATCAGAAAAAGGGAAGGATTAAGAGACAATATAGGTGAATCACAATTGTTGATTCATACCTACCCCTAAGTCACCTAGGTCTTCTTGAGGAAAAACCCTAAATTTTTTATGAATGTAGAAGGAGAAAAGAGAGAAGTTTACATGCACAAATAAAGCATTCGTGGTGAATAAGGTATGGTTAATTGAGATACATTATAGAACTAGCTAAAGGAGAGAAAATGAAAAGAGTTAGAGGAGAAAAGATATACATCTAATAAAAAAGGATTAAGTACATATTAGGAAAGAGGTGATCTGTTATCTAGTAGCAAAGTGCTAACTATAGGATCATTGTTGAGACATTTTAATAGGTGTATCAGTTAAATATATTAACAGAGTAGTCTTAATAGACTATTCTAAATCCTTTAATAGGGTGCTTACTTCATTATAAGTTAAAGTCCTTTTACTAGGCACACTTCTAATAGGGTGTTGAAATCCTTTAACATTGTAAGATCTAACAATCTTGTAAGCCTTGAATAGGTAGAACTTTCATAGGGTAGATCATGTTTCATGATCAAACATTGTAACCTTCATTGGATACACTTTATTACTGTAGTAGTGGAGATTTGTAGGTGTCATCCCCGCCCTAGTTTTACCTTCTCCTTGGAGGGTTTCTGGGTAACCAAATATCTTGTGTCATACATGTGTGGAATGTTTATTTACTTCCAAGTTATGGATGTATATGCTTAATTTGGTATTTCAGTTTACATGCATAAATTGTGAGATGGATGTGTGGTGAATGATTTTAAGGTTGAATTTTTAAGTGTTGATTCACCCCCCCTTCTAGATTTTACTCTTTCCATTGTATTTCCAACACAAAAAAATTGGTCTAAGTCTTTTTGAAATAGTGTATGGGTCACATCCAAGGTGCATAATGGAGTCAAGAGACCTACCAGTATATGACACCATCAACGAACATGGTAATGATTTTGTTCAATCTATGAAAGAGATACATGATCAAGTTAAGAGGACCTTGATGGAAGAAAACTAGAGGTTGAAGGAAAAGAAGGATGAAGGGAGGAGAGACTTACAATTTCACATAGGAGATTTGGTTATGGTCTTCTTGAATAAAGATAGACTATAGAAAGGCATCCCTAGTAAGTTACAAATGAAGAGGGTTGGGTCATGCAAAGTGTTGGAGAAGTATGGTTCCAATGCCTATAAATTTGACCTACCAAAGGACATGTCTATCTGCCCCATCTTAAATGTTAAAGACTTGATACCTTGCAGGGGTCTAGATATTGATGAAGAGGAGTATCAGACATGCCTACACAAGGATATATCAAACTTGTAGGTACCTAAAAAGAAGCAACTGTTAGCCATATTTTCCCTCCCACAAAATTTGAGTTTTTCTATCAACCATGGCCAATGGTCATATCTATTCAAATATTCAAATAATTAAATGTTATAAAATATATATTTAAACTTTGGCTTATCCCTTATTTTCCTAGGTTTAAGCCTTCTATGTTTTATCCCCTTAGAGATTCAAGTCATGACCATGCGATTATCCTCCTTTTCCCAAACATCGTAGTCTATGGCTTAACTATTAGAGGATGTGTGAATGTGTGACACAATCTTTTCAAGTGCTTAGCACAGCTTCACAGTTTAAAAGGATAACATCCAGTTATGAGTGGAAATACAATAGTCTCTCTTTGTCGCTCAATCTCATGGTTATGATCTTGACTCAAGGTTTAAGCTATGATGTCATGACCCTTCCTCATTTGCATGATCATAGAGATTTTAGTGTTAACTATGGTTAGGATGGAAAAGTTGCAAATCACCTTGTGCGCATGGTTACTGGGGTCAGTGATGGGTTAAAGAATCAAGCTGCAAAACAATGATAGCATGGAATGAGAAGACCATATGGTCATAGCAACTTTGCTAGAGTTATGGCTTGAACTACAGTTAGTACTAAAATCATGCATCTCTTTCTATTCACATGGTCATGATGAGTTAAAGATAATCACAATTTAAGGTCACAAAGTTGTACCATGGTGCCATATGAATGACCTTGGTAATGTGGTAGTTCTTGATTAGTCGAGGAGCTAAGTTATTTAGAAGGGGTCCCAATTGTATTTTGACCAATTTGATCCACAAATTTTGTTATATCACTATAAGAAAACATAAGATCAAAAGTCATAGCAACATGATGACAATGTGCCACCTGTCTTAGTGAGCCTAGGTGGAGAGCAAGCAATCACAATTAAGTCCATTTTGACTTGGTTGTGAGCATTTCATGTTAAGTTAAGGTTCAAGTCATGGTGGTGCGAATGGTATGTTGGTATTTTGGAGCACATTTTCATGGTTATAGGCATCTAATGCTAAGTTGGACATTAAGTAGTGATAATGTGAGATGCTAGTTTCATGTTGTCACCTAATTTTGACAGTTAGGGAGGATGTTAAGGATAAGCTATGAAGAAAAAATACAACTTGTTCACAATTTTGTAAGGAATAAATGCTAAGGAAGAAAAGTGGTTATGAAGCCACGATCATGGGTAGTAAAGGTCAAACATGAAAGATAGAAGAGTGACGAGGAGGAGGAATGATAGAATATGACTGGTCCACATGGAAAAGCCTGAGGATCAACTCCAGTTGACTGATGATATGGCTGATTTGGCATGCTGATAGCAAAGGAAACAACTCTTTGATGGAAAATTTAATTTTTTTCAATCTCCTTTAACCACTTTCATCATTTCCCATGCCTAATAAGTGTGAAGGGACACTTCATCATTGCCTATTGATCCATCTAATTAGTTAGAATGATAATGGACATCATTTCTATCTTCTTAGGGTTCTATTTGGTGAATAAATGATTTTCCTACATCTGGATGTGTGTCATGATCAAATCTTTCCTAGATTTGTAGTGATTTTCCTATGCAAATCTTGAATGCAATTATTGAGTTTTTCCTTAGCATAGAAGCTATCTGAGTTATGCTTGCACCATAAAAGCAAATTTTGTAACCCTTCTTAGGTTCAATCTTTCTTTGATATTTTAGTATTGTATGTCTATGCACTACTACTATAATTTTCTTTTTCCTCTAATTCAATATATTCCTCTATTGTATCTCTTTCTTCCATTAATATATTGTGCAATACCTTCTTGCCTTTGTGTTAATGTATTGTCTTCATTTATTGACTGTATGATTATATCTACTTGAATTTTGAATGATATAAAGTGAAGTATCTTCCTTATGGCATTCTTTTGGTTTCTAATCTACATATGGTTGTTGAATTAAGCATGGATTGAATTTGTATACTTTGAGGTTATATTGGTTAACTACGCATTCTTGGGTAGAGATAAGGTTGAACAAACTATTCGGTGAATTACCTCCTCTTAGATTAGATTAGGTAGTTTTCTTTTTATGCATTCATTCTCCCTTTTCCTCTCAAGAAATAGTTAGGTGCATCTTGATAGTAAGGAAGTTAGCCTTCTCTAGAGATTCAATCTCAAGTTGCAAAGTCCCACACTTTCAACATTATTTCCATGTTAGAAAAGGCTACCTTTAGGTAAGATTTTAGGCAAGGGTACAAGCTTTTGTGTCAATAGTAACCACAAGTGGAGAAGATACTGGATAATATAGTGAAAAATAGTATAAGAAAAAAGGCTTACAAAGAACATCTGATGAAATTGATGGATAATCCTAAAGCTAAGGCAACTTGAATTACTAAAAGTGATTTCAAGAAGCATGGCATCAACAAGGAATTCCTATCACCACATGTACCTTAGGCTTCTTCTTGTAGGGAGAGTATGGTGTAGGAGCACCTTGGGGTAAGGAAAATCCCTAACATAATTTTGGCTTGTAAATGGTCTAGCCAACCATTAGTGAATAAGGACTAAGTATAAAGTCCCAAGGTAGGTTTAGAAAGTGTGATTAAGTAGAAGTAAGAGTTAAATCATTTTTCTAACTGTTAGGTCCTGTTAATCCTAAAAATGCTCTAAAGGGAAAAATATGGAAAAATTCCTAAAATAGGGAGAGAAGTGTTTAAGAAGGGTCCTTAGATATTTTAGGATCATTTCATGGTGGTTGGAAACAAACTATAAAATTTTGGAGGCATAGAATGCAAAATTTCCAAAAGTTCTCAAAATTGCTCGTTGACAACTTTGCAATTTTTGCAAAGTTGCAATGACAGTTTTGCACTTTTCTAGGAAAAGGAAAGATGGGTGTTTGTAACTCAACCCAAGGGACTGATTAGTTAGATGAAGTCTATATAGTCATGATCCAACTCATTTCTAAGGGTTGGTTGTGTGGATGTATGGATAATTGAGGAGGTAATAAGAAGTTGCTGATAGGAAATGAGATTTTGGATTGAAAGTTTGATTTATTGTATTTATTTTGTTGTTGTTTCAAATGGAATAGTTGCTTGGTTGTATGTATTAACTTAGTAGCATTTTATGTGAGCATTTTGAACCTATTTTATCAAGTTTTGAAAATTATTTAGTTTTGGGCTTCTTGCTTATTAGTTTTGAGCAAATAGTACAAAAATGAGCAAAGCTTGATTTTCCATGGTTGAAAACCTATGGCCTTGGGAATCAAGTAATGGTCTGAATATACTATGTAGATAGTCATTTTGGAGGTTGTGGTAGTCAGTTGGCCATTTTTACAAGTGAGCCCTAGGCTAGCAAATGAAAGCATGGCAAGATGCAATGATGCTTGCAAGTGAGTTCTAGATGGAACAAAGGATTGGTACATGCCAATATTGGTTGGGGAATGGTAGTATGGGGTGTCTAGTGTTCAATAACTAGAAGGTATCACTACACCTTGTTAAGATATTTTTCAAGATATTGAAGGTCCATGTTTCTAGGAGGGCTAATAGGGGCTCTTAGGGCCACAAGGGAAAACAAAGAAACTATAGTTGTGAGAAGCTCCCCATCATTCTCTTTGTCACTTCTTTAGTTGTGAAACCAAAAATACTTTTCCTTTTCCTTTGGTGTCATTGTGATTTTTTGGTGGTACTTGAGTTTTGAAGTATTTTCTTGAATGTCCAAACTTATGATATTTAGAACATACATTATTAGATGAATGGTTCTGCCTTTGATTAGTCCAATAGGGTTTTTTTTATGATCTATATTCATATGCTCTATGTCCATGCTTTTGAGAATTGTAACAATAGCCTTCAAATATAGGTGTAGTAGTTGCATTCTTCATTCTTGATCTACACTCATGTATTTGATGTTCTTGCATCTTAATAAAAATAATAACCAATAAACTTAGGTTTAGGATTTTACATACCATTTTTTCTTTTGCAGATGTTTGTAGTATGACTAGGTCTTCCATAATTATAACATGCTAATTTTCCTTTTGATTATGCATTTCTTAGTTCTCCAATCTTGGATGAATCTCCTTGCTTGATAGATGAGTGCCCTAAATCAATAGTCCTGCTAGATGAACTCATAAGTTCTTCTACTAGATGACCTCAGAAGTTCTTCGAAGTATTTCATTGCTTCATTAGGCTTGTTGAATCTTTCCACAAGTTCTTTTTCAATTTTTAGTTCATTTTTCAATAGGCCCTTATGTGATCTCAAAACTACTATTTCCACATCCTTTTTGTTCAAATCTTGATTTGCAAGCATTAGTTGATCCATCATGTCAAGTTAAGTGTTGGTAAGATTTTGTACATCAGATATCCTCTCTTCAAGTCTATTTGTCTTTTGTCTTCTTCAAAGACAACCTTGTCTTCCTTAGCTTTCTTCTTTTGCTCAGTTACTTCACATAGCCTTACTAATTGAATCTCATGTTCCCTTTTCAGTCCTTTGACATCTTCATTCATAATTCTATTCTTTTCTGGTAGATCTATAGTTGCTATATCATTCTCACTTGAACTTTTAGTTTCAACTTCTTCATAATTAAACTCATTTTGTAGAATGGCCAACTCCTTCCTCCTTTTCAGATATTTCTTTACTTCTTGTCTTGATGTTTCAAGTTGTTGCAGTTTGATCTGGATATCAATCACCATATTGTCAATAAATTTGTCCAATTTATAAGCCTTCATCACAAAGATCCAAACTCCAAGTTTTTAAACTTCTCCAAGAGAACACAACTTTGATACTAATTGTTGGAAGTCTTAATTGGAAACAAAGATATTGAGGGGGGGGGGGGGGGGGGGTGTGATTTAGAATCTTTAAGACTTCTCACAATACTATAGTGAATTCATCATTTTTACCATTTCATATTCCAATGCATGCATAACTTGTAAAATCAAATTGTTATATGTAGATCTAATCTATTAAAAACATGCATGAAATATAAACACATAACACAAAATTTTGGTTACCTAGAAGCCCTCCAAGGTGAAGGTAAAATTGGGGTGCGGATGGCGCCCAAAAATCTTCACTACTACAGTAATAAAGTTAACATGTTATGGTTATAATGTTTGACCATAACTGATGATCTACCGTGTGAGGGGTTTTTCATATTAAAGTTGTTTAAGACTGTTAGATCTTACCTTGTGAAAGGATTTTACACTTACAAAAATTTAAGGACTCAGTTAAGAGATTTACAAAGATCTATTAAGATCACTTTATTAAGAGATTATCCCTAACTCAATCTATTAAAACTAATTCAGTACTTGATCTTTGGTGTATTTTGATAAGTTGATGTTGGATCTTCTCTTTTTAGTCCGATCTAATCTCTTATTAGATAAAACTTTACTATCCTTCACTACTTTATTAGATCGCTTCTCTTACTCTATAATAACTAACCTCTTTGCCTCTTCTACAATGCTTGCACTATAACACTTAATCTGATATATGATCAAACAAATAGCTTGTTCACTCCTCATCACCATATATCAAAATTAGGTTAGATCTTCTCTATTTAAATATTTTATAAAGAGTTTTCTAGATGCTTCTTGATCTTGCATCTTCATTTGATTAGTTCATCATAGAGCATAGGGATTTGTGATCCGCATCATAAAATGCATAATAACATTTGTAACAACCTCTACAAGTATTAAATATCTTGTCCATGTCGGCCTAAAATGTTTTAACTTAAAGTTTGTATCATTCCTGAATTGAATTTCCATTAG